>CM047591.1:11287969-11379092 GCA_026184515.1 Peronosclerospora sorghi | reverse complement strand
ATAATATTAGGCCCCCTATGGGCCTAATAAAATGTCCAACATTAGGCCCTATTTTAGCCTAATAAAAAAGTCCGCTTTACGACAATAGCTATAACCACCTTACATAACTGAGATCCATAATAGTCGAGAACGTAAATACGAAATCTCTCTGTGGTGAAGCATATTATAATTTTTTGCGGCACCATAGTGGGTACAGTAGTCAGTATCATAGTTGGTACAATAGGCGATATATTAGTCGGTACGATAGTTGGTACCATAGTTGGTACAATAGCCGGTACAACTGTTGACACAACAGTCAGTACAACAGTCGTCACAACTGCGGCGAACGTGGACGGGGAATGGACGGGACATCTGGGACGACGCGACAACTGATACAGTTACCTAACGGGTACCTAACGGTTAGCGACGGACGACGGATAAATCAGGTCGACTGGTCGACGAGGCGTATAGGGATGGGTAGTTCTGATTGGATGATATTAGTGTTTTGGTAGTTTGAGGATATAAGTGATAATAAAGTTCTCCTTTTGCGTCCGATCGATTAGATCACCGAGGGGGAGGCGTGATCTCCTCGCGCCTCCCTCTCTTTTGCATACGCACCCCTTACGTCCCGGGCGGGAGCAC
Organism: Peronosclerospora sorghi; assembly: GCA_026184515.1. Lineage (NCBI taxonomy): Eukaryota > Oomycota > Peronosporomycetes > Peronosporales > Peronosporaceae > Peronosclerospora > Peronosclerospora sorghi. Next base: position 11,378,471 of record CM047591.1, on the reverse strand, counting down.
GTAGTGCACTTTTTGGCCCACCGGCAGACGTAAGGGTCTTCAGAACTCACCCTCAACTCCACCCGCTGTGTCAGCGGTAGTATTTTGCAAAGGTTTTTTTTGGGGAAGGTGTTCTCACATCTTCCCCCATTGGTCCACGTTTTTTGGCCCCTAGAGTTCGGCTGCTCTAAGCGCCCCATGGGAACTCTAGGTGGATTTTAGTGGAAACTGTCGATCAGCCTGTAGCTGATCGCCCCCCCCCTCGTTGGTCTAGGCTAAGAATACATTTCGATAGGGTCTTCTGTTAGCTGATTAAGACTCCAGAGGCTCCGTGATCGGGTGTTGAAGATTTCCGCTGCCCGATCAAGTACCCCTCCATTGATGACCACCAGATCGTCGATCTGCAACTGCGATTTGTGATCAACAACTAGCAGATCGCGCCAACTTGTCCCCAAGCGACTTTAAGCACTTGATCAAGCCTAATCAAGTCTGATCACAGCTGATCAACGACTTTTGGTGCCCGCCAAGCCTGATCACTGCTGATCAAGCCTGATCACACCTGATTCGAGCTTGATTGTCCCTGATCACGCCGGATCGGCACATAGGTCAACTCGTTACAAGTTCCCCAATCTTGCATCAAGGAATTGCCGTGTTTATATCCCCGCCACCTGGAGAGCGACCCACGCCTGATACGTCGGGTACACAAGGTGAGCAGAAACACAAGCATTCAAGAACAAGCGGAGGACCCCCTTCGTTAGTCGGCAGTCCGGGCGCCGTGGTACCGCCTGATCAAGCGTCAAAACCTTTGATCAGCCGCTCCACCACATCTCCCACATACTTGTTTGTCTCCACGTGCCACCAAACGTGCCTTGCAACCGCTTGATTGAACCATCCACTTTAAACTTCGTCTTATACATCCATAATGCCTTGATACGCGCAAGCGCGAAGACTCTCGTATCAGGAAGAGGGACAATTGAAGGCGTTGCAAAATCTCTATCCGAAATACATCCTGTTCCATTCAATGAGACCTGAAGTAGTACCAGACACGGATATCGCATGAGACCAATCCGTCGTAGATACCACTAGCATCCACTATAAAAATCGCTGAGCACAGGCATTGTCTAAACCATCAACTTCATTAGGCTGTAAATCAATTGGTATTTGATGCACAATCTGATACCAATCCAGTTTTTCTTAATAATGATCACGATCTGTGACGTCAACGTTCCGATGATGTTTCAGGCTGACAGTCCCTTGAACAGAACGGAAAGAGTTTTGATATTGCTGGGACAGTGAGAGGCAACGTTGGAGGATCAGTTTCGCGTCTCCCCTACGATTAATTGCTGTGATTACAATCAATATTAGAATGACTGTGGAATCTCATAGAAATTATGGTTATGACGAAATTGTGCATTGAAGGACTAACAGGCACTAATGCTGAATTAGGCAGTACGCAGTACTTCTATCCACCAGGCGATCATGTTGTTTGTCAGCACTTGTTCGATACTAGAGCTCGATCATATCCGCTCAGTCCCACACTGTTAAGAACGAAAGTGAACACATGTAACGACTTCTTGATTGAACGCGTGCCAGACGCGTTTCGGCCCCCCGCCAGGGGCCTCTTCAGTGGCTCTACCAATCTCGAAGTGAGAACTCCCTGCACCTGGCTCTACTACCACCTATTGTACTAACTATTCCTTCTAGAATACTCGATATGCCCTACCGTGGGCTACTATTCTGGCGTCGATACCTTGAAGTGCTGCGCACTTCCAACACACACATCACGCACAGAGGTGGTCTGCGTCCAATTGTCCACCTTGCGGTACCCGGTCTTGGGTCCTCTACTAGCTACAAGGGTTGGTAACGCGGCTAGCATTTCCTTAGTTTGCTGGGCATGCAAAGGTTAAGTTGACCTCGCATGCGCTCAGTCGTCTGCCCTTCTGGATATTTTCGGAGGCCAGTTGAGCTCCGCGTCTTATGTATTGGCGTCCAGAATTGGTCACGGGTAATTCATAGCTTCCCGACTTGCATTTGCATTTCGAAACATAACTTGTTAGCCGTACAATCATTAGGGAATCAAACCCATTTCCCTATAAAGCACGTTGATTTGACCCACACGTGGATTACTACCAGGTGTCCTGGTAGTCTTGACGTAGTGGGACAGACGAATGGTGGGGTAGATTTTCATAATATAGCCACCTGCACCCAGGAAGGTCATTGTGACCTCGATATCTTTCTAAATCCGGTGAAACTGCATACGCACATCTCTAGATCAAGAGGAATGTTTTCCGGCACGATAGCGGCATTATCCAGAGGCTTGACCCGCGGGAACCCGTTGGACATGAGTCGGGGACATAATGCTTTTCAAGGAGCCGTAGAAGCTGGACTGGAACGTAGACTAAGGGTCTGCGTCAGTGGGCTTAGTATCCCCCATCCTCTTCATATGCCGCTTCCCCTTCGTAGACGTATTGTACTCATGTTTTGGCCTCTTCAGGCGTGACTTACGCTTCAATCTCCATCTCTGATTACGGATGGATCAAGTGAAGGGGTTAGTAGGTCAATAGCCGTGCCGGAAAGAAACTCTTTGGATGTTATGCGCAGGAAGTGTCTGAAAGCATCTCGAGAGCGAGATAAATCAGCCAGATTCCGTGGAAAGCAGACCCGGGAGCTGCTTGTGGATCTTTTCTCTTGTCAGGGCCAGCTTGGGGAGGAGGAGCCGGAGGAGAAGCAGCTGACCGTTTGACCCCGAGATCGGGGAGCTTGCATGGAGATCGGGTATGGAGCCCTCTTTTTGAGAAGAAGTGGGTAGCTCCTCCGGAGGCATTGTGAGCTGCCCGAACGATGAGCAAGATCTTTCAACAGTTTTATAACCCGATTTTCTAACTGATCGAGCTGTCTTGCAATGTCTGGAATCGCGCAAGCCACTCCTGCTGTTAGCCTTGCAACAGGCGAGTTCAGCCAAAGCAAGGCTCAAGCCCGTCTCGAGTTCAGAATTTAACTGGCTTCCCCTTGGCGTCCTAAGCATCAGCTTGTGTGTCGCGCCGTAAGATTTCGATAACGCATTCGGTACTGAGACAAGTCACGCAAATCGGCCTGGGACCGAGACAATATTGAGCAATTCTGGCTCTATATGGCCGTAATGAGCGCCCGCTGAGACTTCGTAAGTACCAAGGTGTGGCGATACGAAATGTATTTGTCTGAGGAGCATTATTAAGGGTCATTCGAGTCTTTATGGGAGGGAAGACAAGAGGAAAATAATAACACTTACACTGCAACTGGGCGCGGGTGTGAAAAGCGATACGAAGGAGTTTATGCTCTCCACGAAAATACGGCTAGATTTGCCCATGATTTGTTATGGCTTCCTGACCAAGCTATGATACATCTGTCTTTGGAAGACGCTCTCTCGATAGAGTTCGATCAAGGCTCGTAAAGCTGGGTCAATATCAAGAGATTCCCCTATCATCAGCGGAAATCTCTATACGGATGGAAAACTAGCAGCAGTGAGTTACAAGAGATACGAGCTACGAAAACTTGTTCAATTCGTTCAAAAATAGATCAATGATCAGCGGTATCAAGTATACCATCAGCCGATTTTAATCGGTTAAGCATTCATTAATAAAAAACATACCGGTTACAGTCAACTCCCTCTATTGCAGCACCAACCGTATACAAACTTTTTGGCTGCTATAGCGTATGGCTGTTAATCGTGTATAACAGCTTCAGCCTGTGCCCGGCTGTATTGGCTGCTATAGAGAAAACCTCTGCCATTTACAAAGATCTGGGATGTTACGAAAGTGGCCCCATATCTGAATTCTACCTAATTGGCACGTCCTTTGCCTTTATTTCCCTTCACAAAGTAGCTGTCCAAAGACTTCTGCTTTGACGCGGCAGTCTTGCTCGAAAGGACAAAGCGTTTGAAGCGGCGGAGGAGCTTATCCAACTCCTCTGCCTGGTCAAACTGAGATCCTTTCTCCACCATGCCAGCCAGCAGAAACTCGGCAGCTTCCTGCAGCTGTCCCCAAGGCAGGGACACCGGCGGCTCCTCTTCACCACTTCCCTCGTCATTGTCCTCCACCGCAGCGGGATCAGATGACACCTCGGCCAGGATTTCTTCGTCGGAGAGATGCTCGATGATGGGCAGAGTACCGTCGACTTGGAGGTAGGCCTGGGCATCCATGGTGGAGGAGGTGCTGTGCTGTGGAATCCTTGCCAGAAGCGCCGAAATCCTGCTGACTGGGTCGACGTCATCCGCATTGACTAAAGAAACGACGTCCATGCGACCGAGAGTGGGAAGAATGCCTGTCTTCTCCAGCAATGGCGAATTTTTGAAGCTTGAACATCGTCCCATGACTCGACGAGCATGTCTATTGTTTGGCGAATCGTGAACTTGGCCTTGGGTTAAAAGGGATGGTCGCCGGTGGTTTCAAACTTGTCAAGAAGGTACTTGATGTAGCGAGTCTTGTAATTGACCTTGAAGTTGGCGATAATCCCTGCATCGGCTGGTTGCAGATACGAAGTGGTGTTCGGAGGGAGGAAATGAACCGGAGGATTTAGGGATTGTCAGCATCTCCGAGTCAGTTGCAACAAGGAAAAATGAAACTTACCGTTATGTTGGTCAAAAGATCTTTGTAATCGTCAACCGAATGAGGACTGGTATTGTCCAGCAGAAGCAGTATTTGGCGGCTCTGGCGCTGAAACAGACGGTTCAAGTCGAGAATCCAGGGTTTGAAAACGTCAGCCTTCACCCATGCTTTCTTGTTGGAAATGTACTTGATGTGCGGTAGCTTTGTCATGTCGACATTAAGGTAGCAACGAGGTTTGGCAGCAGTTCCAATGACAAGCGGTTTCAGCTTCTCGGAGCCGAAAAAGAGTTTGTCTTAGCACACGTCAAAAATTCTCAAAAAGAAAGCACTTGCCTGTTGCGTTGCACCCGAGAAGCACGGTGATCCGGGCCTTGTCCTTTATGTAGCCCTTCTCTGAGCTCTGGGCCAGTCTCTTGTTCGGAGCCATTCGGAAGAACAAGCCAGTCCCATCACAGTTGAACACGTCGCTGAGGGCGAAGGTATCGATGAAGTCTTGGAGCTCAAGTCGGAAGGCAGGAAGTTCTTGCAGAGGGGCACTCTAAGCCTCTCCATGGAGAAGGTACGACTTGATGTTGTGGCACTCCTTGAAACGATTGAGCCAACCGTCTGAGGCTGTGAAATCGTTCTTCTCTGCATCGGGGTTGTTGACGCCAAGAAAAGCAGCAAATTGAAGGGCCTTGGCTTGAACGAGTGCGTCGGTGAGTACGACATTGTTGGACCTCATCTGGACAAACCAGATTTTGACAGTTTTGTCAACCTGTAAAAGCCAGCCGTAAGCACTCCAGAAAGGTCTTAAGTGCCAAACATCAAAATCTTACCTCATCGTGGAGGGGGCCACGGAACCGCTTGATGCGCTCCATGTCGCCACCCTGTGCCTCCACTGTCTTGGCATTTTGGAGGACGGAGGTCTTTTGGCGATTCAGGATATCTGTGACTGTCTTGCGCTTCATCTCAAATTTTTCTGCGATATCCTTGTGGGAAATTGCCGGATTCTTTGAATGCAAGTCAAGAATGGCCACCTTGGTGTCCAGAGAGATGACCTGTCTCTTCTTGTCTTGTTGTTGTCTGCCATTTTGTGTGTGGTGAGGGGAAGGGTGGAAAATGTGAGTGGAGGAATTTGGGGGAAATTGGGGGGGGGGTGCTCTCCTTTTAACTTCTCTCTGGACCGAAGATTTTGCCTATTAATTAATTGATTTTTCCGGAATTTTCAGCAGGAAATGCCCCTGATGAGTAATAGGCCCCTGAATATTGTCTAGATTCTTCTACGCATTTTCAATCACCCTTTTCAAGCATTTTTAGTGGGAAAAAAATCCGGGTGGTTGCTATAGAGGGAGCAGAAATGTATGTAGCGTATACTGGCCCATGGCTGTTGCTGTTATAGCCGAAAAGCTGCTATAGAGGGCGGATTTTGGCTGTTGGATATCCATATGGTCGTTTTCAGGGCTGCTATACGGGAATGCGGTTATCCCGGAGGCTGTTATATAAATCCGACCGTGGTCGAGTGGTTAACTACTAACTGCGGGACCGGAAGGTCCCGGGTTCGATCCCGGGCCAAACCAAGTTGGTTGGTTTCAGAAAGTATAATGTGACGAAATCACCCGGAGGCTGTTATAGAGGGAGTTGACTGTATCTGCCCATTTCATCACGATGACAACTGGTAAAGTACAGCAGGACATTCATTATAAGGCTGTATCATTGCTGTTGTCCGTAATCAATTTTTCAGGGTGGATGATTATTGCGATACTGTAGCCCATTTGACGGCCGCCGTGTATGTTCGGTCTATATCCACCTACTATCAAACGAGAATGGTGTGAAAGTGAATGTATCGGAAGGAGAATACACATAATAACGTTTTTCAACGTCGGATTACATGAAGATCGCTGGTTAGTGCAGTCAGAAAATTTCGAATTGAAGCGTTCACGTACAAGAGGGACGGTATGAAGTTTGGTCAAGGAGAATTGTGAAGGGCATTAATTAATGGGTGAGCTCAAGTCACTACCTATGCGCGGCGGTGGTAAAGCGATAGAAGGTGAAAATATATTGTCTATTAGTGTTGAAAACGGCTCGGCTGAAGCCGTTTTCCAAATATTTTCTCTTGTATGAATATATTCTGAATATCAAGGATACAAAAGTATGTTCTTTCCATTTTGGCAAAAACAGATTGAATTCAGAAGACTCTGACTGATATATATATGCACATGGATTTTTCTCACACTTTGTTGCATCTCAAAAGTCTCTACCCAACTAATGAGAATCGGAGGATGAAGTGATGGGCGGAGTAGAGAATTTCATAGAAACTTCTAGACAGCTTTGCATGTGTGTAAAAAGGCATCCCGTCCGCTGTATCTTCCTGTACTGTACGCATTAATACATGCATTATCTCCCTATTCTGTCCTTACGATACATATCACCAACTTTCAATATAATAAGTATACTCAAGCCGTGGCTAAGTGGCTGGCTTGAGCCGAGCCACATGGCTTGGCTTGGAGCTGAAGCCGAGCCACATTTCATGGCTCCGAGCCGAAGCCAAGCCGAGCCGACTCCATTTGGCTCGGCTCCACCCTCGAGCCAAGCCGAGCCGAGTCGTTTTCAACACCATTGTCTATGTGGTCCAATATCAGAAGTTATTGATTGAAATGGGATCGGGATTGACGCCAATAGGCAGTTACGGTTAAAATGATGTGTTGGAACAGAGAGTGGCTGAATATAAGACGATATGGAGGTCGTGATTGGTGTACTGATCTAATGAAGAGCTGACTAGGTACCCGGTGGCTGAGTTAGCTCAAATCAAGGTAAGTCACGAGACTTGGTGTGCCGCACATAAGAAGTAGATATTAACTTTGTGTTCTTCCCCTAAAAAACGCCGTACGTTTTACCTTGGTATTAGGAGCGGAGAGTTACCAAGTCCCCCCACTATTGGCTCGCCGGAAGTACCCCGGCAGGATTTGTTCTATGCACACAAATCTAAGTGCAGATCGCTTATTTCGAATACGGTCCTTTTGGATAGGTTAAGTGAAGACGAGAGTTTTTTGCTCTGGAAGATGGTGGATATTAGCGGAGTTTATGCGTCCTTCGTTGTTTGAACTGTCTTCCACATTTTAGTTTGGCCGTATTCATCGAGGAAGCTCTTGATCAGAGTCGTTTCTGGTCCTTGAGTTTAGTATCGGTATCCCGATAAAGCTTTTCTACCAGAGCAGATCCCTCATCCCGATCACGTACAGATCTCAACTGGAGGGAACGAACATTTGTCATCTCGGTTCACTTTGCGACTGCAACCACCAGATCGAATGGGTACAAATAAGGCGAGACAATACGGAACACGATTATCAAGTTCCTCCCGATCTCGATCGGGGCCACGAAAATCGGTTTAACCACGCCGATCCGTCCGATCTGATATCGGATGATGATAATTGACGGAGTGCCCTGGGGAGTCTGGGCCAGTTGGAGTTCGGATTTCTATGACTTATGTTTAAAAATTTAAATCTACGCCAAACACCGCCGACGAGGAATGCGTTATCAGTTGAGTCCCGACGCATGGAGCAGTCACAGTGCTTGTACAACTGGCTGTGAACTGGTATAATGATGGAGAGCGATTCCTGCTAAGTGCACTTGTAGTTGGAGCTCCTTTTTCATCTGAGAAGTATATGTCTGATCATCGCAAAAGCGAGCCGTCGGATCTGCTACGTCAGCGTGCGTTTTTTAATAACCGTAACCCTCCGCCATTACGCAAGATGCCTTATCAGCATCCTTTTTTTCTGTAGGGCCGACAACTCATTGTGACCCTGATCAGCTAATAACCGAGGAAATTGTTTTCTGGCTGACGTTATGGGCGTGTGGCGAAGTGCAAGTGAAAATATTTGACCAGTTTGTACCAGTGTACCATTTTTCAAGGCAGATCGATCGGGTTGGCTGGAAGGACGGAGTATTTTGGGCCAATCGTGTGCTTGGACTGTTTTGTACGCGGATTTGAGGTAAGGCACACGGTTTACATATACTTTACATATTGGATTTTTATTGGATATTAAATATAGTGTTCGTATTTCATCGGGTTGCTTAAGTCGCCAGTGGATCCGATCTGAGTCATTGGGAGCGGGAGGCTGACAGAGTAACCTCGCTTATAAGCCCGGCCAGGACAGAGCTCCACCGGAAGCCCCACGACAGGGAGCACTCGTTACGCTCACTCAACATTCAAGTTCGGCACCGCTCATGGGAGGCGGATTATTTCTCGTCTGGGTTACTCATCGCTATCTGCTGCGATAAAGTCCCAGGAATTGGCTGGATTACTCATCGCGATCTGCGGTCAAGTGCCAGATTTAATTGCATTCGGAGATTTTCGCTTCGTTTGCCGATCGGCCATTTTGAATTACCTTTCGTTGGAATTTCGGATTAGTACCCCTGAAGCAGTACATACATATCGATCTTCACTAAAGTCTCCACCAAGCAACGGTCCACCGAGTGTGTAGCCACCCATACCAAAGGGTACACAAGGTGAGACACGAGACGAATCGAACTCGGCGTCCTGCAATGCCTATCGGTCAACCGATCGTCACCAGGAAAAGGTCCGCGGATTACCCCATCCGTTAATTAGTCGGCTGGGCACGATGGTGGTTCAGTTCCGGACACTTCGGTGTTCGATTTTGAACTGTACCCCACCACAATGTTGTGCGTGCCCGGATCATTTGATGACCGTGGATTTCACCGCGATGTTCAGGAAAGTGGGGATCTTACGAATTTTAATTTGGATACTCTTGGAGAGCACGCAAGGAACGCATATCTCCTTGTGTACTAATTGTTGGAAAGGATGGCGATGTTCGATCTGATCAGGGGGAGGATCAGATCGAAATTAATGAAATTACGACCCCCCCCATACCGCTCCTGGCGGAGAAGATCAGCACGAGGAACACTTATCGCCTCGTGTCGTGGTCGTGGAAAAGGTTGGCGATGATCGATATGGCCAGGTGGAGGACCAGATCGAGATTAACAAGTCTATTCCTCCCCAAAAGGCTCCGATCGGAGCCGATCGAGACTATAGCAAGTCTTGCTATAGTCCAAGTAGGGATCAGGACCCTGTTCCTGATACCATGCATATCGACAAAAATTGCATGTCAAGAACACTATGGGGGCGGCTCACTCCGATCTGCCCAAATTAACAATTAAAAAGACCAAGATGAGGCTAGCAATGCTTTTGGACGACGACGACGACTTGGAGGAAAATTCGCCGATCGATGATGGGACTATGGATGAAGAGGTGACCAAGATGTACTACATGTACGAACTTGTGGTGGAGTCAAGTTCGAAATCGAATACATTTGTATCGACGACCTGACCACCACCATCGTGCCCAGCCTTCCAACTTACGGGGGGGGGACCCCGCGGACCTCCATTCGAAATCTGGTCCGATCGTCCGCTGCTGGCAGACGACCGGTCATCATCCAAAGACACTTGGTCCGATTCACTTAAGTTCATCTCACCTTGTGTACCCGATGGAATGGGCTAGTTACACACTCGGTGAATCGGGATCGCAGATCGATCTGATTCGGTCTTGAATATGAGACCGTGCTGGATAGGTGTACCTAGGGCGGAACTCTTCACCCCAGGTACGTACAGACCAGAAACACTTCCAAAAGATAAATTCCAATAGGTCGATCGTCCCAACGATCTAGACCTGACCAATACGAAATAATAGAGGGTAGACCAATCAACCGGTCTAGCCCCTGACCAATATGAGAGAAGACCAAAACCGGTCTAAACTCCAACCAATGTTAAAATGAGCCAATATGTCCACGTGAAGACCCAATATGCCCGTGAAACTCCACAAACGATATCTCCACGTAAAGACCGATCCAGGGAATAACACGTTCCAAACGTACTTGACTTAAAGTGTCGAGATCGCCAAATCGTACTTCCGTCGACGGACTTCCGGTGGCCAAAGTGCGCGTGCAGTGCGTCCAGACCGGGTATAATAGGCAAGAGGGGATAATTCAACCCTCTGCCCCCAAGCACTCCGCGGCGGGCGGAGGCCACTAGTGTACGTGAAAAGAATAACGACGACACCTTGCTGCGGTGTAGACCAAGACCAGAAGAGGTTTTGCCACTTATTCCTAGACCAAAAGACTTTTACTTGGAAAAATCGCAATTAACCAATAATACTACCTCCCTATGGTCCCTAATGTACCCACACAAAATTATGTAAAATACCCAATGTCAGGTGACTCACCCAAGACCTGCGTTCTTGATACTCCTTGAATTTGATAGGCTAAAAAGCCCCCCTTGTTTAGACCAATCGGAAACTCCACCAAGTGCCTTGACCAAAAGTTACCAAATTTGTGGTACACTTCACCACAGCCGCCCCTGAGTCCGACCGTGTCGCACAACGATAACGGTCTGACTCACCCATCACTCGACCAACTGGACCTTGGTCACTCACACTTCTTCCCCATGGATCAAACATCTTCGACACCTGCGTCAGGTACTGCCTTTACTGCACTTGATCTTCTTATGCTTCCCTTTGACGCTTGTTCTTGTTGTTCTTGTAGAAACTCTATGCGCCGAGTCGCCCCACCTTGCTTCGCCTGTCCGGTCGGCTCGGTCTGACAGCCCACGTAACTCTCGTGCACTTCAAACATCGGAAGGGCGTCAGACTGAAGCCGACACGCAGATGCAGGATATCTTGCAGAAAACATGCGTCTCAGGACCCAGGTGGCCCACCAGGCAACACGGGGTGCGCATCTTTGGTCTTCGTCTTGTACTTGTCTTGGCCCTCGTTTGTCTTCAGCTCTCATCCCTCCCAGCGTCGTCAAGGCAATAGGTGCCTTGCTTGATGCCGATAGGCAGTCCGACGATCATGTTGACCAGCTTCGACCAATGTTATAGTAGCTGGTAAGCGCGCGTCATGAGCTGTCCCGTCTGGAGGCTCATCAGTCTCATCTCCGGGATCAACTTCCACTTGTTCGCCGGCAGCAGCTGGACGGACAGTTTGACGCGACCTCACTGCGCATGCAAGGCGACGACTTCGCGCGACGCATTGCCGAGCTTCAGATTTCAATTCAAGACCAGACCGGGAAGGTCCGGTCTTATCACGACAATTCAGACGCTTGGACGCTAGAGTCGGGTCGTCGTCAGGTGGCACTAGACCAGTGCCGCCAGCGCTTGATGAACTTGCTGCATCCGTGGTTGGCTGCTTCCTCCAGCATAGATTGGTCTGCGTCTGCAACCTTAGTCGCCTCGGAGCAAGACCAAGACCGCATGCAGCAGGACCAAGACCGACATCGTTCATTGGCTTATATTCAGCAGCCCCAAATTGCACAAAAATCGAAGAAGCGCGCGGACGCGCCGGGTAGCTCGATGGCTCGGAGCACTGCGCGCGGACCCAGACTCGGGGGGAAGCGTGCAGTGCCTCATAAGCGAGCCAAGACACAGGCGCTTCTCATGGACTCGGACTCGGACACGGACGAAATCTACAGCCCCTCGGAAAGTCGAGCGCCCTCGCGCCGTACTGCAAATCGCACCAAGCACACAGGGGTCTCGTCCGAGGAGAGGACTCCATCGAAGGGTCCTGCGATTCCGAGTTTATGGTCGCCATCCAGTCCTAGTCACGAACGAATTTACGTGAAAGTTTCATCCAAGTGGCGTCGACATTGGGGTCAGAAAAGAAGACCGGTTTGCCAAGTGACGCCACACCAGTATCGACATCAGCGAAGCCAGCGCCTTCGTTTCTCCCCGGGACATCCGAGCTTCAAAAGTACGCTCTACTGAAGAACATGCCGGTTAACACCAGCTCCTTTCCGCCGCGGACGTTTGAAATCACTTGGCCGTGGTCGTCGGGGCAAATCGGCTGTTTTCGCCGGTCTACCCTGAACAAGCAGCTTCTGGCCCGGTCTTTCTCTTGCCCGGACCCCTGGCTTTTTCCACCGGCCAAGAAAACCCCTGCCGCGTCTGCATGGAGGGCGGACTTGATTACGTCGGCGCAGATCTCCCGCCTATACGGCGATGCACCATGGAAAATCTTCGAACACTCCAAGATAGGACGTGTGTTCCACTTGACTCCATGGATCTGCACTTTGCTAGGCCGGGTGAAGAATTTCAACACGATCCACGGCCAAGCAATTTGGGAAGCGTCCCACTACTTGGTGCTTCCTCCCTACCGGGTGCGACAAGATCCGGGACTGGCGACGTTCCAGAGCAAGCGCAAGCGACGTCGAATTCGAGCGGGCGAGGCTTGGCAATCCTTGTGCCAGTACATTTTGGACGGGATGCGAGCTCGCGAGTGTGACGTCGACGTGTTCTTGTACACGGTGTTCCTCCACATGCCGAGGCGTCGCGTTGAGAAGACCATACTGCTGGCCGACTACGGCATATGTTACCCCGGTCTTAATTGCGCTGAGCCGGTCGCGGACCTCAAGGATGCTTTGGTCCAGCTTGACCGGAAGGACCCCTGGCGTAACCAGTTTCAGGATAAAGTGGAACATCACCGTCAATGGTCATCGGCCGTCTGTGGGGCGATAGCAAGTGAAGTCGTATGTAGTCGACCAGATAACTCGTAATATATGTCATCATTTCTTTTCATATGTCCGATCGTCAAATCACTTGAACTAATTTTACCACTCTCTCCATAGTTGCACCAAACACGTTATCGTAAACAGTTCCACTCCCATCACGAAAAATAGTCATCACATTCATCATTCCGCTATTCCAATCCGTCACAGTTCATCACAATTTCACATCAACTCCGGACCTTCCACATCTTCACACCGGTCTAGACCGACCGATGCTACTGCGTGTCTTGGTCTTGGTCTTCATGGGTCTGCATCACTGCGAAGCGATTACGACTGACTCGTTCTCGTTCGAACTCTCGTAGAAGAGCCCCACAATTCAAGTAGAGCTCGTCGACCCAAGTTGATTCATCATGGTCCTTCCATCGGACCAGGTACTCTCGGTGAGTCCGACCGAACCTGGTCTTCTTGGTCGACCGAACATCCAAGACCTTCTCCACTTCAAACTCGTCTTCCTCTAATGGTCGTTCCCAACTGTCTTCCGGCAGTAACGCTTCATCGAAATCAAATCTTTTTTCTTCGTCTACCAGAAAGGGAGTTTTGGTTCGATCAGGAAATTCTCGGACCAGCTTCAACTTGGACACATGCACGATCGGGAAGACCTTGTAATCTGTATCAGTTGTTACTAGACGAGCAGCGTGCTCACCGATCAGCTCGGCAACACGGAAAGGGCCGTGCCACATGTGAGCCAGCTTCTTCGCATAGCCCTCTTTCACTCGGTCTAGGTATAGCCATACCATCGCCCCTGGTTCTATACCGTGGGGTCGGACCTGGTCATTGGTCCGGTCTGCCCGGTATTGTGTGTCTTGACGCAGCTTTTCGTTGACAACTTCTTTTGCATGCTGGTAGTGTTTCTGGACCTGCATGCGCCAGCGTCGAGCATCGCGATCGCGGGTCCGGGTGCAACCGATAGGTATCGCAGCTTCCAGTGTCGACCGAGGGTCCCATCCATATGTCAGATAAAAAGGCGTTTCTCCTCGGACTCGATTGGTCGACTAGTTGAGTGCAAACACCAGCCGTTCTACATACTCGTCCCAATCTCGCTGGTCTGGGTCAGCAACGTACATCTTGATCGCCCTCGTTATGGTCTGCACCATGCGTTCCGCCGATCAATTTGCTTGCTTACGATATGCCATCGTCGCACTCTGTTTCTGGCACAGCATGTTATTGAACGACCGGAACATCTCGGCCATAAAACCGGGTTCCCGATCGTGCCTGATGACCTCGCTGGCGCCGAATCTTTGGAACACACATTCTTCGTAGCTCTGGGCAATCTGCTCCGCAGACCGAGATGCACTTGCCTTCGCGATAACTAGACCAGTGAACAGGTCTACCCAGATCAGCAGCTCAGTGTTGCCGCGCGTCGATCTAGGCAGTGACGGTATGTGGTCTATCGCTATGACCTGGAAAGGATAGATAGCTTCGATATTCCGGGCGATCGCCCCTTGATTACCGGTCTACCCTTTCCGGTCTCGCAATCCGTGCAACAGCCCACATATTTCTTCACACTGCGGAAAAGACCTCTCCAGTGGAAGTGGGACCTGATCTTGTGATAGGTCCTGCCTATTACCTGATGTCCCCCTTCTAGACTCACGTGATAGTGATGAAGGACATCCGGCTGCAGCAACTCGGGGATCACTAATTTCGCCAGTCGGTCCCGGTCTGCACTGTCTTGGTCGGCATCGCGGCAGTAATACAATAATCCATTATCATCCACTTCGTAGCTATCCGCGATATTGATGCACTCTTTCGCTTGATCGTTCGTCAACTTGGACAGTTCACCACGCAGGTAGGTCTTCAGGTTCATAATCCATTCTTCTTCGTCCTGCGCCTTGAGGATCCGTTCCATCCTTAACTGTTGCACTGCATATTCGTTCAAACTTTCCTTCGGGAACGGTCGTCGAGACTTCTGATCTTTCGATCTAGTCGCGACCATCACATGCACCTGTACTGGGGCGTTCTTGGGTCCGATCACCTCTGGGAGCCTGTTTATATTCACCAATTCATCCAGAACGGCCTTCTCAGTGATCGTAGCCCCGGTCTGGTCTTGCATGGCCTTGGTCGCGAGGTAGTCGGCGCTTCTGTTCCAGTCCCGTTTCACGTGCAATAGCTCGTGGTTGGGGTGGGCCTTCAATGACTTCATTACTCGATAATTTAGCGTCCTTAGTCGTGGAGCCTTGCAGTCGATCTCTCCGGTGATCTGCCTGATCACTAGGTTGGAGTCACCACATATGATTACTCGCCCCTTCTCTTGCGACGACAGCAGGTCCAGACATAGAAGTAGACCTCGGTACTCCGCCTCGTTAACAGTAATATCCGGCGTGAAATTGGCAGCGGCTGCAACTATAGACCATTGTGGAAACTTCCACAATATGGCACTATAGGCGCCGACCTTCTTCTTCACGCTTGCCGATCCGTCAAAACTTAAGACCAAGAGCTCTTCATCATGGTCGACGGTCGGTGGCGGTCTCGAAACTGACTGCCGAGGTTGCTTCCTCGGGGCAATCGCTATCAATGCCTCGTCCACTTCAGACCGAGGGGTGATACTGGCAGCTAATGTGCCCAATATCTCTTCCTCTCCCCCGGTGCACTTAACGACCTCTAGGGTCCACTGCGACAAGACCGCCGACCATCTGCCTGGACGTTCGTCCATCCCATTGGCTGATAATGGCCAGGACAAAGTAGACCGTCTTGACAGGACCTTTATAGGTCGGCCGACCAGCAGGTTGTAACACACATCAAGAATTCGTATCAACGCCAGAACTTCTTTCTCGACAATTCCATAGTTCACTTCATTTGTTTTTAGCTTCCGGCTCGTAAACGTGACTGGATGATACACACCATCGTGATCTTGCACTAAAGTGGCTGAGATAGCCCACTTACTGGCATATACAATAATGGTCGGCACTTTTTCGGAAGCGAAATGCTTGAGAATCGGTGCCGTCGCCATCTTAACCTTCAACATACCAAAGGCAAACTGTGCACGCTTCATATGATCTTCGGCCTCCACTTGCGGACAAACTGCAGCAAGACCAGAGTCGGCGCCCTCCTTTAAAGTTGCCCGGTCTTCTTCGCGCAACATATGATAGTCAACTTTCCGAAGCTCGTACAGCACAGCCGCGTAGATAGCAAAGTCTTCAATGAATCGGCTATAATAATTCAAGCTTCCCAGGAAGGACTGCATTGCCTTCAGCGATCTGGGGAACGGGAGGTTACTCAGCGAATCCAGGTCCTTGGGATTAGCCTCTAGACCATTCTTCGAGACCATATGGCCTAAATAGGCGACCTTGGACATACCCCAAAAACTTTTCACGGCACTGATAGACAGGTTACAGCGGTCGCATGTCTCCAACAATCGTTCAACCTTCTCGCATAGATCGTTCCATGACGAGGCAGGTATCAGAATGTCGTCGATGTACGACCGCCTTCCTAGAACGGACGGTCCTCTTTCCCGATCGGGTTCACCCTCTGTAAACACATCATAACTTTCGGCAGGGTCACGATCGGTCTTGACTTTGAAGTGTCCGTACAGTGCGTTGTCTATCAACCTTTGATAGATCTGGGGTGTGTTCTTCAGACCGAACGGCATACGGTTCCACTCGAAAAGACCAAACGGCGTCACAAATGCGGAAATCTCACGGGCTCGATAAGTCATCGAGACCACCCAAAATCCACCTGCCATATCTAGCGAACAATACCACAAGGTCTTGTCGAGGTCTTCCAACAGATCATTAATCAGCGGCATCGGGTACACCATGAGTTTAGTCAACCGATTTACCATCCGATAGTCGATGCACAGTCTAATGTCAACGCCGTTCTTCTTGATAACAATTACGATCGGCGAGGCCCATGGCGAGGTCGACGGTCTAATAATCTTGGTGACCAACAGTCCTTTAATGAGATCCGAAAGCCTTGTACGGTACTGTGGTGCCACGCGTCGACATCGCTGGGCAATCGGCTTGGCATCTCCAACGTCAATATCGCAAATCGCACCACGGGCTGCACGTGGTAAGGCGTTGCCCTTTCCGATGAGCAGATGTCTTTTCTTCCATATGATATTCTTCAACTGCTCGATCTGGTCTGGACTGTTAAGGTCTTGATCACCCACTTGTAAATCATCCATTGTAACTTCGGGCGAGTCGGCAGACACTTCAGGGAGGACTGCCATTTGGCTTTCCAGCTCCTGAATGTACTGTTCCCCGATTTCATGTATACAGACTTGTTCATCTTCTGGGGCGATATCACCTAGACCATCTGGACCGGCCGAAAGCCCCTGGTCTTGATCGACGGGCTGTCCTTCACTGATATCGGTCTGATTGGGAATACCGTCATGGTCCGACCTAGCAATTTCATGTTCCCCTTCTTCCGTTTCTTGCTCCGCTGTCGCCTGGTCTTGTGCTGACACCACGTTGACTATCCTTGGCTCGTCTACTTGATGGTCCACCGTTCCTGGTGACTGCGGCGCCTTTCTTCGGACCAACATCCTTATCGGGGTGACATAACTTGGTCTTTCCACTAAAGGTGAGGTTTCCTCTTCCACCGACCCATCATCTCTGATAAGATCGGTGGTCGATTGGTACGCCAGGTTTTGCCACTCGACATACCGCCTCGATCCAATCGAGACGAACCCCATCTTTCTTGGTACCTTCCCTTCTGCTAACCACATGCCGACAATAGCGTTATTGTCCAGTGTCAGCGGCTTGTCACCGATATTGGTAACACGGACAAAATCACGTCGGCCAGCACTCTTTACGAAGGTCGAGACCTACCGATCGCCCCTGGTCAACCATAACTTCCTCGAACGGAAACCTTTCTCGACCGGGGTATCGGCAGACCGACCGACTGGGATAGTGAGGTCTTGGTCCCACCGGACCAGATCGGTATACGAACCATACAGAGTTCTTCGACCATCCAACTGGACCTGGACCTCATCCGGGAGTGTAAGCACTCCATGTGACAGGTCTAGGCGAATACCAGCTGGGGCCATGAGATCCATACCTAGTAAAGCGTCCTGACCAGCCAACTTGCCAACCCAAGCGCTGAAAAAGTAGACCAGCGATCCCGACAGAATAATTTTCACACGTTCTTCCTTCGGTCATATAAGAGTTTTCACCGATCCCGACGCATTCTTGTCTCTGGGTATCGTCTATACGACATCCGACCTTACGAGCAAAGGCGGAGTCGATTATCGAGACTTCAGCTCCAGAGTCGAACAACATCGTCGCTTTCTGGTTATTAATCTTGCCACAGGCTTTCGCCTGCTTGAACCATTTATCAGGCGCATGATACTTCCAGTATCCGCGGGGTTCTCCAGGCAGCAAGTCCAACTGCATAACCACCTTGGTCCGGGAGTACTCATCGGTCTTCAGACTGTAGACCGGATGGTCTCGGTCGACGCAATTTGGAATAGAACGTGTATTGTCGGTCTTATCCTCCTTGCCGACATATGCATAGATGTGAACCGTAGAACGCTCGGCTCGATCCATATTCCAACCTGGCGAGCGTTCTAGTTTAACATCTTTTCTGCGTCCGGCGGCAGCATCCCCGCGTGCTTGTCCGGCACGTACCACTTGCGTATAATGTTAAAAAAAATTCTTCAATCTTGCAGTGGCCGGTCTCGTGGATCTCTCCACATGACTTGCATACGAAAAGGCAGTGGTCAGTCGGGTGGCCGCGTCTCTCGCACTTCTTGCACACCATCTTCTTCCAGCAGTTTGGAGCATCATGTTTGCTCGACCCACAGTGGTAGCACTTCTGACGAGGTCGGTCCGGATCGGAATTGCTTCCGTTCCTTCCCTTCCGGTCTACCTGGTCGGACTTCGACCTGGCCTTCGGGGCAGGTCCCGCAACATAGACGTAACGATACTGGTCTTCATCCGATGACTCCTGGCTGGAATGACTTCCACTTTCCCTTTCCGATCCCGTGATGTCTTCGGCTACGATCGCCTTGACCGCTCGGGTCGGTCTGGTCCAGGGTCTCTTGACCGGATCGGTCTGGGTCTGGGTCTTGGATCGGTAGCGACCTGATCCACCAGCACTCTTCGCCCTCATGCTACGCGACTGCTGTAGCGTCCGTAGAGTCTGTTCAACTTCACCCGCGTCCCTAAGACGCAGTAGAGTGAGCTGGTCCGCCAGTTCTTGATCGTCCAGGGTACTAATGTAGTGACCCACATGTTCCAGAGCAGCACCGTTCGGCGGGTTATTCTCTTTAATTGTTATGCCGGCACGAAATGCAGCCACGTTCAACCGATGCAAATACTCGATCGGTGTTTCGTCGCTCCGATTATGCATATGGTGATACTTGCGGGCACTCGAAAATCCGGAGTTACAATATTGCCCTTCAAACTCTGCACATAGCTGGTCCCAGTCAGACCGGACATCCCGACCTAACTGTTGGATCCAGTTGGCAGCCTGTCCTTTGAACTAATCCCGGAAGATCAGACACTTTTCACTTTTTGAGGTATGGTCTCGCAGGAACGCAGACTTGACCCGACCGAACCAAGACCGGGCCTGGTCTTCATCAGCATCCTTGCCAGTGAAGTCCTTGAGGTCGGTCGTCGCGGCCATACGGATGCGCGGAATCGCAGCAGATCAAAAGTCGTAAGCAGTAGTGGAGGCTAGGTTAGCCTTGCGTGGCTTGCCAGAGCCCGTACCGTCTGACCCACAGTGGTCGTCAAGACCGCCGACCGACTCCATGTCACAGTCACTTGTCTTGCTTGGTCTACGCGGTCTGGCCGGTTGCGGCTTGCGCTTCCCTTTGCCGACTTGCTTATCACTTCGAGTGGGCTTGTACACAGATGTTACCGATTCCATATCTACATCTCGGCAAACATTGGTACTTTGATGGGTAGACCGGTCTTGGACATGTGGGCGCAGAGGTGGTCTAACCCGGTCTTCCATGAAACGCTCCATCATCGTCTCAAACATGGCTTGGAAGTTAGTTGGAGTCATGGGCAACGTGTTGATACCCACCTTTTGCGGAACTGAGGCCTGTGGGGGTCGCTGGAGCCCCTACTGGCAAGCAGCCCTTTGCTGCCGCACGTCCTTTTTTTGTTCTGGCTGGGCATGGTCCACCCCCATGGTCATCCGCTCGACACCAGTCCCCAACTCTGATGAGCTGTTCGAGGCCGGTGGAGATTGATAAACCGATTCGTCATAAGAACCAATGTCAACAAGCGCTGTGGAGACTTCAGCGACCTTCACTGCTGCGGTGGGAGTTGGGCGGCGAACCGCCCCCACCAGTGGGACCAAATGGTCGTGGAAGATCGACATCGACGATTTCAGCCTCCAAGTCTCAAATTCAAATAGTTTTTGGACATCTGCGGGGTTCTGCATTTTAATGTCAATCTCCGCCAACATCTCCACCAAGTTCTTCACCAACAGTAATAACGCGATCACTCTGGATCGGCTCGGTAATGGGACCGAAAAGATGGTTGGGGATCTGGAATTCAACACCCGAAAGACCACGTCAAAGCGAACAAATCGTTTCAGCTCAAAAATGTAATACATCTTGTTTAGGTCTTCTTCAGTGATGCCTCCATCTCCGACCTGCGACTTTTCTTCGAGGTCGTCTTCGTCGGCCGGCATTCCCAACCCTTTCTTGGGAATCTTGGGGACCTTGGGGACCTTGGGGAGGTTTGTTTGATCGTTCTGATCAGCCTTCAAGTATTTTTCGTCTTTTATTTTCCATCAACTTTTTTATGCACATACATAGGATCAGGACCAAGGTCCTGATCCTTTCCGGGACTATAGCAGGACTTGCTATAGTCCCGATCGGCTCCGGTGGGAGCCTTTTGGGGAGGAAATAATTTATTAATCCCGATCTGGTCCTCCACCAGGCCAGACCGTACATAGCCATCTTTATCTAGAACGAAGACTAAGGTGATAGCCTTTCCTTACGCCCTCTCCAGAACGATTCCAAATTCAAATCTTCAAATTCAATCTTTGATGAACCTCGCGGTGATATCCACGATCACCAAGTGATCCGGTCACGCGCCCCATTGTGGTGGAGTCAAGTTCGAAATCGAATACATTTGTATCGACAACCTGACCACCACCATCGTGCCCAGACTTCCAACTTACGGGGGGGGGTACCCCGCGGACCTCCATTCGAAATCTGGTCCGATCGTCCGCTGCTGGCAGACGACCGGTCATCATCCAAAGACACTTGGTCCGATTCACTTAAGTTCATCTCACCTTGTGTACCCGATGGAATGGGCTAGTTACACACTCGGTGGATCGGGATCGCAGATCGATCTGATTCAGTCTTGAATATGAGACCGTGCTGGATAGGTGTACCTAGGGCGGAACTCTTCACCCCAGGTACGTACAGACCAGAAACACTTCCAAAAGATAAATTCCAATAGGTCGATCGTCCCAACGATCTAGACCTGACCGATACGAATTAATAGAGGGTAGACCAATCAACCGGTCTAGCCCCTGACCAATATGAGAGAAGACCAAAACCGGTCTAAACTCCAACCAATGTTAAAATGAGCCAATATGTCCACGTGAAGACCCAATATGTCCGTGAAACTCCACATACGATATCTCCACGTAAAGACCTATCCAGTGAATAGCACGTTCCGAACGTACTTGAGTCAAAGTGTCGAGATCGCCAAATCGTACTCCCGTCAAGGGACTTCCGGTGGCCAAAGTGCGCGTGCGGCGCGTCCAGACCGGGTATAATAGGCGAGAGGGGATAATTCAACCCTCTGCCCCCAAACACCCCGCGGCGGGCGGAGTCGACTAGTGTACGTGAAAAGAATAACGGCGACCCCTTGCTGCGGTGTAGACCAAGACCAGAAGAAATTTTGCCACTTATTCCTAGACCAAAAGACTTTTACTTGGAAAATCCGCAACCAAAAGACTTCTACTTAGAAAAATCGCAACTAACCAATAATACTACCTCCCTATGGTCCCTAATGTACCCACACAAAATTATGTAAAATACCCAATGTCAGGTGACTCACCCAAGACCTGCGTTCTTGATACTCCTTGAATCTGATAGGCTAAAAAGCCCCCCTTGTTTAGACCAATCGGAAACTCGACCAACTGCCTTGACCAAAAGTGACCAAATTTGTGGTACACTTCACCACAAAATGAAGAAATTCGTTCGCGAAAACATGGTCATCCGAGTTATCAAGCCCCTAAATTCGGATCGTCTACACGGGTCGACTACCGAACCGATCGACTACGATCTGCCGTTGCAACTAGTCAAGAATCTTTTGGCGATGCTAGCAGCGGTTGGGATAAAGTTCAAGAATGCTAATGGTGTTGGAAAGCTATTTGGAATTGATAAGTGGAAGTTGAAAGAAGCGATTCCAATGCTACATGACCATCTGACGCCAATGGTGGGGGCGGTGTGCCGCCCAACTCCCACAATCGCGTTAGAAGCCCCAAACCTCGTGCGATCACTTGTCGAGAAGTCCTTCTCCGATGATAGCTCGCTAGATGGATCACCACCTTTCTCTAAGTGCTCGCCCGAGTTGGAGTCGGCGTGGAGCGGATGAACATGGATCGCTGTACCAGTCACGGTACCAGTCACACGGAGCAAAAAGGGACGTGCGACAACGAGGGGCGGCATGCCAGTCGGAGACCCAGTGGCGCCCACAGGTATCGGCACCGACCAAGACCGATCCAGTCACCTTGCCCTCGATGGAAGCAAGCATGCAAGCCTTGTTTGAGACTGAATGATGAAGCGTTACGCCGCAGATCGAGGAAGATCACCAGTGCTACCTCGTGAACCAAGACGATCCGCCCAGGAAACGTGGCAATTTGTGCGGACGTCGAAATGCAGTCGATAACATCAACCGACAAGCTGTCCGAACGTGTTAGACCGGTTTTTAAGACAAAACGCAGATCACGCCGAACACGCCCCCGCCGATCGTCAAGTAGCAGCGACTTCGACATGGAGTCGATCAGCTAAATTGACGATTACTACAGTGATACGGGTATAGGTAGGACGCGTAAGGCGAACTTAGCCTCGACGATGGCGTTTGACTTCAATTGGACGGCGATCCCAAGGATCCGCATGGCCGCAAGCATTGAGTTGAAGGACTTTACGGGCAAGGATGCCGATGTGGAGCAAGCCCGATCATGTGTCAGCCGAACGAAGTCCGCCTTCCTCCGTGATCAGACGCCAATTAAAGAACGGTGTCTGATCGTCCGAGATCTGATGAAGGGACCGGCTGTGAACTGGATCCAGCAGCTAAGTCGGGATGTCCGATCTGACTGTAGTTTGTTGTGCATGGAGTTTTAAAGGCAGTACTTTCACTCCGGCTTTTCTACTGCGCGAAGGTATCACCATATGAGGAAAAGGGGCGATGAAACGCAGATCGAGTACCTTCACCGGCTAAACGTGGCTGAGATGCGTGAGGGGATCCCGATCAAGGAGACCGATACGCCGATCGGCGCTTCCCAAGAACACGTGGGACACTTTATCAGTACGCGGGACAATCAGTAGTTGGCCGATCAGCTAACCTTACTGCGCCTCAGGGACGTGGAAGAAGTTGAACAGACGTTACGTATGCTACGCCACTCCCGCAGTATGAGGACGAAGGTTGCTGTCTGATCGAACCGATCCCGATCGATGGTGCAGGATTATAATGTGAAGAGATCTGCGACCAGACTGGCCAGAGCGATCAGAGTGATCGTGGCGGATATGAGCACCGGGTCAGAAGAGGAGAGCAGTGGTTGGTCCAGTCTGGGGTCAGACGAGGAACAGTACCGTCACATTTTCTTCACCCAGTCTGCACCCAGAGATCGATCAGCGTTACGCCGTGTCAAATGGAAGGCAGGAAACGGCAACAGATCGGACCCGGATTCGCTGTATAAGAAGTGCACTCACTGCGGGTCGACCAAACACAGTTGTTGGGCTGCTGGCGAAGAATTACGTGCAAGAAATGTGAACGACGCTGCCACCCCACCGATCACTGCCTATTTGAATGTAAGGCATGTGGAGAGATCCATGACGATGGACAATGCAAGATGGAGCACTTCTTCAATCGGATGCGCAAGTGGAATGTTCCCGATAAACACGCGGAAATGTTGCCGCCCGATGTCGAGAAGATGTTAAACTAGATCGCTCGCCAGGTTGTAATCTTGATCGATCCAAGCTATCTACGTTTAACATCTATGCATTCGTCGGAAAAGACAACGATACAACGATAAAAAGGACAGGGGAGGGGAATCATTTGGTCTACAGTCTTCCGACTGATGAAAATTCCCGATCGAAGGTCGTCATGCAGTTCGATATGCTGCCCGGCATATCGCACGACCACTGGAAATACCACGCTCCCGACAAATGGTTCAAGCAGGCGAAAGCCTATGGGAAGATTAACAACGAGAAGGACACGATGATGGTTGACCTCGGTGCAGAAGTCTCAATTATTGACTCCGCCTTTGCTCGTAAGGTTGGATGTCCGATCGACTATGCACAGAGGCAAGAATGCATTGGATTTGGCAAAAATTCCTATATTACCGAAGGTAGAACGCGTGAGAAGATTACTTTATCTTGGTTCATGGTCTACTTCTTCAGCGCCTGGGTTGGTAAGCTGGCCGGCCAAGACGCATTACTTGGTATGGATTTTATGGTACCGGCAGGCATACGCCTCGATCTGTCGCATGGAGTGCTTACGGTTCCAGACGAAGTCCAGATCCAACTGGCTCGTCGACGCCCCCTAAACGGATCACTTACTGATCTGGTGGTGTGGGACCAAGATATCACCATTCCTGTGGGTCTATCGGCATATATATCTGTTGTAAAAGACTATCGGACAAAGAAGCTGTGGGTGACCAGGGGCGATCACTGGGTACCGACGTTTGTTGACGGTGGAGATCGGAGCGATCGCGTACGAGTTACTAACATCGGTAATAAACCGCTGGTGTTAGACAAAGTTTCGATCGTCGGTATGTGGCTGGCTGAAGGAAAAGTTCCGTGGAGGATGGGGTTCATTTCGATCGAATCAAGACGTTATATGCAGTGGCAAAGATTTGCGCGTAAAGCCACCACCGATCGGGTCGGCGACGACACGTCAGCCGAAGAAGACCTCCCACCTCGGACGGAAAGGCCAGATGACGTAGCGATCTGGATGTGCCAGAGGTCACCATCACAGTTACCCAACAAAATTTACATGAAGGCAGATGTGCCAAAAGTTGTTAACGCAGTCGTATCGCAAGATAGGGTGACAGTGGAACCGACTGCAGATGGGGACGATCGCGATATCACTGGAGACGAGTATGGTGACACATCCACTCAAGTCGGTGCCACAGAAGGGACGCCCGTCGACCGGGGTCAGCATTGCCCGTTTGGCAGAGGCGGACCGAGCGAGATCGCCTCACCAGATGACCTGGTGTGTATGCGCAGGGTCGGGGAGGAGTGTATTGATGGATCGGCGAACCCGATCAGGAATGTGGTTACCCCACCTGAAGTGCTATCCGATCCGCTCGAGGCGATTAAGGATGATCCGCAAGTTTCCAACACCCCCGATCGAACCGAAAAGCCCAAGGAATTAAGATGGTAGAAGAAATACTAGCTGATCGGGAAGGGTGCTGCTGATGGCGACAGTGATGATGCCGATTCGACCGCCCATTTGGATGACAGATCGACCCAAAAGACGTGTTGTGACTAAACGCACCGAGAACACCCGATCCACTTGGAGGATCGCAAGGGAACACTGGGATCGGTGAATCCGATCTTGATTATGGCGATCTGACTGAGAAGTCCGAACGAAATCTACCGAATCAGAATTGTTATGGGGCGACACGTACTTACGAAGTGGGAAACAAGATTTTCAATAGTGCAGATCGTGTGAGACCGATTCGCCACCGATCGGCAATATAGATCTGCTACAGATCGGCAATACCGACCGGTGTTAATTTGTGATGTTTATCGTGATTACAACTACGGTTGTGTGGAGAAATGTTATGAATGGATTATATTTCGGTGATGACAAAGTGGCTTAAGGTTGTGGATGAATTTTTCGGTGACAATGTAAACGACTCTTTCGATGTGGATACAAATGGATGTGACAACGGTGGAACTTGGCTAACGGGATTAAAAACCAAGACAGATGAGACGATCGAGTAATCAAAGAAGAAATTTTATTGATGATTAGTGCATGAATTATTGCCCGATCGGCGCTTACCAAGTTAGCGTTTGCGATCACCCCATAGACGATTGACAGCCATGGCTGGGTGATCTGCGATCTTCTCACGAAATTGGTTGCGCCAAGGCTGCTCCTTGTCCATCGGGGTCAGCGTCCAGCAGGTTGTCAATTACGGTGTCGCAGTGGTAGCCGGGGTTCCAAGCTCCGTCTTCAATCACATCCCCAGCTTTCTTCGCGCAATGCCTAGCCATATGGAGGACAACGGGGTATAGGAATACATAAATGTCACATTCATTTACCCGCGTGCCCTCCAACACGAGTTGGCAGATCGACAACCAAGCTTCGCCCGCCCGACTCCTACGTTGTTTCCGCTGCCTCGAAAACGTCGTGTAATCCTTTTCCGCCTTCACCTTCCCAGCAGGAAGCACCAGGTAGTGGATCGACTCCCAGATTGCTTGGCAGTGGACTTTGTAATACTTCTTAAGACGACCCACGAATAAGGCAACCCACGGAGTCAGCGTGAACGTGACTCGCGGCTCAACAAAACTTCCCATGGCTTGGCGTCATGCAGACGGGCAACCTGCGATCCGGTGACAAGGTCGGGTCGCCAATCAGTTTTACCTGGCTGCCTTACCGCCGGTGGGAAGAGCCAGTAGTCTGGACGGGATAAGGTGCGAGCCAAGTGTTGCTTGATCGGAACAGATCCACGCAACAGATCAATCTGTCCCGGAGACCATGGTTCGTTGACATCAAGACCCGAATGAGGCGGAGGCACGTCAATCTGCAATGCCCCTAGCGTGATGATATAGGCCGGAAGTGCCGGGCAGAACAGTTAGCTTGGACGCCTCAACAACCGGCTTCGATGATTCTTGGATGTTGTCACCCTTCGGGTGCACCACTTGATCCGCCCTTGACGTTGACGGTTAGACTGTAGAAGCAGATCGGCGACGCTGGGTGGATTGGGACAGTGCTAGAGAAGAAGCTAGATCAATTGAATCCGTTGATCCGCCCTCGGATTCCAATCCAGACGAAGCCAATGTTGACTTGGACTTGCTGACAGTTGGTGTCGAGGGGCTTGCCTTTTCGTGGTCTGTACTGGCTTGTATGGGTCCGTTGTCGCGTGCAGGAGATTTGCCGGTGTCTTAGCTTTCTGCCGAGGCGCCGCTGGCTTCTTCTCGTAGTCTGGATCAGCCGCTAGGTCCCGCTCTCTCGCGCCTCTTGATGCACCCTTGCGCTTTTTGTTGTGTGCGCGATTTTTCGGGTGCGGAATTTCAGTCAATGAATGGCGAGAATTTCCGCCCGAATTTGTTGGGAAATCGCACCAGCTGAATTGCCTGTGGGTCCGCGAGGGCGCTTGTGCTACTCCGCAAGGAATGCGATCGGCGATCAGCGACTTGGATAGGCACGTAGCCAACTCATCACGGCACCTGTAGAGACAATTCCCCAAAGTCGATTCGACTATCGGGTCCAAATGTCGAGTCGATCTTGGGAGGCAATAATTCTGTCGGAATAATCATCGATCGTGGGCTTTAGCTCAGCGATATGCCGATCCATCTCACGTCGTTGGAAATATATGACCGACCGATCGCCCTGAGGCTCCTAGCAGTGCCGAACGACCACTTTAAGAGATGCGATCGGTTAATGTCAAGACGACGAATGTCGTGACGAGTGCTGATCAGACCTTCCAACATCGTTTGAAGCAGATCGAAGCGGCCGTACACCTGCCGAACAGTATCGACAAGTGTCTGAACAGTCGGGAAGACATCGATCACCAGTGGATCTACATACAGCAGGAAGTGAGGATCGATCTAACGTGGAGTTATCAGTGGAATGGCGTACCTGATCTGCTTTGTTGTGGGATCAAGGCCTTGAGACGTTTATTCTCGGCCCTCAAGTCTCAACGATCAGCTTGTATAGCGTCGATCAGCTTGGAAAGTCGTTTTGAATCTCGACGCATTTTCTGGAACGCGATGTCGGTCACGATCTGCTTTTCGAGCGCTACCTCCAACTCCTTTCGGATCGGATCAATGGTTTGTTGGGACCTACTCGGGGATCATCTTGTTCTTCGACGATCTGAGTGTCACCCGAGCCGTCCGAATGGTCCGATCGGTCAGGAGTTTGAAGATGCGGAGAGTGCGAGCGCCGATCGCCTACAAAGCAAATGTTAGTGAAATTTGTAGGGATCGGAAGTCAAGTGGATTTACCTGGTACATTGGACTCGGAAGATTGCATGAAATTGAAGACTGTTTGTGAGATCGGGCTGCTACCGTTGTGCGGCTGCGACCAGACTCATGGGCGGGTGTGGTGAAGTGCAAGTGAAAATATTTGACCAGTTTGTACCAGTGTACCATTTTTCAAGGCAGATCGATCGGGTTGGCTGAAAAGACGGAGTATTTTGGGCCAATCGTGTGCTTGGACTGTTTTGTACGCGGATTTGAGGTAAGGCACACGGTTTACATATACTTTACATATTGGATTTTTATTGGATATTAAATATAGTGTTCGTATTACATCGGGTTGCGTAAGTCGCCAGTGGATCCGATCTGAGTCATTGGGAGCGGGAGGCTGACAGAGTCCCCTCGCTTATAAGCCCGGCCAGGACAGAGCTCCACCGGAAGCCCCACGACAGGGAGCACTCGTTACGCTCACTCAACATTCAAGTTCGGCACCGCTCATGGGAGGCGGATTATTTCTCGGCTGGGTTACTCATCGCGATCTGCTGCGATCAAGTCCCAGGAATTGGCTGGATTACTCATCGCGATCTGCGGTCAAGTGCCACAAACTCTTATTGGATGGATTACTCATTGCTCTGCAATCAAGTGCCAGGATTTACTATTGGATGGATTACTCACTGCCTCGGGCGGTCAACTGCCAGATTTAATCGTATTCAGAGTGAAGATTTCCGCTTCGTTTGCAGATCGGCTAGTTCGCATTATCTTTCGTTGGAATTTTGTATCAGTACCCCAGAAGTGGTACATCCATATCGATCTTCTCTAAAGTCTCCACCAAGCAACGGTCCATCGAGTGTGTAGCCACCCATACCAATGGGTACACAAGTTGAGACTGGTGATGAATCGGACTCGGCGTCCTGCAGTGCCGATCGGTCACCTGATCCGCACCAAGGCGAAGGTACGTGGAGTACCTCCTCCGTTAATTGGTAGGCTGGGGTTCAGTTCCGGACACTTCGGTGTTCGATTTTGAACTGGACTCCACCACAGGCGTATCCAACTTGCCGCTGTTGCTAGAAAGTTGACCACTGTGCAGTTTATTGTCCGTCTATGGTTAGAAAAAGGCAAGGTTCACGTTGGACATCTCATTGAGGCGTGTCTCATGCTGCGCCATCTTGGTTTACAACCACTGATATTCCAATCCAACCACCTTTCAATTGGTTTGTTATTGGGAAGCCCCGCATCAACTGATAATGCTGATTAAGGGTCCCCCTTGGTGCAGTGGCTTAGCCATACCAAAGGTCGTGCATTCAATCCCAACTATGTCCAGTTCTCAATACTACCAAATGGGACCCCGGTAGTATAGAGTAACCAATCTCCTGGACAAAATATCCTGTCAAAAGCGATACCACGGACGGAATCAAAAACGAAAAACATACTTGGAGATGCACAGTCAGCTCCAAGCGAAATACTAATACCGACGAAACAGAACAATCCATTAGTATAGAATAATTAAAAAAAATAGAAAAATAGAAAAAATGCTTGCAGCTTAGAGTAGCTCTGTAAAAACTTAGCCATAAGCGAGAAGGTATAGGTTGTGTGTAAATAAGTTAATACAAAGCCAACTTTCAACTGTTAATGCTGGTGAGCTACTGACTACTGGCGTAACTGCACTTACGAGTAGCGGCGCCGTCCTGTTAATAGTTCCATCGCTCAGATCCTTATATAATATGCTTAATATTTAAGTCCATTAACCTACACACCTGATCTGGCCGTACATCTTTGGCAATAATTGACATCCTTTAATATATGTTATTCCTGAGTCATTCGCCTAAGAATAACTACCCACTCAGGGAATTAGCCACTCATGGTGTAGGAAGTTGACACGAGTTGAGGGCACGTGCAAAATCCAGTTGTGACAGTATCGGGCGTTAGCGACTTACCGTCTGGGAAGAAGTTTCTGTGAAAGAAGCGCGCCCTATGTAACGGGGTTACATTTAGTTACGCTGGTGTACGTAAATACACAACGGTTAAGGTCAAGTATTGACCAGTCCGAAAGGTTCGGGCCTATTGGTTATTTTAGCCAATCAGGGCGGGAGCCCTTGGTGAAGGCGTGTCAGTCTGCCACGTGTTGTTACACTGGTGGTGTACATTACATTTTCGGCTAGGTACGGATTAAGTAAGTTCTACCTAGTATTGCATATAGTTTACATTAGTTTATTAAGTTAGGCTAATTACATATTAAACAATAAATCAGTTTACAACTTACACTATCCTGCTAGACGCCCGACCCGGAACGGTCGATAGTGCAGTGAGTGTCGTAGCTGGGGAGCACCTCCCCTAGCTACTCCCTACTAACGGAAGCCTTATCCTAAGGCGTTAGCGTACGCTAACAAGTAAACTTAGGGAATCTTGGCCCCGAGTGAGAGAGGAATCTCACACTAAGCCCTTAGATCAGGGCGTATCGGCTAAGTAGCGGCGTATCGCCGCTTAAGTAAAGACTTCCTCTGTGCGCTAGCCGCACCGTGCGTTTACGCACCGGCTACATCTGGTAGCACTTGTAGTCAATCCAACACCTGTGTTGGTAGACGGCATCCTCTGCAAAGGATGAATCAGGAGGATTGGGGTAAGCTAACCCCCGTCCAACAAGAAGCCTTTAAGAGGCTGGTACCCATATTTGGTCAGGATGGCATGTGCCTCCTAGTGGAGCAGGGTCTTAATACCGTGCGTGAGAGGGTGAACGCCCTCATCGCCCATGAGGAGAGTTTTCGCTGAAGTTATCCTGCGTCTACGGGGGTGCGCCCTCCGTTATCCTTTAAGATAAAGGAATTCACCGGTGAAAAGGGTGATAACCTTTATGTGTGGCTTCGCGAGGTCAAAACGGCCTTCGCCACAGCGAATGTGATCGAGGATCACTTGCAAGTGGGACTTGCATTAACCCAGCTTACGAGCAGATCCCGTACATGGGCGTTTACGTGTCCGGATTCGGTCACGGACGTGTTCCCGAACTGGGAAGTCCTTAAACGAAAGCTTATGGACATGTACGCTACGCCTGATTTGGTTTTACAGAATCAGCTTGCGTTTTTGAGGTACCGTCATGGCACTAGGGACTTGGAGACATTCGTCCAAGAACTGAAGACCCTGTTGGCAGGGATGCACGCGAAAGCGTATTCGGATGATGTGTCCATCCCCGTCTTCATGGGAGGCCTGAAAGAAGGGCCAGCACGTTCGGAACTGTTCCGATGCCGTCCCCAATCCCTGGGGGAGGCGTTTAAGATGGCATTTAACGCCGAGAGGAACTTTCGTTCCTCTAAGGTGGGTCCCGAACCCATGGACCTGAGTCAGGTCGAAGCGGAGGAGAAGCCTCCCGCTAAGAGTCACTCTGACTCCTTCCGGCAGGGCTTCGAAGCGGAGCTCATCGCAATGCTGCAGCGGCATGGGCCGCTGAGATGCTTCCAGTGTGGAAGCACGGATCATCTGCGGAACAGATGTCCGAAAAATCCTCATCGAGACACTCGCTACAAGGGGCCAAGGGTGGAGAAAAAGCCCTTTCCCAAGCCGTCGGGAAACGACGGCTCCCAGTAGGTGCGGGGAGCCCTACTGGGGGATCCCTCAGTGCTGTTAAGCCCCAGGGTAGGGGACGACAGCACAAAGCCCCGAGGGAAACGGTGCTTTCTAGCACCGAGTTGGTGTAATAGCCAGATTTTCTGGTAGTCCTTGCGGGCGTGAAATGCATTGATAAACCTTGGAGAGTCTTGATAGAATCTGGAGCGTCTGAAAATTATGTCAGACGGGCTTCTGTGGAGAAGAGTCGGCTGTATGCCGAGGCCCTAGAGGCACGTTCTCGTAACGTTTTCACGGTCCGTCTAGCGACGGGCGTACAGGTTTCTGTACCCAAGGTCTCGATTGACCTTAGGCTGAAGTTTGCAGACTTCGACAGCTTAGAACGTTGCCTAGTCCTGGATTTGGACTCGAGGTATAACCTCATTCTGGGCATGAAGTGGCTGGAACGCCATGAGCCATGGATAGAATGGAAGTCTAAGTCCATTGGCCCAACGCACCCGCGATCGGGTGAAGCATTGGCGAGTCATGAACCCACCTTTGCTCGATCGCAAAAGCGATTTTGTCGTGATACGCCATAGATTGGGATGTCTGAAATGATCATTCCCAGTGAGGTTAAGTAAGAGTTCCTTAACGAGGGGGATTCGGCGGTTAATCCCCACGCCGTTAACGGTGAGACTGGTGAGTTGCCAGTGGCAGAGGTGGATTCCTCTGAGGCGACTCCGGTGGTAGGGGTAGAGACCCCTGTGGTTAAGCGTAAGGCGCTTCCAAGCGAAGAGACCCGTAGTTCGTCTCTCTCGCACGTCGGAAATGATTCCGACCACGCCGTTATAGGCGAGACTGGTGAGTCGCCATTGGCAGAGGTGGATTCCTCTGAGGCGACTCCAGTGGTAGGGGTAGAGACCCCT
Source organism: Peronosclerospora sorghi (assembly GCA_026184515.1). Classification (NCBI taxonomy): domain Eukaryota; phylum Oomycota; class Peronosporomycetes; order Peronosporales; family Peronosporaceae; genus Peronosclerospora; species Peronosclerospora sorghi. Next base: position 11,345,611 of record CM047591.1, on the reverse strand, counting down.
GTGGTTAAGCGTAAGGCGCTTCCAACCGAAGAGACCCGTAGTTCGTCTCTTTTGCACGTCGGAAATGATTCCGACTACGCCGTTGTAGGTGAGACCGGCGAGTCACTGGTGGTAGAGACCTCTGTGGATAGTCGCGAGGCGCTTCCAATAGATGGGGCAATTGACTCCCCCTATCTGGGTCTCGGGATGAGTCCCGAGGCCAGTAGTCAGCAGTCCTATCGGATGCTGAATAGTGTGACAGGTATTGTCACAGAAGGCGTAAGCCTTGAACGGTTGCCTGGGGTAGGCGAACTGTTGTCGTTGGAGGAGATGTCCTTCAACGAGTTTGAAACTGCTTTGAAAGCAGATGAAATCGACGAGTTTGTCGTATTACGTCCGGAAGTGAAGTTGAACTCCTCATCCACGATGAACGAGTCAGTTTTGGTGCAAACCAAACAGGCATTGAATGCCCGAAGCGGCCTCAAGATCCTCGCGGAACCTGAGGACCCTTACCATTCCTTGTTAAAGGAATTCGGAGATGTCATTAGTGACAACCCGCCGATGGGGTTACCACCGGATAGGGGAGTCCGACATAAAATTGATTTGGTTCCTGGAACCAAATACTGCGTCACTAGGCAGTGGCCTCTCCCCAAGGAGAATGCGACGTCATCGACGCATTCTTCAAGGGGAAAGAAGAGGAAGGGATGGTACGGGAGAGCAAGTCTCCCCATTCGTCTCCCACTTCTTGTGTTCGTAAACCGAACGGGAAGTGGCGCATTGTGCATGCGTACGACAAGCTGAATGCAGCTACTGTACTCATGCAGACTCCGATTACTCGGAAGGATGTCCTCCAGAACAGTATGGCGGGCTGTACTGTATACAGTGCCTTAGATTTGGTGGAAGGGTATTATCAGGTGCTCATGCGAGCGTCCGATATTCCGCTTACAGCGGTCAGCATTCCTAGCGGCATACTGTGGGAGTGGCTAGTTATGCCACAGGGGATTTCGAATGCACCAGCGACTTTTAATCGCTTGGTGACTCAACTCTTCCGCCCTCATAGAATGTACGCTCAGATGTACTTCGACGATATATTCGTTCATAGTCGCGCGGAAGGCGACTCGTCTGATGTTCAGACGCACCTTATACACCTTCGAGCTGTGCTCGAATGTATGCGAGATCATAAGTTATATGCGAACACATCCAAATGTATATTTGGTGCTGAGGAAATTCCTTTCCTCAGATGCTTCATCGGTAAGGATGGAGTGCGGGCGGATCCCGCGAAGGTAAAAGCCATTGTGGAGTGGCCTTCGCCTGTAAATCTTAGAGATTTACGGAAGTGGCTTGGATTAGCCAATTATCTCCACAAATACAGCGAGAACTACGCTGAAATGGCGAAGCCATTGACAGACCTTCTTATGAAGGACGTAGATTGGTGTTGGGAAACCAAAGACCAAAACGCTTTTGAAGCGGTTAAGGGGAGCTTGTTAAAAGCTCCCGTTCTTTCTCTCCCAGATTCTGGGAAACCATTTAGCGTCGTCTGCGACGCCTCCGACTTCGCAATCGGATGTGCTTTGTTACAAGCAGACGACGCGGGACGGGAACGCGTGATTGCGTTTGAGTCGAGGCAGCTCAAATCTGCGGAACGGAATTATCCCGTTCATGACAAGGAGCTACTTGCTATGAAGTATGACCTTGTCAAATTTAGGGTTCACCTACTCGTCTCAAGCCGTTCGTGGTTTATACTGACCACTCGTCCTTACGGACAGCGACGAAGTCGCCCCATCTCTCCCAACGGATGGCCCGTTGGCTCTCCTTCTTTGCGAAGTATAACTTTGAGGTTCAGTATAAACATGGCAAACAAAATGTGCTTGCAGACGGGTTGTCCCGTCGTCCCAATTACGAGCTTTCTCACGCGACATTCATCACCTCGTCTGTGGGTGAATCTCATATGCCAGGCGTATGGGAAATACCCACAATGTACGGCGCTTATCAGCGCTTTGGGTGACAAGGGACTTGGCTCGTCTGAGCCAACCCTGTCAAGTCGAGCTAAAGCTCGTTTACACCGTTACAGGTACTGTGATGGATTGCTATATTATAGAACAGCGCGGAGGATACTCCGCGGGTGGTTGCTCCTCATGATGAGGAACTGAAGTATAGAGTCCTCTTTGAGGCACATGACGCCCCTACCGGGGGTCATTTAGGTCGGGATAAGACCTACAGCGTTTTAAGCGCTTTGTATTGGTGGCCCAACATGTATAAGTGGGTCGGTGCGTATATACGAATCTGTGAGACGTTTCTGATGGTTAAACCATCTGCAAGTTCAGCTGCGCCTTTGGAAAGCTTGTCCGTTCCAACAGAGTGTTGGAAATCCATCAGTATGGATTTTATCTTCGGTTTTCCGAAGGATAAGGCCGGGAACACCGGCATATTGGTCTTTGTAGACCGTTTGAGCAAGATGGCACACCTGGCGGTGGTGCCAGAGTCCATTGATGGAGAAGGAACAGCGAAAGTGTTCCTAGACCGTGTCTTTAGACAGCATGGTCTACCCGATTCCGTTGTGTCGGATCGGGACCCCCGTTTTACGGGACAGTTTTGGGGGAGCGTTCTTTATGGTGCTGGGCACCAAGCTTCTCATGTCCACTGCGGATCATCAGCAGACGGACGGTCAAACGGAACGCGTTAATCGCGTTGCTGAGGATATTCTCCGGAGTTTATGTCCGGATTCTCCAAAGGGTTTGAGTGAGATGCTTCCCATGGCCGAATTTGCTATTAACAATTCGGTCCATGCATCTACGGGGTTTACCCCGTTTTACGTGAACGGATTAGTGAATACGAGGGTTCCGTTGACGCCACGTGTGTGTGGCCCAGGGCTTGACGGGGGAGGATTCCCCGATGTCAGCCCTGTATCTGTGTGAAAGCACATCGATCAGTTTTTATCGACGCGCCTTAGTGTCTTACGACACGTTTGCGATGCCATGGCGAAAAGCCAAGACAAGCAAAAGAAACAGGCCGACCGCAAGGGCCGGCGTAACAAAAGGACGTATAAAGTAGGAGAAAGTGTTTTATTAAACGCTGAGAATATTCCTACACATGCAGTTTCCAACGTGTTACGGAACAAACTGCGCCCCAGATGTGGGGCCTTTCAAGGTGCTAGCCCGAGAGGGATTGGTGTATACCTTGGACATCCCGAAGGCGATGCGTACGTTTCCAACCTTCTATGTGGGTATGCTTAAGCCATACCAGAACCCGGAGACGGGTCCCCTCGTGGAGGAGGTTGAACAGGCGGATAGCCGTAAGGCACGGCAGGGCGGAGTAAACACTCCGTTAGGGTCGAAATGCGACCACGAAGATCCGCAACGGAAGAATCGAGAGAGTCGAGCCGACTCTCGATGCGGTCAATCGCATCCCCCTCATCGTGGGGTCCTCCCCCGGACTTCCAGGATGCGACGGCTGTGTCGATCACAGCGATCGTGAAACTCACGTCGAAATTGCGTGACCTCCTCCTCCAGTTCTCAATTCAGAAGGTATTCCACATTTCCATGTGGATCGTCTGATGGCTCGACGCCATCATCGGGGTGAAACCCAGTATCTAGTAAAGGGGAAGGGTTATCTACATTCACAGAGTTCGTGGGAGTCCGAGACTCCCCTGCGGCAGGATTGCCGAGACGTCGTTGACGCTTTCGAGCGGTAGAATCCCGCTGCAAGTCGGCGACCAAAGGGGGGGGGGGCATCCCCTTCACTCCCAGTAGTTGGGAGTTTGCCGGAGGCAGAAGAAGAGCTTGCATTGCTCTCCGGCACCGCAGTGAGTGCGCGGGCGCTAGTATAGCGCGCGCGATAATGGGAAGATAATTGCTCCATCGCTTTGGCGCTGGCAAACGCCAAGCGCAATGCCCCCACCAGCCGAACGTCACGTTCGACATAGCTGTTGTACATTTTTAAAAAGTCAGGGAGGCGTTTCTCCCCTTCCGCACAAGCGCGGAACTTTCGTTTTACCTCTTCGGCATCTCCGCCTTGGAGGAGAACGAAGGGAACCTCGCGGAGGTTCTCAACAACGGCACCCTGAGCCTGTTTCCCGAGGCGCTCTCGGTATGAGGTGGCAGTAAACTGCTTCTTCGTGAGCAGTCTTTCCCTGAGTTTCTTCCGGCACGCGATTTGATGCGGCTGTACAGCCGCAGGGTCAGTGGTATGGAAGGCTAAACCCTTCTTTACCACGTTCTTGGCCCACTTCTGGAGGTGACGAGGACCTTCAAAGTGATATGCCACCCGTGGAGGGCGTTGGGGGCGCGTAACCCAGCCTTTCGTGCCTGTACCGCAAGTTGAGCTTCCTGAGCCGCATCCAGCGCATTGGTTATGGTCTCCTTCGGCGACCCGGATGTATCATCCGAAGTTGGTAGGTGTGGTGCACGAGTTAGTGCATTTTCTCCACGTGTGGGGAACGGATTAGGCTGCCGACATCGCCGTTCGGCGTCGTCAGAGCGGTCATCCTTAGAGGAGCTATCTCCAAGGGCCCCCTCCTCCGAGATACCGGAGTCGGAGTATTTGTCATCTCCTTCTCGGGGAGAATGATCGTCAACACTAAAGGTGCTCATTCTAGGCCAGAGTTCTGGCAGTTGGAGTCCCCCAACTATAATTGATTATTGCGTGGCAATGTCTGGATGGGGGAGGATGTAACGGGGTTATATTTAGTTACGTTGGTGTACGTAAATACACAACGGTTAAGGTCAGGTGTTGACCGGTCCGAAAGGTTCGGGCCTATTGGTTATTTTAGCCAATGAGGGCGGGAGCCCTTGGTGAAGGCGTGGCAGTCTGCCACGTGTTGTTACACAGGTGGTGTACATTACATTTTCGGCTAGGTACGGATTAAGTAAGTTCTACCTAGTATTGTATATAGTTTACATTAGTTTATTAAGTTAGGCTAATTATATAATAAATAAAAATCAGTTTACAAAATACTCTTAGACTGCTAGGCGCACGACCTCGACCGGTCGCGCGCGCAGTGAGTGTTGTAGTCTAAGGGAATACCTCCCTTAGCTACCCCCTTTTTAAGGGAAGCCTTGTATCAAGGCGTTAGTCTCTACTAACAGTAAACCAAGGGAATCTTGGCCCCGAGTAAGAGAGCGATCTATTAATAAGCCCTTATATAAGGGCGTATCGGATAAGTAGCGGCGTATCGCCTCTTAAGGAAAGTCTTCCTCTGTGCGCTAGCCGCACCGTGCGTGTACGCACCTGCTACACAGGACCCACCTTTGAGGAACGAAAATTTCTTTCGGCGTTAAACGCCATATTAACGCCTCCCCCAGGGATTTCAGTCGGCACCGGAAGAGCTCCGAACGTGCTGGCCCTTCTTTCAGGCCTCCCATGAGCACGGGAATGGACACATCGTCCGAATACGCTTTCGCGTACATCCCTGCCAACAGGGTCTTCAGTTCTTGGACGTATGTCTCCAAGTCCCTAGTTCCCTGACGGCACCTCCAAAACGCAAGCTGATTCTGGAAAACCAGATAAGGCGTAGCGTACATGTCCATAAGCTTTCGCTTAAGGACTTCCCAGTTCGGGAATGTGGTGAAGTGAAAGTGAAAATTGTTGACCAGGTTGTACCAGTGTACCCGTTTTCAATGCAGATCGATCTGGTTAGCTGAAGGACGGAGTATTTTGGGCCGATAGTGTGCTTGGAGTGTCAAGAACACAGATTTTGGTAAGTCACATGATATTGCGTGTACTCACATATTTCATGTTTGTACATATTGGGAACCATAGGGAGATAGGATTGGTTAGTTTAGGTTTTACCGAGTTTTGGTTGTTCTCTTTGGCCTTTAACTCAACAAGGAAGTCGTTACATCTTTAAGTACGCTAGTCGCCTCTGCACGCCGCAGAGTGGGAGCAGAGGGTCCCCTCTAGCTCATTATATCCGGCTGGGACGCGTCACAGACGCACTTGGCCCGCCGGAAGTCCCTCGACGGGAGTACGCATTGGTCGGTCAAGTCACACACGTTTAGAACGTGTAAACAATTTTTGGATTGTTTCGTGGAGATAGCGTTCGTGGAGTTTGTCACGTTCTCGTTTGGATCTCTATATTGGAATATTGGTCTGTTATTCTCGCATTGTTTGGTCTCTACGATTGGTTAAGCGATCTGCCCTTTGGAGTATATTTACTTGGAGTATAATTAGTCTGCCCGTACCCAGAGTGAAGAGTTCCGCCCAGGGTACAACCCCCAGCACGGTCTCGCATCTTAAGACCCACATCAATTCGCGGCGACGATCCACCAAGTGTGAAGCCAGCCCATTCCATCGGGTACACAAGGTGAGATGGAGACGCAGAAATCGGACCAGGCGTCCTATGCTGAGGATCGGTCGTCTGCTAGCAGCGGACGATCAGATAGGATCGTCGGCAAAGGTTCGCGGGGTCCCCCCCGTCAGTTAAAAGGCTGGGCACGATGGTGGTCAGGTTATCGACACTACGGTGTTCGAATTTGAACTTGACTCCACCACAATGGGACGCGTGACCGGATCACTTGGTGATCGTGGATATCACCGAGATGATATCTCGTCAAGAATTGATTATAACGAATTAAATGTGGAATCGTTCTGGAGAGGACATAAGGAACGGCTATCGCCTTATGTTCTCGTTGTCGATAAGGATGGCGATGTCCGATCTGGCCGGGTGGAGGACCAGATCGGAATAATAAGTTTTTCCTCCCCATAAGGATCCCACCGGAGCCGATCGGGACTATAGCAAGTCTTGCTATAGTTTCGGAAAGGATCAGGACTTTTTTCCTGTTCCTATGCATTCGAATGAACGTTTTGATGGAAAAATAAAAGATGAAAACGACTTGGAGGCTGATCGGAACGATCAGATCCACGCTCCCAAGGTTCCCAAGCAGAGGCTCGGAATGCCACCCGAGGAAGAAAAGTCGCAGGTCGGGGATGGGGTTATCAAGGAAGAAGACCTGACCAGGATGTATTACATCCACGAGTTAAAGCGATTTATTCGCGAAGACCAGGTCATGCGGATCTTAAACCTCCAGATCCCCGATCGCCTTCTAGGACCCACCACCGACCCGATCCAAAGCGATCGGCCGTTGCTATTGGTGAAGAATCTGCTGGCGATGTTGGCTGATGTCGGCATAAAAGTGCAAAACCTCTCCAAAGTACATAAACTGTTTGATCTGGACACTTGGAATCTGGAGATGTCGATGTCGACCCTCCATGATCATTGGTGCGGTTGGTGTGGGCGATTCGCCGCCCAACTCCCACCGTGGCATTGAAGGTCGCTGAGGCCACGGCAGCACACGATGATGTGTGTTCCGATGATAAATCGCTGTATCAGTCTCCACCTGCCTCTAATAGCTCATCGGAGTTGGTGGTCGGTGCTGAGCGGATGACCATGGGGGCGGATCGTACCTCCTAATGGATATCGTATTCAGGTAGTATTCCCCCCAGCGTAATCTTGGTCATTTTCTGCTGATAAATTGTAACAGATGGGTTCGGGCATTATATGGGTTTAACATGGGAGCATAAAAAGGACGTGCGGCAGCAAGGGGCTGCACGCCGGTTGGGGCCCCAGGAGACCCCACAGGTTTCAGCTCCAAAGGATGATACCAACACGCTGCCCATGACCCAAGCTAACGTCCAAGCCATGTTTGAGGCAATGATGGAGCGTTTCATGGGAGACCAATGCCGATCGCCTCCGCGCCCGCATACCCAGGACCGATCTGCCCGGCAAAATGTCAATACTTGCCGGGATGTTAATATGGAGTCAGTGGCATCAACGGACAAGGCTATCCGAGGTGGCAAACCAGTTGGCAGAGGAAGACGCAAGCCGCAGCCAGCCCTACCGCGCCGATCAAGCAAGAATAGTGATTTCGACATGGAGCCGATCGGTGATCCGGATGACCACTATGGGTCAGACGGAGCAGGAGCGGGCAGAACCCGGAGGGTTAACCTATCCTATACAACCGCTTTTGATTTTGGATCTACTGCGATCCCACGCATTCGCATGGCTGCGACCACGGATCTCAAGGACTTCACTGGCAGGGACGCTGACGAGGAGCAAGCCAGATCGTGGTTTGGTCGGGTCAAGTCTGCTTTCTTACGGGATCAGACACCAAAAAAGGAACGGTGTTTGATCTTCTGGGATCTGCTGAAAGGACCGGATGCGAACTGGATCCAACAGTTTGGTCGGGATGTCCGATCTGACTGGGATCTGCTATGTTCAAAATTTGAGGGGCAGTACTGCAACTCCGGATTCTCTACCGCCCGCAAATACCATCATATGCAGAAGCGGGGCGACGAGACGCCGATCGAGTACTTGCACCGCTTTAACGTGGCTGCAATTGGCGCCGGGATAGTGATCAAGGAAGGCAACCCGCCGACCGGTGCCGCTATGGAGCACGTGGGCTACTATATCAGTACCCTTGATGACCAAGAGCTGGCAGATCAGCTCACTCTGCTGCGCCTCAAAGATGTGGGGGAGTGGAGCAGAGGTTGCGGACGTTGCAAAACTCACGCAGCATGAGGGCGAAGGTAGCCGTTGGATCGGGTCGCTACAGATCTAAGACCCAGACCGATCTGGTGAAGAGGCCCCTGACCAGATCGGCCCGTGCTGTTAAGGCGATCGCGACTGAATACAGCACTGGATCGGAAGAAGAAAGTAGCGGCCAGTCCAGTCGGGAGTCAGACGAGGACCAATATCGTCACATCTTCGTCACGGAACCTGCCCCAAGAACCAGATCGACGCCTGACCAGGCAGATCGGAAGGGAAGGAGTGGAAACAAGTCCGATCCGGACCGACCTCGCAAGAAGGTTTCTCACTGAGGGTCAAGCAAGCACGATGGTGGGGACTTCTGGAAGAAGTTGATATGCAAGAAGTGCGAAAGACGCGGCCACCCCACCGATCACTGCCTCTTCGTGTGAAAGTCCTGTGGAGAGATCCACGAGGCCGGCCAGTGCAATATCGAAGAGTTCTTCAATCTGATGCGCAAGTGGTATGTGCCGGGTAAGCACGCGGGGATGCTTCCACCTGACGTTTAGAAGATGTTAAACTAGAACGCTCTCCAGGTTGGAATCTGGATCGATCCGAGCGATCTACGTTTGGCATCTATGCATATGTCGGCAAGGAGAATAAAACCGACAATGCATGTTCTATTCTCAATTGATTCGATAGGGATCATCCGGTCTACAATCTCACGACCGATGAATATTCCCGATCGAAGGTGGTCATGCAGCTGGATCTGCTGCCTGGGGAATCTCGCGGATACTGGAAGTATCATGCGCCCGACATATGGTTCAAGCAGGCTAAAGCTTGTGGTAAGATAAACAAGCAGAAGGAAACGATGTTGTTCGACTCTGGGGCTGAAGTATCAATTATCGACTCCGCCTTTGCTCGTAAGGTCGGATGTCGTATAGACGACACCCAGAGACAAGAATGCGTCGGAATCGGTGAAAACTCTTATATGACCGAAGGAAGGACGCACGTGAAGATCACCCTATCGGGTTCGTTGGTCTACTTCTTCAGCGCTTGGGTTGACAAGCTGGACGGTCAGGATGCCCTGTTAGGCATGGATTTCATGGTTCCTGCAGGTATTCGCCTTGATCTGTCTCATGGAGTGCTTACACTCCCGGATGAGGTCCAGATCCAGTTAGCTGGTCTGCGGCACCTATACGGATCGCATACTGATATGGTCAGGTGGGACCAATATGTCACCATTCCAGTCGGCCAATCCGCTGATACCCCGGTCGATAAAGGTTTTCGATCAAGGAAGTTATGGGTGACCAGGGGCGATCGGTGGGTGTCGACTTTTGTGAAGAGCGCCGGACGATATGATTTTGTTCGAGTCACTAATATCGGTGACAAGCCGCTTACACTCGACAACAATACTATTGTTGGCATGTGGCTGGCGGAAAGGAAAGTGCCAAGAAAGATGGGGTTCGTCTCGATCGGATCGAGACGGTATGTTGAGTGGCAGAACTTGGCATACCAAGCGACCACCGATCTGATCAGCGATGATGGATCGGTGGAAGAAGATACCTCACCTATGGTGTAACGGCCCAGCTAGTTTAATTTCTTTTGTTGTCGAACTTTCAATTTCTATGAACATACGCTCAGCAAGTTGTTCAATGTATTCGTTAGTAAAATTCCTTTTTCTTAGAGATGTTGTTATTGATTTAAGGATTTATGTAACCCCAAAAAAGATGTTAGTTCGAAGAAAGGCACCGCAGTCGCCGGACACGGTGGACCGTCAAGCAGATGAGCCAAGGTCCGTCAACGTGGTGGCGTCACAAGAACAGGCTACAGCGGAGCCGGGAATAGAAAAAGGGGAACATGGCATGGCTGGGCGGGACACGATGGCGCGCCCAAGCAGGTCGATGTCGTTGAAAGGAAGCCCGCCGATCGGGAACAGTAGTGTTTAACCGATCAGGAAGGTTTGGGTGCCCCGAAAGACGATCAAGTTTGTATCCATGCGGGAGGGGATCAGTATATTCAGGAGCTGGAGAGCCAGATGGCAGTCCTCCATGAAGTGTCTGCCGATCCGTCCGAAGTCACCTTGGACGATCTGCAAGTGGGTGATCGGGATGTCAACAGTCCCGACCAGATCGATAAGCTAAAGAAGATCATATGGAAGAAGAAACATCTGCTGATCGGAAAAGGCAACGCCTTACCCCCTTTTGCTTGCGGAGCAATCTGTGACATCGATGTTGGTGATGCCAAGCTGATCCCCCTAGCGATGCCGACGCGTGGCACCACAGTACCGCAAAAATATTGTCTGATATTATTAAAGGACTGTTGGCTACCAAGATCATTAAGCCGTCAACCTCGCCGTGGGCCTCACCGATCTTGATTTTAATCAAGAAGAACGGCGTCGACATCAGGTTTTGTATCGATTATCGTTTGGTAAATCGTTTGACCAAGCTTATGGTGTACCCGATGCCGCTGATCAGCGATCTGCTAGAAGATCTTGACAAGTCCCTATGGTATTGCTCACTGGATATGGAAAGTGGATTTTGGGTGTGGTTTCGATGACCGATCGGGCTCGCGAGATTTCCGCATTTGTTACGCCGTTCGGTCTGTTCGAGTGGAACCGTATGCCGTTCGGGTTGAAGAACGCGCCCCAGATTTACCAGAGGCTGATCGACAACGCACTGTATGGACATTTCAAGATCAGTATCGATCGGGACCCCACCGAAAACCATGATGTATTTACAGAGAGTGAGCCCGATCGGGATAGGAGACCGTCCGTTCTGGGGAGGCGATCGTATATCGACGACATTCTAATACCTGCTTCGTCATGGAGCGATCTGTGCGAGAAGGTCGAACGGTTGTTGGAGACATGAGATCGCTGGAACGTGTCGATCAGTGCTGTGAATAGTTTTTGGGGCATGTCCAAGGTCGCCTATTTAGGCCATGTGGTGTCGATCAGTGGGCTGGAGGCCAATCCTAAGGATATGGAGTCAATGAGCAACCTCCCGTTTTCCAGATCACTGAAGGCAATGCAGTCCTTCCTAGGGAGCCTAAATTACTACAGCCGCTTCATTGAAGACTTCTCGATTTACGCGGTCGTGCTGTACGAGCTCCGGGAAGTCGACTACCATATGTTGCGCGAAGGAGATCGGGCAACTTTCCGAGAAGGCTGCGAATCTGATCTGCCCGCAGATTTTCCGCAGGTGGAGGCAGAGGATCACATGAAGCGTGCACAGGTTTCTTTTGGTATGATGAAGGCCAAGATGGCGACGGCACCGATTCTAAGACACTTCGATCCGGAAAAAATGCTGATCGTCATTGTGTACGCTAGTAAGTGAGCCATTTCTGCCACTCTAGTGCAAGAAAATGATGGTGTGTACCATCCGGTCACTTTTACGAGCCGGACGTTGAAGCCGAATGAAGTTAACTGTGGGATCGTCGAAAAGAAAGTTCTGGCTTTACTACGGATTTTGGATGTGTGCTACAACCTACTGGTCGGCCGATCTGTAAAGGTCCTTTCGAGAAAGTCGACATTGGCCTGGCTGTTATCAGACAATGGGATGGACGGTCGGCTCGGCAGATGGTCAGCCATCTTGTCACAATGGTCCCTCGAGGTCGTCAAGTGCACCAAGGGAGAGGAGGAGATATTGGGCACATTGGCTGCCAGTATCACCCCTCGGTCTAAATTGGATGAAGCTCTGATGGCGATTGCCCCAAGGAAGCAACCTCGACAGTCAATCTCTCTGCCGCCACCGATCGTCGATCGGGATGAGGAACTCCTGGTCTTGAGTTTCGACGGATAGGCTAGCGTGAAGAAGAAGGTCGGCTCCTATAGTGCCATACTGTGGAAGTTACCACAATGGTCTATAGTAGCAGTCTACGCCGATTTCACGCCTGACATAACGGTCAACGAGGCGGAATATCGGGGACTCCTTCTATGTCTAGATTTGCTGTCATCACAAAAGAAAGGGCGGATCATCATATGTGGTGACTCCAACCTAGTGATCAGGCAGATCACCGGGGAGATGGACTGTAAGGCGCCACGGCTGAAGTTTCTGAATGATCGGGTGATGAAGGCACTGAAAGACTATCCCAACCACGAGCTATTGCACGTGAAACGGGATTGTAACAGAAGCGCCGATCACCTCGCAACCCAAGCCATGCGGGACCAGATCGGGGCGACGATCACCGAGGAGGCCGTTCTACATGCACTTATGAACATAAACAGGCTCCCGTAGTTGATCAAGCCCAAGGACAGCCCTGATCAGGTGCATGTGATGGCGGCAACTAGATCGCAAGCTCGGAAGTCTCGCCGATCGTTCCCAAAGGAAAGGCTGAGTGAGTACGTTGTACAACATCTAAGGGCGGGACGGATCCTCAAGGTGCAGGACGAAGAAGAGTGGATCGTCAACTTGAAGGCCTATCTGCGCGGTGAACGGACAAAGTTAACAAATGATCAGTCGAAAGAGTGTACCAAGATCGCGGACAGTTACGATGTGGACGACAATGGATTGCTGTATTACTGCCGTGACATTGATCAAGACAGTGCCGATCGAGATCGACTAGCGAAACTGGTGATCCATGAGTTGATACAACCGGATGTCCTTCATCACTACCATGTGAGTCTAGAATGGGGACATCAAGGCATGGCAGGACATACCACAAGATCAGGTCCCACTTTCACTGGAGAGGACTTTTTCGGATCGTGCAGAAATATGTGGGCTGTTGCACAGATTGCGAGACCGGAAAGGGCAGACCGATAATCAAGGGCCGATCACCCGGAAATATCGAGGCTACTTACCCTTTCCCGGTGATAGCAATGGATCACATACCGTCGCTGCCCAGATCGATACGCGGCAACACTGAGCTGCTGATCTGGATCGACCTATTCACTGGTCTGGCGATCGAAAAGGCTAGTGCATCCCGATCCGCGGAGCAGATCTCCCAGAGTTACGAAGAATGCGTGTTCAGAAGGTTCGGCGCCAGCGAAGTTATTAGACACGATCGGGAACCCGGTTTTATGGCTGAGGTGTTCCGACAGTTCAATAACATGCTAGGCCAGAAGCAGAGCGCGACGATGGCATATCGTCCGCAAGCGAACGGATCGGCTGAACGCATGGTGCAGACAATAACAAGGTCGATTAAGATGTATGTGGCCAATCCAGACCAACGTAAATGGGATGAGTATGCAGAGATACTGGTATTCGCACTCAACTCTTCAACCGATCCGGTCCGAGGAGAAACGCCTTTCTATCTGGCGTATGGATGGGACCATCGATCGACACTTGAAGCGGCGATACCGATCGGCTGCACTCGGACCCGCGATCGCGATGTCCGTCGTTGGCGCATTCAGGTCCAGAAGCATTATCAGCATGCGAAAGAAGTCGTCAATCAAAAGTTGCGTCAGGCTACGCAAGATCGAGCAGATCGGAATAACGATCAGGTCCGCCATCATGGTATTGAACCAGGGTCGAGGGTATGGTTATACCTCGATCGGGTCAAGGAAGGCTATGCAAAGAAGTTAGCTCATATGTGGCACGGTCCTTTCTGTGTAGCAGAGCTGATCGGTGAGCATGCTGCCCGTCTGATCACGATCGGCACGGATTATAAAGTTTTTCCGATAGTGCATGTGTCCAAACTGAAGCTGGTCAGAGAGTTCCCCGATCGGCCTGAAATGCCCTGTCTGGTGGACGAAGCGGAGAGATTCGATTTTTACGAAGCTCTGCTGCAGGAAGAAAGTTGGGAAAGTCCATTGGAAGAGTAAGAATTCGAGGTGGAAAAGGTTCTAGATGTCCGATCGGTCAAGAAGACGCGTTTCGGTCGCACCCACCGAGAATATCTGGTCCGCTGGAAGGATCATGACGAAGCAACTTGGATCGACGAACTCGATCTAAATTGTGGAGCACTGCTACGAGAGTTCGAGCGAGAACGAGTCAGTCGGAATCGCTTCGCAGTGATGCAGACTTATGAAGATGAAGATCAAGACACGCAGTAGCACCGATCAGTATATCGATCGGTGTGAATATGTGTAAAGTCTGAATTATTGTGAATTAGTGTGATGAACTGTGATGAACTGGAGTAGTGGAGTGACGAACGTGGTGATAACTTTTGCGATGTGGATGGAAACTGTGTGTGATAACGTGTTGGTACAAGTTTGGAGAAAGTGATAAAATTTGGTCAAGTGATCAGGTGATCAGGAATTTTGGAAGAATGATGACATGTACTATGGATTATCTGGTCAGCTATCTGACGCATCAAGAGTCGCAATCACCCCACAAACGACCGATAGTCAACGCCGGACGGTTTTCGATATGGTTCTGGTGCTGATTGCGCCAGGGCTCCTTCCGATCGATCTTGATCAAGGCGTCTTTCAGGTCTGCGATCGGCTCGTCACAATGGAGACCGGGATACCAGATGCCGTCCTCAGTCAACGCCCCGGGGATCTCAACGCGACGCTTGGCCATATTAAGAAACACCGGATACAGGAAGATGTCGATGTCGCACTCGCGGTCCAGCATCCCTTCCAGAATAAACTGGCATAGGGCCAGCCAAGCCTCGCCCGCCCGACTCCGGCGCTGTTTCCGACGCTTCTGAAACACGATCAGGTCTTGGTCACGTAACTTCCGACCCGAGGGAAGAAGGAGATAATGGGTAGACTCCCAGATCGCCTGGCAGCGGGCTGTATTAAAAGCCTGAAGTCGACCCAGAAACGAATCGATCCAAGGAGTCCACGCGAATATGGAGTCCAACTTGGCGCTGAGCAGCAGTTTTCATGGTCGATCTGCATACAGACGGGCGATTTGCGGTCCTGTGACCAGATCCACCCGCCACGCAGACGGGTCAGGGGGTTTTAAAGCTGGAGGGAAGAGCCAGAAATCTGGTCGGGACTTCGACCGGGCTAGATCTTGCTTGGTCAGGGCTGATCGGTGCAAGCTACCGATCTGCCCCGGTGACCATGGCAAAACGGCATCCGAAGTAAGCGACGGAAGAGGCCGATCTCGAATCAACATCCCTTTCAACCGGGCGTGATGGCGCAGCTTAGATGTGCCGGCTGGAAAGAAGGAGCCGACTCTGCTAACGCACGCGTTCGCGCAACATCATCACCCTGGGAGCTAATCACCTTATCATCCCCCGATGCAGGCTTCACTGGAACAGGACCTCGGCGTTGATCGTATCGGGACTTGGACAAAGCAGTGCATAAGAACTCAGAATCTCCCGATCTGTTCCCCGAGTCTTCTCCGGAGGAGATCTCCATGTGCTTGGTGTGAGCAGCGCGGGGGCTCATGCTATTTAGCGATGGTAGACGTGTCGGCTGCGTCAGATCCTGGGCTTGGAGGATGCACCTGTGTCTTGGCCTTCTTTTGAGGCACCGCTTGCCTCTCCTCGAGTTCAGAGTCGCGCGCTATGCCCCGCGCCCTTGAGCCCTTCGACGAGTCCTTACGCTTCTTGGAAACTTTTGGAATTTCGGGATATTGACTTTTGGACAATGAATGGCGTCGTTTCCGATCTTGGTGCAGATCGATCAGAGCGGCCGATGCAGATCGGTCAACGCTAGCCTGCAGCCGGACGCCGGTACAGCAAGTCGGTCAACTGTTGGTGGCACCGATCTACGGCCGCCCAACGACGGTTTGACTCCTGGGTCCAGGCATCCGATCGGCTCTAGAAGGACTCGACCTTCCCGATCTGGTCCCCGACCACGACCTGCAACTCGCCGATCTGCCTCTCCATGTCACCATGTTGGGTGCGGAGTAAAGTCCGATCGGACTGATCCTCCAACCTCTGCCGGTTGACCAGCGCGAGCTGTTCCCGGAGGTGCGACCTGTAGGCCTCCAAACGAGATAGATCATGCCGTGCGCCGATCAGCCCGTCCAAGATCGGTCGGAGCTGATCGCAGTGGTCATGCGACTGCCGATCCGCCGCGAGTATGCCGTCAAATGCTCTAGCGATGTCGGTTGGCAGCCGATCTACACGCGAAGGAAGGTTAGACCAGACCCAAGACGAAAACAGACCGATCAGCTTACCTCGCGTTTTTTGTTGGGCGATCTGGGCCCGGAGATGCGCGTTTTCGGCGATCACCTCCTGCAACTTAGTGGATATAGGGATCAAAGTGTCCACCTCCTTCCGAAGTTTCAGGAGTGATGAATCCTTGTGGCCAACTGCGACTGAAGTTCCCTGATTGTTTTCTGGAGCTGATCGGCCCCGATCTGATGCCCATCCGGTGTGTCGGAATCCGAAGTGTGACGAGGGATTTCATATCGGACCGATAGGGGAGGCGAATCGACATGGGGATTGGGAATACAGGGAACCTGCATCAACGAGCGTCAAGAGAGGCTACAAGATGGTCAAGTGATAAGGACAAGTACCTGGCGAAGGCGGACTCGAAGATCGGTCCATCGGTGAAGTCCACTACTGCGAAGATCTGGGATATGGTGAGATCGGGTCGCTACCGTTATGCGGCTACGACCAGACTCAGGGGCGGATGTGGTGAAGTGCAAGTGAAAATTGTTGACCAGGTTGTACCAGTGTACCAGGTTTCAAGGCAGATCGATCTGGTTAGCTGAAGGACGGAGTATTTTGGGCCGATAGTGTGCTTGGAGTGTCAAGGACACAGATTTTGGTAAGTCACATGATATTGCGTGTACTCACATATTTCATGTTTGTACATATTGGGAACCATAGGGAGATAGGATTGGTTAGTTTAGGTTTTACCGAGTTTTGGTTGTTCTCTTTGGCCTTTAACTCAACAAGGAAGTCGTTACATCTTTAAGTACGCTATTCGCCTCTGCACGCCGCAGAGTGGGAGCAGAGGGTCCCCTCTAGCTCATTATATCCGGCTGGGACGCGTCACAGACGCACTTGGCCCGCCGGAAGTCCCTCGACGGGAGTACGCATTGGTCGGTCAAGTCACACACGTTTAGAACGTGTAAACAATTTTTGGATTGTTTCGTGGAGATAGAGTTCGTGGAGTTTGTCACGTTCTCGTTTGGATCTCTATATTGGAATATTGGTCTGTTATTCTCGCATTGTTTGGTCTCTACGATTGGTTAAGCGATCTGCCCTTTGGAGTATATTTACTTGGAGTATAATTAGTCTGCCCGTACCCAGAGTGAAGAGTTCCGCCCAGGGTACAACCCCCAGCACGGTCTCGCATCTTAAGACCCACATCAATTCGCGGCGACGATCCACCAAGTGTAAAGCCAGCCCATTCCATCGGGTGCACAAGGTGAGATGGAGACGCAGAAATCGGACCAGGCGTCCTATGCTGATGATCGGTCGTCTGCTAGCAGCGGACGATCAGATCGGATCGTAGGCGAAGGTTCGCGGGGTACCCCCTCCCCCGTCAGTTAAAAGGCTGGGCACGATGTTGGTCAGGTTCTCGACACTACGGTGTTCGATTTTGAACTTGACTCCACCACAGGAACACGTCCGTGACCGAATCCGGACACGTAAACGCCCATGTACCGGCTCTGCCCGTAAGATTGGTTAATGCAAGTCCCACTTGCAAGTGATCCTCGATCACATTCGCTGTGGCGAAGGCCGTTTCGACCTCGCGAAGCCACACATAAAGATTATCATTGTTTCACCGGTGAATTCTTTTATCTTAAAGGATAACGGAGGGCGCACCCCCGTAGACGCAGGATAACTCCCGTGAAACTCGTCTCATGGGCGATGAGGGCGTTCACCCTCTCACGCACGGTATTAAGACCCTGCTCCACTAGGAGGCGCATGCTATCCTGACCCAATATGGGTACCAGCCTCTTAAAGGCTTCTTGTTGGACGAAGATTAGCTGACCCCAATCGTCCTGGTCCATCCTTTGCATAGGATGCCGTCTACCAACACAGGTGTTGGATTGACTACAAGTTCTACCAGATGTAGCCGGTGCGTAAACGCACGGTGCGGCTAGCGCACAGAGGAAGACATTCCTTTAGCGGCGATACGCCGCTACTTAGCCGATACGCCCTGATCTAAGGGCTTAGTGTGAGATTGCTCTCTCACTCGGGGCCAATATTCCCTGAGTTTACTGTTAGCGTACGCTAACGCCTTAGTCTAAGGCTTCCATTAGTAGGGAGTAGCTAGGGGAGGTGCTCCCC
Source organism: Peronosclerospora sorghi (assembly GCA_026184515.1). Taxonomy (NCBI): domain Eukaryota; phylum Oomycota; class Peronosporomycetes; order Peronosporales; family Peronosporaceae; genus Peronosclerospora; species Peronosclerospora sorghi. Next base: position 11,327,082 of record CM047591.1, on the reverse strand, counting down.
TGCTACGACACTCACTGCACGCTCTACCGTTCCAGGTCGGGCGTATAGTGTAGATTGTAAACTGATTTATTATATAATTAGCCTAACTTAATAAACTAATGTAAATTATATGCAATACTAGGTGGAACTTACTTAATCGTACCTAGCCGAAAATGTAATGTACACCACCTGTGTACCAATACGTGGCAGGCTGCCACGCCTTCACCAAGGGCTCCCCCCCCTGATTGGCTAAAACAACCAATAGGTCTGACCCTTTCGGACCGGTCAATACTTGACCTTAACCGTTGTGTATTTAAACGTACACCAACGTAACTAAATGTAACCCTGTTACACTGCACGCCTCAGATGAAGGACAAACGGCCTTAAACTCGTCTGGCTTGTTGGTTACAATTTTGTAAGGCAGATTTTTCATCAAACAGAGGTTAAGGAACTTGGACTTGAACTCTGGCATGAGCTGGACGGTTCTGAAAGGTCTAGAATGGCGTGATACATGCTGATTGCTTGTATGAGATGGATGTTTTAATTAACAAAGGCTGAAACGGAATTCTCCCCCCATTTGAGAAATAAGTTAAATTTTCTCCCCCTATTTGGAGAATTCCCCAAAAAAATATACTTATTATAAATGCGTACTTAAGAACCTAACCTAGAACTCCTAATAAAAGCAAATATAAACTTAAAATTCCAAAGTAGCTAAAAATGCATAAATACATAGGTGACCACTATGGTCGTGCTTCACTTGAAGTTTGTATGTAGTCCCATACCGGAATCACTCGTAAATCTTCAACACATGATTTAGCCACTGACTCGTGTGTACCATGTAAGACTAGTAGTATGCCCGGTATTAATAGTAAATACTATTAACGTTATATTAGCATTGTAGTAGATGTCCAAATTACTATGTACCGGTACTTAGGCACAACTTGTTGTACATCTGTACTTACATAAACATCTGTAATATAGTCTGAACCTAAGTGTTACTACATGTAATATATATAAGCTGCCTTTACTCCACAATTTGGATTATTGCCTTTAGTATGTTTTGTTGTCCATACGAGGAATGGACTATTGTTTGAAAATTGCTCAAGAGTCAGATGTCCGTGGCATGAATCCTCGGATCGGCATTTGGCCGTGCTCTGTATTCAAGTCTTTTGCTTAAACTATGCAAAGCTGTTAGTATTATCCGTCTCTGTCAAGAGAGACCCCAATCGCTTGTACCCCATTGCTGCTTTGGTAACGTAGCTCCTCCATGTCGTCCCCGGACATCTGCGGTATCGATGTGCAGGAATTATACTTAGAAGACCCTGGCAATAAGCAGGAACCGGCAGGTTATATGTTGTGCTCCGATATGGGCTCCACGTGCACGAAAAATGGCTGCAGGTGTCGGAATCCTTCCAGTGGGATAGTCAACGGTTCGACTACACACTTTGGCGTATGTGTGATACTAAAAAACGGAGCAGACTGTGCCACAAGCGGTGAAAACTATATTACGTGTGCTGTAGGTCCCAGCAGCTCAAAAGCTAACGCAAGGCCTGTGGCAAAGGGCTCTTTGATGACAACTAAAGCGATCGTAGAGAGCGCCAACACACCGTCCGTAGCTAATAACGCGAGTTTAAATGGGAAGAATCAAACCGAGTCAGTGAAAGTTGCACAAACGGCGAGATCCACCTTTTCTGTGAATTCGACTGAGATAATCATAATGATCGCCATTGCGGTAGTCTTCGTGGCGATTGTGTCATGGGCCGTGCGCTCCTATTGCGTGCGACGTTCGAAAACTGAAAATAAGCTCTCTCCAAGACGCAATGGAAGTGCCCGTACCTCAAATTGTAATGCGACGTCACCAACTCAATTGTCAGGCAGAACATCAGCTACCCCATCATTTCCAGCGTTCGATAGACGCACAAGGTCGTCGGCGTCAGGTGGACATGGACGAGGAAACCAAGAGGCGCAGCGACGTGGTCGCGACCAAAATGCTGGGCGTGGCCGTGATCCGAATCCCGGACGAGACCGAAGAAATCCCGCCATGGACTTCGCGACGAATGGAGCGCGCCGGGAACCGAACTCCGGACGTGGCCGACGAAATGATAACATTGACGCACGTGGTGCAAGGGAACCTGGGATACAACGCGAGCCGAACTCTGGAAGAGGTCGACGAGATAATCCTGCTGGGTTGCAGACGGAGCGAACACCGCCACGAGAAGCTCGGGCAAAGCCAACCGCATCTCCTAAGCAGGCTAGACCGATTGTAAGCAACAAGGCTCCTACCGGCGGGACTGTCTACACTGGCCTTAACTCTTACGAAAGAGTTGCACAATTTGCACAGTTGGCTGCATTTGAGGCACCAGCCCCTCCTCCGCCTTCTCGACCTCCGAAGCCAATCCAGACAGTGGCAGTTTCGGATGCCATTCCAAAGCGTGTCAGGGCTCCAGCACAACCTCCAAGACAAGCAGCACAAACTCCAAGGCAAGCAGCACCTCCTGCACCAAAACATCCATCCTTTTACATAGACGAAAATCTTGTAAATGAAGACTATGACATTTTATCCCCCAAGACAGCAAGGTCCTTGGCGCCGTCAATAGCGTCAGCAGCAACAACCGTGATCGCTCCTGGACGTAATCGACCAACTCCGCTTCAGCAGGGACGACGAGCGCAACAGTCAAATGCTACTCCTTCCTATTATCAATCAGGCTACAGTCGTGATGACAACAAGTATGGCGATGAGAACAGATACGGCAACGACAAGCGCGACGAAACCGGACTCAAAAGTACGTTCAAGGCTACTAGCAACTACAACGACTCGTTTGTGAGTGAAAGCTCGGCATGGTCGGCAGCTTCTGACATTAGTGACGATAGCTACTATCATGCAGCGCCAAGCAACACAGCTCGTATTCCAGTGATCGAGGCACCCCGTGACGATGATGATCAAAGTGAAGACGGATACTCCGATTGGGGTCATTCAACACAACAAAACGCTGATGATTTTAGGAGCACTGGAGCATCAGATTCATCATTTTTCTCGGTGAACTCAGACTTCTCGAACTCTACCAGTGTTTTCAAAGAGCGCGAGTTCTAGCCTGGTTAAATGTTCTGCCTGATCAAAAGATGGACAGCAAGCAACCAAGTAGTTCAATGGATATTGTTAGCAGTTGGAGTGAACAGGTAAATAATGTAACGTGTACTCCTCATGTCGGCTACAAAATCGAGCTATCGGCTGATGTATTCTATCGTGGATCAATCCATTTAAGAGCACACGGCAAAATAGAGCTCGCTCCAGCAACATCCAGCCATCACGCTCAATCCAAAGTGCACTTTGGGGCTATTGGGAGGCAGTATCACGAGCATGTGCTGTCATAAACATTCCGCACAAGCAGGAAAGTAATGCTTCGGTTGTTGGCGAATTAACGAGTGCATTCGTTTCCGGCAAAAAGATGCAATTTCCATCTCGCAACTCGGTCTTGCCGCTTCAAACTTTATGGCTGGCTGCATTTTCTCCATCATTTTCACGATTCACGGACTGCCGGTGGCATCAAGCCGCTTCACATATGTTCAAATATCTGATCCAAGCAGTTGAAGCACCATTAGTCGGAAGGTAACCACGTTAGCGAAAGAAGCAAACGTTTTATCTGTGTCTTGTGATTCATTGTCGCGAGTTTTTTTTCTTTGTACTGGGGTGTCGTCGTCAGTTGCCCCGAGTATTTCTCAAACACTCAACTTCGAAGAAATGACTTGTCACCCACTTCAGACTGCGCGTTTAATTAGTACTTTGAAGTATACCACGTGTAGTTGTAGCTGGGACGATATGGTCTCCTGTCAGTATTCTTGTAGGAATAGCAGGGAAACAGTCAGAACAAAGTCCAAAAACTATAACCTTTGCTTCACTTAACTTGCGGTACCGATACAAGGTGTCCCACCAAGCGCGGGCTTTGGCAACGTGAAAAAGACGTGGTTCAAGAGAAAGCAACTCACGACAGAGCGGAAGGGAAAATGGCGTTTGATCATCAGCAGTGGTGGTATCGCTGCATCGCCTCCAACAGATTAATCTGCCAGATTATGGAATATCACCCCGGCTAGCAGATTGATCGTTTTTGATGGATAAGTTTATTTGACGTCACTTCAATATAATCATTCTGCTTCGCTGGGCTAGATGGTAAAGCTCGAGTCCATCGTCCTTACGCCTCTGCTCGGGACCGATACGGAAATGGCCAGTACCGACGGCCAAAAAGTCTGCCCATGTCTTACTGTAATAGATGGTGCCGCTGATTGAACTTGGAACAAACCCTGATTTTTGAGGATGATAATTGATAGTACAGGGACGGCCAGCGTTTCCAACGGACGAGTTGCGTTTCGCCTGCACAGGTTGAGAGAGCATCACTATGTGACCTGACCACAGCCTATTCGATCAAGGATGCGAACAAGGGTGGAAGACACTGGAGAGAGAACAGCCATCCTCGTGGCTGTCACAAGCTTAAAGACAAGGTTGATGCATGAATGGGTGACCTGGCATCAGTCTGTTCGATCCAGGTTGCGAACAAGGGTCAAAATGACCCGAAGACACTTGGATCAGGAACCATTGACGACTGCTGGTCACTGAGCAAAGGTAGAAAGGTTACCACCTTTATATTCTGCTGATGGGCTGATGTTAAGCGCCTATTTTCATCTTGTAGTTGACGATTAACGGTATCCACGTCGAAACTCTCATGATGTTTTCTCCAGCCGCGCGGTCTTTCTTGCACCACGTTTCTGGATTCTATGAAACGCTATGGAGGATTAGATCTCGCACAATACATGGAGCAGAATCGATAAGGCTTTCGGTGATTGAAGCGTCATTTACCAACCCTAACCCGATGTCCGGTACGAGTGAACACACCCCTCCGTCAAATCAGGAGTTTGGATTTTAGGACTGATATATACCAAACATTAACGGGGCGCGCTAGAGCGAAACCAAAAAATGATAGAGCCAAACCAATCGCGCTCCCGATTTATTTTTCAGTTAAATTACTTCCTTTTTGTCCAGTAGCAAGCCGTCCGGTATATGTTTGTTCGGTGCCACCGAAATGAGAAACTGAGAGTGGTGGAGAGAAGCCTCACTGTGCAGTGTAATGAGTCAGGACTGGACGAGCTTCTTCAGGGAGGGTTTGCTAGAAACTGTTTTTATTTTTCCTTGGATTTTAACTTTAAGTTCAAATTTTTCATGGGGTCGTTTAGGGGCGCGTAATGCGGCCTCTCGTGCCTGTACGGTAAGTTGGGCTCCTGAGCCGCGTCCAGATCATTGGTGATGGTCGCCGAAGGCGTGGCATGCTTTGGGAGTGGCTTGTTATGCCGCAGGGGCTTCGAAATGCCCCTGCTACGTTTAACTAGAGTTTGTCTACTAGGAAAGTCAAGTAGAAAAGAAGGTACTATAGAAATGATTCTGTGTAAGTACGGTCTGGACCGGGCGGGGGTTTCATCCCGAAGGGTCGCCAGGTGGCCCTGTATATGATGAAGGGGCTAGAGAGAGGTAAGATAACTTGGCTCCTAATACATTTAGTTCCTATTCTACCACGTGGCCCTCATTTACGCTTTCTAACAGGGTTATGAGCCCAAAAGTGTCGTGAAAAATGTCGAACGTCCCGTTACCGCCGTCGCCGTCGCCTCCATCGACACCGACGCACGGCCACCAACCACGCCAGACAAACAGCGCTCGCGAGAAGCGGCTAATCGACGAGTACAAGGAGGCGAGAGAGATCAAGACCGAAGGTCTGCTCGCTGGGACGGCAAGGACTTCCGGAAATACAAGTGGACCATGCTCACGGTCATGCGCGAGCACGGCCTGGATGATATTGCTCTGCAGAAGCTCACACGTGAGGAACTCATCAGCGAGCAGGGCAGGCTTGCCTTCGACAGAAGGCAGTTCACGATCATGCGATTGATCGGGACGACATTACCGACGGAAAAGTTCCAGCAGGTCGACCATCTCGAGTCTGGATCGGACATGTGGGATAGGACGTGCGAGATCTACGAGAAGCGCTCGGATCCGACTATCCGCGAAAGCAACATCGTGACGAAGACGGATGAGATGCGTTCCCTAAGGTGTGTGACCACGGAGGATGTCGAAGCGTACTTGACTAAGATGTTCCGACTACGTACCGAACTGGCAAGCTACAACTACATTGTCAACGACATCATCATGAAGGAGATGTTGCTCAATGGGCTCCCAGATCTGTATGAATTTGAACAACTCCGAGGAGTCATTAAGTACGGCGGGAATGGTGGCAAATTGCAACCTGAGGTCCTGCGGACTCTTATCGAGCAAGCCGCTGAGCGACAATCGAAACGACCAAGGAACGGTGGCCACAACTCCAGCGGAAACATGTCCGGGAGGAACGGCCGACGTGTGGTGGGAATAACGGTGGTCTCGGGCAACAGCAGCAAGGTAATGGTGGCGGTGGTCGAGGCCACCGCGGAAATGCCGAATCTGGCCTGCAGAATGAGGGTCAGACGACCGAGAAGATTTGCTACAAGTGCAAAAAGCCTGGGCACCTGCGGGCCTATTGTCCGTAAAAGGACAATGGTAATGGCAATGGAAGTGGAGGGAGGCGTCAACATCGCGCCAACTTCACGTGCAACGACGGAATGCGGCGCGATCATCAGGATGGTGACTCAGGAGCGACCGTGATCGTTGAAGAGGAGCCTTGGTTGCTACTGGTGTGGCAGTCGAGTCGTCTCCACCGGCGGTGAGCGACGCCGCGGAAGATCAAGAAAGTGCAGTGGAGATCACGGCCGGGACGTCTTGGTGGTGTTTTGACACTGGGTCAAACAGTCACATTGTTGGGGACAAGAGCCTCTTTGTCCACATGGAAGATATTGACCCGGATAGTGTCGGTGCAAGTGTGTACGGAGTTTCAAGTAAAATTCTCGCGAAGGCATCGGGAATCGGTACAGTGAGAATTGTCACACAAGTAGGTGACAAGGAGATCGAATTGTTTGTGGACGACGTGCTCTACGTCGAGAATGCCGACCACGGAATGTTTTCCATGCAACAGGCTATCGAAAAGGGATTCGAGATTGATTTTAAGCGAGAAACACGCACATTCATCGTGAGGATGCGCGTCCAGGAAGCGATACGTGCTGTGGTGGTGCAGGGCATTTGGATGTTCAAGGATGAAGGCGCGAACCATTCGTCTCCACCAGGCCATGGTGGCCGTATCATTTCCAACTACACAGTGACCGACGGAGTTGCGACTATGGATGATTGGCACAAGCGCCTACTTCACACAAACCACCAGTATCTGAAGTTGGTGGTGGACAAGGCCGTGGTGAAAGGAATGATGCTCAGCCTACGTGAACAAAAGGCTTGTGATGCATGTCACGTCGGGAAATAGAAACGCAAACGGCGACAGAAGAAATTCGATCGTGGAGTCACGGGACACAGCCAACTGATCTACGCAGACCTATTGTTTCCTCCAAAGAACAATGGAACGGATTACACGGGGATTATCGTTTTAATGGATGCGTGGAGTCGTTACGTGAGGCTGCAACCACTGAAGGATAAGTCTGCTGCAACAGTGAACAAGCACACCCAGCAATACGTGGTATGGGCGGAGCGACAGTCTGGTCGCGGCATCAAGAATATCGTACAGCGTGAGTTTCAGATGGCCGAGAACACGCGGTACCCCGTCCTCCAGATCCTCACGGACAAGGGCAGTGAATTTGTGAACAAGGAAATGGCTGCATGGTACGCGGCGCGTGGCATAGAGCATGTGAAAGTGGAACCGAAAAGTTTACACCTGAACGCGTGTGAACACACACACCACACTCTCGTGGATATGATGAAAGCTGGTATGTACTCAGCAGGATTTTCAAATTCATTCTGGATCTACGCGTTGCTGAACGCCGTGTACATTAAGAACCGTATCTATTGCAAGGCAATCGAGAGGATCCCGTATCAGCGAAGTTCGGTGTGGTCCCGGACATACACCACATCAGGCCATTTGGGTGCCTCGTTTATGTGCAAGTTCCAGTGTCACCGGACAAGTACAAGAATGATCCAAATGTTGTGTTTGCTTTCCTACTTGGATATCGAGAGGACACAGTTGGCTGTCTTGTGTACATTCCCTGCTAGAACACGGTGAAGTTCGTTGCTGAAGTTCGCGTACGTGAGGATATCACGTATGGTGATCGTCACAATGTTGATCCTGCCGATCGTGGCGTCGGCGAGTGGCTGCATCTATCAATCGAGAAACCCGAGAATGTTGATGAAGCGGTTTCAACGGTCACAAAGGCCCCCAGCCAAGATGACTATATGAGCACGGCTAAGGATGACGAGGAGGACAAGGAAGGCGTCACTGCATCTGTTCTATTTGAGGTCAAAACAGTCTTCCTCGACCCAGGCGACGAGAACCAAGTCAACGACAATGCGGAGGACGAGCATGGCGTCGAGGATTACCACAGTACAAGTAAACATGATAAAGCTACTGGCGAGGAAGATGACGACGTATCCGTGTCTGCTCACTATGGATCTGAGATATAATATGTGGGAAATGATGGTCGTGTTGACCGTCGGACTTATCGGTCGATGGTTCGGCCGAGGGGGGCGGAGAGAAAACAGAAGCAGCACCGACAGAGCGAGCTGACGAGCGGCGCGAAGAGACAAGAGAAGCAGCACCGACAGAACGAGCTGACGAGCGGAGCGAAGAGAAAACACAAGCAGCACCAACATAACGAGCTGAAGAGTGGCTAGAGGCCGTAGAAACTGCAGAGGACGCGGATGAGTTAGCACCACGCAGCAGCGACTCCGGCTCGTCACAATATCCTGAGACTGCGGTGCCCCCAACAGTACTGCGTAAGCGCGTCGCTCGCAGCGAAACCTCATCCGAATTGAAGAGGAACAGAGTTGGTATCGATACGAAGGTTCGTCTTGCGGGAATTCGTGAATGGTCAAAGATCCGCGCCCCGACGAGATATGATGACTTTGTTCGACTTGCTAATATAGCTACACGAATTATCGGAAAGAATGAAAAGGAGATCAACGCTAAGAGTCTTAGGAACCCAAAGAACCGACGTGCAGCTATGCGTTCCAGGTATGCGGATTTATGGCGACAAGCAGAATGGCTGGAGATGGACGCGTTAAAAGACAAAGGTGTTCTCGTAGAAGTTGACGCAAAGATGATGCCGAAAGGATCACGAACTGTCGGAACGACATGGGTGTATGCGCTGAAAACGGACGTCCACGGGTACATAATCAGGTTCAAGGCGCGTCTCGTCGCCATCGGTAACTGGCAGAGACCAGGTATTGACTTTAAGGAGACATTTTCTCCGGTGGCGAGGATGTCGTCGTTCCGCGACTTAGTCGGGATTTCGGTGAAGAAAAGACTCCGTCTGTACGGCGGCGACATCAACACAGCATATTTAAATGCGACTCAGGAGATCGAGCAATAAATCCAATCCATCGAGGGATTCCCATGCAGTGAACCCGGGCATGTCTACGCTGTGAAGAAGGCACTGTATGGCCTCCGACAATCCGGAAGGGAATGGCACAATGAAATTAACGGATGGCTGCTTGAACGTGGATTTGTGAGATGCGCTACCGAACCGTGCCTATATTAGCTTTTCGACGGTGAGACGATCATGTATTTGCTCGTGTACGTCGAAGACGTTGTATGCGCGACGAACGATGAGCAGTTCAAGTGTGAACTCTTTGCGGATCTCGATCACGAGTATGGTCTAAAGGATCAAGGTTTACTGACGGAATATCTCGGTGTGAGATTGTTCAGAACGATCATGGTGTGTTTATTTGCCTGCAGAAGTATGCTAGAGAGATCCTGCACAAGTTTGGTTATGACGGTGCAAAGAAGTGTGGAAACCCAATGGAGACGAATGCACGACTTAGACCCAGTGATATGGACGAGGCTAAGGACACCAGTTTCGATTACCGTGGTGCTCTGGGTATGCTAATGTACCTAGCAACGAGCATCAGGCCAGATCTTGCCTACGTGCTCGGCCAGCTAAGTCGATTCGTCTCGCGACCGACGGTGAAGCACGTTGGGGATCTGGCTGGTACCAGCTCTCACGGGATTTGGTACAAGAACGATGCCCTAGGCTACAAGGATAGTGCAGTTGATCTCGTGGGATATTGCTATAGTGTCTGGGGCAGTGACAGTGAGACCAGGAAGAGCACGAGCGGCTTCGTGTTCACCATCGCGGGTGGAGCGGTCTCGTGGATGTATCGACGCCAACCCATTGTTGCCCAGTATACTGCTGAGGCCGAATACGTGGCGGCCTGCGATTTGAGCATGGAGGCGATGGCTCAAGCCAACATTCTGTCGGAGATTATGCCTGGATCAAAGATCCTACCGGTGATCAACATCGCCAACAGTGCTGCTCTCGTCATGGCAACGAACCCTACGTACTTGAGACGCACTCGGCACATCGAGTTGCGATGGCACTACGTTCGCGACCAGGTTCAGCGTGGACTGATCGAGATTGGGAAGGTCAAAGGTGAGGAGAATCCAGCGGACGCATTCACGAAGCCGCTGGACAAGGCGCGACTAGAGACTCTGTGCAAGATGATGGGGGTCTCGACAATGGAGTGAGGATCGAAGCGTTTGGCTTCGAGGAGGGCGTGTTAGAAACCGGATATGTTTTATCCGTTTCACGTGCATCCTATCTTCGAAGTGTTCCGGGCAGGGGTTTCATCCCGAAGGGTCGCCTGGTGCCTAGATAGAGGTAAGAGAACTTGGCTCTTAATACATTTAGTTCTTATTCTACCACGTGGCCCTCATTTACGCTTTCTAACAGGTTTACAAGTATATACCGCACATCTGCTACCTTAAAAAACGAGCAGTCGTCTTGGTTTTCATGAAGCATTCATGCCTCGTTCATTTCGTCTTGCACTCACTTGAGATTGTTTTATGTAGTTCCTGAAGTCCAAACACGCCATGGATCTCGAACGGCGTCACGCACGGTAGGGTACAGCGTTGTCGAGTCCAGTGCTGCAATGACAGCGGGAGAAGACGCGTTGACGCTGCGTTTTCGCAATGTCATGGGCTTCTTGCCCGCGGACGAACGACTCAATTTTGAGCGAATGATCTTTTGCACGACGCGCGGCAATTGCTTTACGCGGTTTTCACCCATTGACGATACATTGATTGATCCAACCAATGGGCAGCCGGTCGTCAAGCACGCCTTTGGCATTTTCTTCCAGTCCACATTTATTGAGAATAAACTGCGCAAGATCTACGATGAGTTTCACGTGATACTGTACTCTTTACCACCAATCGATGATCGTGCGGCGATAGCCCACTTGATCCAGAGCAATGCGGGGGAACTGAATCAGAGCAGTCACATTCTGCGTCGTAATCGAGAGAGTTTTGTCCTCTTGTGTCGAGACGTGGCCGAGACGCTCGAGTCATGAAAGTGGTCGGTGCTACAGGAAAAGGCAACGTATCATGCTCTCAACATGTTCCGTGCTGATGTGAGTGGTGTGGTGGAGTCAAGTTCGAAATCGAAAACATTAGCATCGATAACCTGACTACCACCATCGCGCCCAGCCTTCCAACTTTCGCAGGGGGTACTCCGCGGACCACCACTCGAGATCTGGTCCAATCGTCCGCTGCAAGCAGACGACCGGTCGTCATCAGAACCCACTTGGTCCGATTGTTTAGTGTCCATCTCACCTTTTGTACCCGATGGAATGGGCTAGTTACATACTCGGTGGATCGGGATCGCAGATTGGATCGAACCGGTCTTGAATATAGAAGACCGATCTGGGTAGGTGTCTCTGGGGCGGAACTCTTCACCCCATACACAAACAGACCAAAAACACTTCCAAGAGATAACTTCCAATAGGTCGATCGTCCAAACGACAAAGACCTGACCAATACGAAATAATAGAGGGTAGACCGACCGTTCCGGTCTAGACCCTGACCAATACGAAATAAGACCAAAACCGGTCTAGTTTCCAAACAATATTAAAACAAGCCAATATGTCCGCGTAAAGACCCAATATGCTCGTGAAACTCCACAAACGATATCTCCACGCCAAGACCAATCCAGTGAATAGCACGCTCCAAACGTACTTGAGTTGAGGTGTTTAGATAGCCAAATCGTACTCCCGTCGAGGGACTTCCGGTGGGCCAAAGTGCGCGTGCGGCGCGTCCAGACCGGGTATAATGGGCGAGAGGGGATAATTCGACCCTCTGCCCCCAAACACTCCGCGGCGGGCGGAGGCGACTAGTGTACGGAAAGGGAAGAACGGTGACCCCTAGCCGTGGTGTGAACCAAGACCAGAAGAGGTTTCAGCCACTTATCCGAAAGCTAAAAGATTTCCTTACTTAAAGGTATAACCTATGTCCTAAAAGGTAAAAACACAACTAAAATACTACTACCCTATAGTCCCTAAATGTACCCCCACAAAAATATGTAAACTACCCAAAGTCGGGTGACTCACCAAAACTTGCGTTCTTGACACTTCTTGAGTCTGATAGGCTGAAAAGCCCCCTTGTTTAAACCAATCCGAAATTAGACCAAATGCCTTGACGAAACTTGACCAGAAGTGTGCCAAATTTTGGGCACGCTTCTCCACAGTGGCATGCTCCGTGCGGAAGGCTGGGTCATCAAAGAAGCCTTAGCGAGTGTACGTCATGCCGTCACGCGTGCCCACGACGGTTGATGATAAATCCATGCCATCGCTCGTGAATTCTGTGGCCAAGCCGTGGCCCGTCCCGCCAATGTACTTTGAGACCATCAAGCTCACGGATGCGTTCCAGAATTTCTGGTTGCACGTTTGGGTCTCGAGCATTGTGTTGAATAGATTCTCTAAACTTGTCATATACGTTGTCGGCGACACAGATCGCCGGCGGCTCTAAACTGCGGACCTGGCTAAGGTTACAATCTGTTGCTTGCTACTGGACAAAAAAGGAAGTAATTTAACCGAAAAATAAATCGGGAACGCGATTGGTTTGGCTCTATCATTTTTGGTTTCGCTCTAGCGCGCCCCAACATTAACTTGTTTTTTTCATCGTCGGCCGTGCCGTTTTCGGTGTTCCGTCGGCAAGCCATCGTCGTATACTCCAAGGTTGGAGCCTAGCACGTAGTGGCTCGCGAGGAAGCGTTGAAGCGAAGATTCTGGTCGACATTCTCTCGGAGATCAAGCCTGGTGTGACGGTCAAACCATTGATCAAAATCGACAACGGCGCAGCTTTGGTTATGGCTGTCAATCCAGCATATCGTACATAATCGAGGCGTACTCGACACATCGAGCAGCGTTGGCACTACCAAGTCCAGGATGATCGACTTTTATGCGTGTTAGAAACCGGATCTGGTGCATTATGAACTGCCCGTGGAGTTTCAACCTGAAAGGTCTCCGTGGGCACATATATTAAAATATAATATTCCAATAATATTAGTCATCATATTGTTTTTTTTGTCAAAACCGGGTATGACTTTATCATTAGTAGCAATATTCATTTCGTACTTATAGTACATACGATTGCGTACTCGATTCCGAGTACATATGTTTGAGTACTGATAAGTGGTGTAGGATACACGACAGATGGAAGTTCGCTATCACTTCAACATCTTATGCATATTTCATGTAAGGCTAGCTAATCACTTCTCAATACAGATTCCATTGATTAAGCCCCTGGTTTGGTTACCTTCTTCAACTATATGCGAACTGTCTACGGTGCCATTTTCACTGTCAAAAGATTTTTGGTTGCGTAATATTGACTTAAGACGATTTCAGTATATTGAAGCTATTACACTACATCTACGACACAAGACTGTCTACGCAAGGATGGACGCTGAAGCGATTCAACAAATACATTTAGTCTCATCCTCCAACAAAAGATTACTGTACGTCTACGTATAATTCGATATTTGTGTTGATCTTTACGAGTGTAACATGTTCTCGATATTACTTACTATACATATATTCTAAGGTAGTGTTTGCGATATGAGTTCTAATTAAATGTCGAAAGAAATAGCAATGCGACTCGAGTTGGTGTTCATCTCCGGCTCGTGCGGGTGCTCATCATCGCACTCAACACTGGGAAGTATCGAGACAGCAGCCTCCTCCTCAGATTCTGGCTCTGATGATACATAACGCTCGCACGAATTCGTCCAGGCGCTTGCACTGCTGCCACTGCCTCTTGACATTTCCGACAACATTTGATCGCTGTTAACGTATTCCTCTAAATCGGGGATCTCATTGCCCGGCAGAGTGTTGAATTGGGAGCTCATGTTCGAAGAAAAGCTTTCGTGAGTGTTAGAGGTATCGAAAATGGGATTCAACGAAGGCGATGGCAAGGCTTTGATTGACGGTCCGTGCGATACGTAGAACTGCTCCTGCGTCGCCATCTTTGAAAAACTGGGACGACTGTAGGAACCGGCGCTGTTGACCTTTCCTTTTTCACCAGAGTACCTGCGATACTGATGTTCCGATGCTCTAATTGATGTGGTAAAAAAATCATCACCAGGACCCAAAATTACGATTGACGCCAGCGATTCGTTCTCAAATGAACTAGCGCGACGTTTGGTTCCACCATAGTATTTACTAGCACGTTTGCCGTAAATTGTCGGAGTTTCCGTGGAAGAGCCGTCGTGGTTGTAGTCATCCATGGGTGTTCTTGGCTCGTTTTTCTTTTTCAATTGGTCTCTGCGCATGACCACGAATATTGCAATAGCAACCACAAGACCAGCGATACATATCGCCGAAACCCCCGTGGTTAAGCGCTTACCCGACCAGGCCGAAGGACTAGATGAGCCATTATTGGTACTAAAGGTTGATCCATCGTCTTGCAGATGGGTCAGGTCGTGATCTATTATAGACACTGCGTTTGTTTCGACTGTTCCGTCGAGCGTGTTGGAGTGGTCTCCGGCAGAGCCTGTAATCTTTGACTCTAAATCATTGCTGGTAATGGCGGGCTCAAAACTGCTGTTTATTCTGTTCTTGTTGGAGTCGCCACCAACGTTAGTTGATTCCAATCCGCTATCAGCGGCAATGCCGGGGATGCTAGTAATACTAGTGCTCAAGTCAATGTGGGAGCCAGTAGATTCTGGAACCGAGACAGGATTGCTTTTATCAATAAAATGGCTACCGCCCTGACGATCAGCTCTGGGATCAGTGGATTCGGACGAAGAGGTAGGAATGCTCATTTGAACGTTTTTGTCGGTACCGAAGTTTTCGCTAGTGACTTGGCTGACATTATTGCTTGCACTACTGTCAGCGGCTGACGGGTCATTTGTTGCAGGTGCGGGTGTTATGTCTCCCGTGGACCATGGACTAGACGTACTTCCAGCACTGCGATCAACGTTGGAAACTGCATCACTAATAGGATCATTTAATGCGGATCCGTCCAGCAAATTCGTAGTGTCGGCTGTTCCTCTATCACTATCGTTACATCCGCAGCATACTTGATCTCGACCCGCACACGTTGAAGGCGTAGAAGCCTCCGATCTGACGCACACAATCCCAGTAATTGGTACTCCCTCAACGGATGCGACCTTCTTTTCACGACACAAACAGGTATCACACAGTCCCGCATCATTTTCAGTAACATTGACACAGGCCACAAATCCATGTGGGAATAGCGTTGACGTCGCTGTTGTATTCACGACGTAAAACGTGTTTGGCGTGTAGTCACACAAGCTCAGTGCTTTTCCAGTTATAAGTGCATGAACAGCATAAGCCAAGACCGCAAAACGTAGGCGTCGTAACTTCATGGGCCAATAAACAAACTCTGTGTAGGAGACGAGATTGCAAAGTGACCTCAGCAGCATCACTGAACGGCGCGCTCCGCCATCGCTCGCGCAAAATAGGGGCTTACTTGTCCCAACAGAAGTGTAAAGAGAAGTCAGAAACGAGTCCAATGTTTTCTGACTATATCAGACCAGGAGTGCTGGACATCCTTGCTAGTTAGATGACCAATTCTAGGATTCAGTAACATTGCGAAGAGTTATTTCCAAGTAGAATCAGTTTCATTCCTACTTCTGATATTCGTGATATTACTAAATTAGCACGCCGTGTCCGTTAAATTTCAAATGACCAAGTACGAGGTCGGTGGAATCAGTACTAGTTCTGGGCATTCAACCTTTCCCCCTTTCCCCATCTAACAGCGATAGAATGGGGGAGTTTGTCACCACTTGGGCATCGATGTCCGGCAAAGTCTTCGTTACGTTGATTTTGAGCTCATCGACTCCCAATATTCAACACGTCAATCGATCCAGGACTCCATGGTGCGCGAACTCGACGACGCGAACAACGAGTGTTTGATGGCTGATCAAAAATTACCGTGCTCGTCTTCAACGTAAACGGTGCCCAGACTACCGACTAAGGAAGGGGCCTCCGGTTGCATTTTATTTGTTTCACCTTGTGTACCCGTCGGCCTCACCCGGCAAGACTTGCATGCGGCAGGGTTCGCTCCGATAAAAATTATTCACTGATAACGGGTGAAAAAGCTGCCATATGTATGTATTAAATATTCCATTCTATTTTTTATCCTCGATGCACTTAGGTCCCTTACAAGGTCTTTAATTACAATCTGCTATGAAGGATCAAATAGTAATCCAATCAATATCTTTCCTTAAAGGAACCTTACCCTGAAAAGTGCTCTTGAGTTTGTAGGTGGCAAGGGGTTGATCATGTTAATAAGGCGTCGCCGTGGAGCAATGTACTTCCCTCGGGTCCCCGTTTGTAATCAGTCAGATACGCTGGAGCTGTCTGATACACCGGATAAATTCGTCACATTATAATTTCTGAAACCAACCAACTTGGTCTGGACCCGGATTGAACCCGGGTCCTTCCGGTCCCGTAGTGATCAGTGAACCACACGACCACGGTCGGGTTGTCTGATACACCGGAGCCAACGATTTGTATAATGAGTCGTTACATGAGGGAATAGAGTAATCTTTCCAATATCATCCAATCAGAAGACCTGTAGTGGATATGTGTTCAATGAGAAAAAGATAACAAAAAAACACTTGTCCGATTGAAAGCAAATTAAGAATTAATCCCCAGCTACTTATAACCACAAAATAAATGGATGATACTCCCGATACATTGACTATACCTAAATATTCTAGATCCAATACTTGTTTTGTAGTAAATTGACATGAATTGGGGGCACGTGCAATATCCAGTTGTGCCTGTGTCGGCCGTTAGCACCTTACAGTCTTCGAGGAAGTTTCTTAGAAAGAAGCGCGCCCTACTTGATGGCAAGTAAGTGTTCGTAGTTTTAGCGTAAAAATAAACTAATTATAAATGCGTACTTAAGAACCTAACCTAAAATTCATAATAAAAGCAAATATATAGTTAAAATTCCAAAGTAGCTAAAAATACATAAATACATATGTGACCACCATGGTCGCGCTTTACTTGAAGTTTGTATGTAGTCCCATACTGGACTGTATACATCGCTTGCAAAACTTCAACAATTCCTTCCGCGACCATCGTGTAATCACTTCAGTCCAATCTCATTTAGTAGGCGTGAATGTGGTGAAGTGTACCACAAATTTGGTCACTTTTGGTCAAGGCAGTTGGTGGAGTTTCCGATTGGTCTAAACAAGGGGGGCTTCTTAGCCTATCAGATTCATGGAGTATCAAGAACGAAGGTCTTGGGTGAGTCACCTGACATTGGGTATTTTACATAATTTTGTGTGGGTACATTAGGGACCATACATAGGGAGGTAGTATTATTGGTTAGTTGCGATTTTTCCAAGTAGAAGTCTTTTGGTTGCGGATTTTCCAAGTAAAAGTCTTTTGGTCTAGGAATAAGTGGCAAAAACCTCTTCTGGTCTTGGTCTACACCGCAGCAAGGGGTCGCCGTTATTCTTTTCACGTACACTAGTCGCCTCCGCCCGCCGCGGAGTGTTTGGGGGAAGAGGGTTGAATTTCCCTTCTTGCCTATTATACCCGGTCTGGACGCGCCGCTCGCGCACTTTGGCCACCGGAAGTCTCTCGACGGGAGTACGATTTGGCGATCTCGACACTTTGACTCAAGTACGTTTGGAACGTGCTATTAACTGGATTGGTATTTACGTGGAGATATCGTTTGTGGAGTTTCACGGACATATTGGGTCTTCACGTGGACATATTGGCTCATTTTAACATTGGTTGGAGTTTAGACCGGTTTTGGTCTTCTCTCATATTGGTCAGGGGCTAGACCGGTTGATTGGTCTACCCTCTATTATTTCGTATTGGTCAGGTCTAGATCGTTTGGACGATTGACCTATTGGAATTTATCTTTTGGAAGTGTTTCTGTTCTGTACGTACCTGGGGTGAAGAGTTCCGCCCTAGGTACACCTAGCCAGCACGGTCTCATATTCAAGACCAAATCAGATCAATCTGCGATCCCGATCCACCGAGTGTGTAACTAGCCCATGCCATCGGGTACACAAGGTGAGATGAACTTAAGTGAATCGGACCAAGTGTCTTTGGATGATGACCGGTCGTCTGCCAGCAGCGGACGATCGGACCAGATTTCGAATGGAGGTCCGCGGGGTACCCCCCGTAAGTTGGAAGGCTGGGCACGATGGTGGTGGTCAGGTTGTGGATACAAATGTATTCGATTTCGAACTTGACTAAACCACATTGGTGCGCGTGCCCGGATCACTTGGTGATCGTGGATATCACCGCGAGGTGTCATCAAAGATTGAATTTGAAGATTTGAATTTGGAATCGTTCTGGAGAGGGCGGAAGGAAAGGCTATCACCTTACGTCTTCGTTCTCGATAAAGATGGCTATGTACGGTCTGGCCTGGTGGAGGACCAGATCGGGATTAATAAATTCTTTCCTCCCCAAAAGGCTCCCACTGGAGCCGATCGAGACTATAGCAAGTCCTGCTATAGTCCCGGAAAGGATCAGGACCAAGGTGCTGATCCTATATATATGCATAAAAAGTTGATGGAAAATCAAAAGACGAAAAGTACTTGGAGGTTGATCAGAACGATCAGACCAACCTCCCCAAGGTCCCCAAGATTCCCAAGAAAGGGTTGGGAATGCCGGCCGACGAAGACGACCTCGAAGAAAAGTCGCAGGTCGGAGATGGAGGCATCACTGGAGAAGACCTAAACAAGATGTATTACATTTTTGAGCTGAAACGATTTGTTCGCTTTGACGTGGTCTTTCGGGTGTTGAACCTCCAGATACCTGACCGTCTTCTCGGTCCCACTACCGAGCCGATCCAGAGTGATCGCACATTACTGTTGGTGAAAAACTTGGTGGCGTTGTTGGCGGAGGTTGGCATTAAAATGCAGAACCCCGCCGATGTCCAAAAACTATTTGAATTTGAGACTTGGAGGCTGAAATCGTCGATGTCGACCTTCCACGACCATTTGGTCCCACTGGTGGGGGCGGTTCGCCGCCCGACTCCCACCGCAGCAGTGAAGGTCGCTCAAGTCTCCACAGCGCTTGTCGACATTGGTTCTGATGACGAATCGGTTTATCAATCTCCACCGGCCTCTAACAGCTCATCAGAGTTGGATACTGGTGTCGAGCGGATGACCATGGGTGTGGACCATGCCATGTCGGAACAAAAAAAGGACGTGCGGCAGCAAAGGGCTGCTTGCCAGTAGGGGCTCCAGTGACCCCCACAGGCCTCAGTTCCGCAAAAGGAGGGTATCAACACGTTGCCCATGACTACAGCTAACGGCCAAGCGATGTTTGAGACGATTATGGTGCGTTTCATGGAAGACCGGGTTAGACCACCTCTGCGGTCACATGCCCAAGACCGGTATACCCAGCAAAGTGCCAATTTTTGCCGAGATGTAGATATGGAATCGGTAACATCTGTGGACAAGCCCAATCGAAGTGATAAGCAAGTCGGCAAAGGGAAGCGCAAGCCGCAACCGGCCAGACCGCGTAGACCAAGCAAGACAAGTGACTGTGACATGGAGTCGGTCGGCGGTCTTGACGACCACTGTGGGTCAGACGGTACGGGCGCTGGCAAGCCACGCAAGGCTAACCTAGACTCCACTATTGCTTACGACTTTGGATCTGCTGCGATTCCGCGCATCCGTATGGCCACGACGACCGACCTCAAGGACTTCACTGGCAAGGATGCTGATGAAGACCAGGCCCGGTCTTGGTTCGGTCGGGTCAAGTCTGCGTTCCTGCGAGACCATACCTCAAAAAGTGAAAAGTGTCTGATCTTCCGGGATTTGTTGAAAGGAACGGCTGCCAACTGGATCCAACAGTTAGGTCGGGATGTCCGTTTTGACTGGGACCAGCTATGTGCAGATTTTGAAGGGCAATATTGTAACTCCGGATTTTCGAGTGCCCGCAAGTATCACCATATGCAGAAGCGGAGCGACGAGACACCGATCGAGTATTTGCATCGGTTGAACGTGGCAGCACTTCGTGTCGGCATAACAATTAAAGAGAATAACCCGCCGAACGGTGCTGCTCTGGAACATGTGGGTCACTACATTAGTACCCTGGACGATCAAGAACTGGCGGACCAGCTTACTCTGCTGCGTCTTAGGGACGCGGGTGAAGTTGAACAGACTCTACGGACGCTACAGCAGTCGCGTAGCATGAGGGCGAAGAGTGCTGGTGGATCAGGTCGCTACCGATCCAAGACCCAGACCCAGACCGATCCGGTCAAGAGAACCTGGACCAGACCGACCCGAGCGGTCAAGGCGATCGTAGCCGAAGACATCACGGGATTGGAAAGGGAAAGTGGAAGTCATTCCAGCCAGGAGTCATCGGATGAAGACCAGTATCGTTACGTCTATGTTGCGGGACCTGCCCCGAAGACCAAGTCGAAGTCCGACCAGGTGGACCGGAAGGGAAGGAACGGAAGCAAGTCCGATCCAGACCTACCTCGTCAGAAGTGCTCCCACTGTGGGACGAGCAAACATGATGCTCCAAACTGCTGGAAGAAGATGGTGTGCAAGAAGTGCGAGAGACGCGGCCACCCGACTGACCACTGCCTTTTCGTATGCAAGTCATATGGAGAGATCCACGAGGCCGGCCACGGCAAGATTGAAGAATTTTTAACATGATAAGCAAGTGGTACGTGCCGGACAAGCACGCGGGGATGCTGCCGCCGGACGCGGAAAAGATGTTAAACTAGAACGCTCACCAGGTTGGAATCTGGATCGAGCCGAGCGTTCTACGGTTCACATCTATGCATATGTCGGCAAGGAGGATAAGACCGACAATACACGTTCTATTCCAAATTGCGTCGACCGAGACCATCCGGTCTACAGTCTGAAGACCGATGAGTACTCCCGGACCAAGGTGGTTATGCAGTTGGACTTGCTGTCTGGAGAATTCCGCGGACACTGGAAGTATCACGCGCCTGATAAATGGTTCAAGCAGGCGAAATCCTGTGGCAAGATTAATAACCAGAAAGCGACGATGTTGTTCGACTCTGGAGCTGAAGTCTCGATAATCGACTCCGCCTTTGCTCGTAAGGTCGGATGTCGTATAGACGATACCCAGAGACAAGAATGCGTCGGGATCGGTGAAAACTCTTATATGACCGAAGGAAGAACGCGTGTGAAAAATACTCTGTCGGGATCGCTGGTCTACTTTTTCAGCGCTTGGGTTGGCAAGTTGGCTGGACAGGACGCTTTACTAGGCATGGATTTCATGGTCCCAGCTGGTATTCGCTTAGACCTGTCACATGGAGTGCTTACGCTCCCGGATGAGGTCCAGGTCCAGTTGGCTGGTCGAAGACCTCTGTATGGTTCGTATACCGATCTGGTACGGTGGGACCAAGAGCTCACTATCCCAGTCGGTCGGTCTGCCGATACCCCAGTCGAGAAAGGTTTTCGTTCGAGGAAGTTATGGTTGACCAGGGGCGATCGGTAGGTATCGACCTTCGTAAAGAGTTCTGGTCTACGTGATTTTGTCCGTGTTACCAATATCGGTGACAAGCCGCTGACACTGGACAATAACGCTATTGTCGGCATGTGGTTAGCAGAAGGGAAGGTACCAAGGAATATGGGGTTCGTCTCGATTGGATCGAGGCGGTATGTCGAGTGGCAAAACCTGGCGTACCAATCGACCACCGATCTTATCAGCGATGATGGGTCGGTGGAAGAGGATACCTCACCTTTAGTGGAAAGACCAAGTTATGTCACCCCAAAAAAGATGTTGGTCCGAAGAAAGGCGCCGCAGTCACCAGGAACGGTAGACCATCAAGTAGAAGAGCCAAGGTTAGTCAACGTGTTGTCAGCACAAGACCAGGCGACAGCGGAGCAAGAAACGGAAGAAGGGGAAAATGAAATTGCTAGGTCGGACCATGACGGTATTACCAATCAGACCGATATCAGTGAAGGACAGCCCGTCGATCAAGACCAGGGGCGTTCCGCCGGTCCAGATGGTCTAGGTGATATCGCCCCAGAAGATGAACAAGTCTGTATATATGAAGGCGGGGAACAGTACATTCAGGAGCTGGAAAGCCAAATGGCAGTCCTCCCTGAAGTGTCTGCCGACTCGCCCGAAGTTACAATGGATGATTTACAAGTTGGTGATCAAGACCTTAACAGTCCAGACCAGATCGAGAAGTTGAAGAATATCATATGGAAGAAAAGACATCTGCTCATCGGAAAGGGCAACGCCTTACCACCTGCAGCCCGTGGTGCGATTTGCGATATTGACATTGGAGATGCCAAGCCGATTGCCCAGCGATGTCGACGCGTGGCGCCACAGTACCGTAAAAGGCTTTCTGATCTCATTAAAGGAATGTTGGTCACCAAGATTATTAGACCGTCGACCTCGCCATGGGCCTCGCCGATCGTAATTGTTATCAAGAAGAACGACGTTGACATTAGACTGTGCATCGACTATCGGATGGTAAATCGGTTGACTAAACTCATGGTGTACCCGATGCCGCTGATTAATGATCTGTTGGAAGACCTCGACAAGACCTTGTGGTATTGTTCGCTAGATATGGCAGGTGGATTTTGGGTGGTCTCGATGACTTATCGAGCCCGTGAGATTTCCGCATTTGTGACGCCGTTTGGTCTTTTCGAGTGGAACCGTATGCCGTTCGGTCTGAAGAACACACCCCAGATCTATCAAAGGTTGATAGACAACGCACTGTACGGACACTTCAAAGTCAAGACCGATCGTGACCCTGCCGAAAGTTATGATGTGTTCAGAGAGGGTGAACCCGATCGGGAAAGAGGACCGTCCGTTCTAGGAAGGCGGTCGTACATCGACGACATTCTGATACCTGCCTCGTCATGGAACGATCTATGCGAGAAGGTTGAACGATTGTTGGAGACATGCGACCGCTGTAACCTGTCTATCAGTGCCGTGAAAAGTTTTTGGGGTATGTCCAAGGTCGCCTATTTAGGCCATATGGTCTCGAAGAATGGTCTAGAGGCTAATCCCAAGGACCGGGATTCGCTGAGTAACCTCCCGTTCCCCAGATCGCTGAAGGCAATGCAGTCCTTCCTGGGAAGCTTGAATTATTATAGCCGATTCATTGAAGACTTTGCTATCTACGCGGCTGTGCTGTACGAGCTCCGGGAAGTTGACTATCATATGTTGCGCGAAGAAGACCGGGCAACTTTACAGGAGGGCGCCGACTCTGGTCTTGCTGCAGTTTGTCCGCAAGTGGAGGACGAAGATCATATGAAGCGTGCACAGTTTGCCTTTGGTATGTTGAAGGTTAAGATGGCGACGGCACCGATTCTCAAGCATTTCGCTCCCGAAAAAGTGCCGACCATTATTTTATATGCCAGTAAGTGGGCTATCTCAGCCACTTTAGTGCAAGATCACGATGGTGTGTATCATCCAGTCATGTTTACGAGCCGGACGCTAAAACCAAATGAAGTGAACTATGGAATTGTCGAGACAGAAGTTCTGGCGTTGATACGAATTCTGGATGTGTGTTACAACCTGCTGGTCGGCCGACCTATAAAGGTCCTGTCAAGACGGTCTACTTTGGCCTGGCTATTATCAGCCAATGGGATGGACGGACGTCTAGGCAGATGGTCGGCGGTCTTGTCGCAGTGGACCCTCGAGGTCGTTAAGTGCACCAGGGGCGAGGAAGAGATATTGGGCACATTAGCGCCCAGTATCACCCCTCGGTCTGAAGTGGACGAGGCATTGATAGCGATTTCCCCGAGGAAGAAACCTCGGCAGTCAGTTTCGAGACCGCCACCGACCGTCGACCATGACGAAGAGCTCTTGGTCTTAAGTTTTGAAGGATCGGCAAGCGTGAAGAAGAAGGTCGGCGCCTATAGTGCCATATTTTGGAAGTTTCCACAATGTTCTATAGTTGCAGCCGCTGCCGATTTCGCGCCAGATATTACTGCTAACGAGGCGGAGTACCGAGGTCTACTTCTATGTCTGGACCTGCTGTTGTCGCAAGAGAAGGGGCGAGTCATCATATGTGGTGACTCCAACCTAGTGATCAGGCAGATCACCGGAGAGATCGACTGCAAGGCTCCACGACTAAGGACGCTAAATGATCGAGTAATGAAGTCATTGAAGGCCCACCCCAACCACGAGCTATTGCACGTGAAACGGGACTGGAACAGAAGCGCCGACTACCTCGCGACCAAGGCCATGCAAGACCAGACCGGGGCTACGATCACCGAGAAGGCCGTTCTGGATGAATTGATGAATATAAACAGGCTCCCAGAAGTGATCGGACCCAAGAACGCCCCAGTACAGGTGCATGTGATGGTCGCGACTAGATCGAAAGATCAGAAGTCTCGACGACCGTTCCCGAAGGAAAGTTTGAACGAATATGCAGTGCAACAGTTAAGGATGGAACGGATCCTCAAGGCGCAGGACGAAGAAGAATGGATTATGAACCTGAAGACCTACCTGCGTGGTGAACTGTCCAAGTTGACGAACGATCAAGCGAAAGAGTGCATCAATATCGCGGATAGCTACGAAGTGGATGATAATGGATTATTGTATTACTGCCGCGATGCCGACCAAGACAGTGCAGACCGGGACCGACTGGCGAAATTAGTGATCCCCGAGTTGCTGCAGCCGGATGTCCTTCATCACTATCACGTGAGTCTAGAAGGGGGACATCAGGGCATAGGCAGGACCTATCACAAGATCAGGTCCCACTTCCACTGGAGAGGTCTTTTCCGCAGTGTGCAGAAATATGTGGGCTGTTGCACGGATTGCGAGACCGGAAAGGGTAGACCGGTAATCAAGGAGCGATCGCCCGGAAATACCGAAGCTACCTACCCTTTCCAGGTCATAGCGATGTACCACATACCGTCACTACCTAGATCGACGCGCGGCAACACTGAGCTGCTGATCTGGGTAGACCTGTTCACTGGTCTAGTTATTGCGAAGGCAAGTGCATCTCGGTCTGGGGAGCAGATCGCCCAGAGCTACGAAGAATGTGTGTTCCGAACATTCGGCGACAGCGAGGTCATCAGGCACGATCGGGAACCCGGTTTTATGGCCGATGTGTTCCGGTCGTTCAATAACATGCTGGGCCAGAAACAGAGTGCGACGATGGCATATCGTCCGCAAGCAAATGGATCGGCGGAACGCATGGTGCAGACCATAACGAGGGCGATCAAGATGTACGTTGCTGACCCAAACCATCGAGATTGGGACTAGCATGCAGAAAGGCTGGTGTTTGCACTCAACTCGTCGACCGATCGGGTCCGAGGAGAAACGCCTTTTTATCGGACATATGGATGGGACCCCTGGTCGACACTGGAAGCTGCGATACCTATCGGTTGCACCCGGACCCGCGATCGCGATGCTCGACGCTGGAGCATGCAGGTCCAGAAACACTACCAGCATGCAAAAGAAGTCGTCAACGAAAAGCTGCGTCAGGCCACACAAGACCGGGCAGACCGGACCAATGACCAGGTCCGACCCCACGGTATAGAACCAGGGGCGAGGGTATGGCTATACCTAGACCGAGTGAAAGAGGGCTATGCGAAGAAGCTGGCTCACATGTGGCACGGACCTTTCCGTGTTGACGAGCTGATTGGTGAGCACGCTGCCCGTCTAGTAACAACTGGTACAGATTACAAGGTCTTCCTGATTGTGCATGTGTCCAAGTTGAAGCTGGTCCGAGAATTTCCTGATCGACCCAAAACTTCCTTTCTGGTAGACGAAGAAAAAAGATTTGATTTCGATGAAGCGTTACTGCCGGAGGACAGTTGGGAACGACCATTAGAGGAAGACGAGTTTGAAGTGGAGAAGGTCTTGGATGTTCGGTCGACCAAGAAGACCAGGTTCGGTCGGACTCACCGAGAGTACCTGGTCCGATGGAAGGACCATGATGAATCAACTTGGGTCGACGAGCTCTACTTGAATTGTGGGGCTCTTCTACGAGAGTTCGAACGAGAACGAGTCAGTCGTAATCGCTTCGCAGTGATGCAGACCCATGAATACCAAGACCAAGACACGCAGTAGCATCGGTCGGTCTAGACCGGTGTGAAGATGTGGAAGGTCCGGAGTTGATGTGAAATTGTGATGAACTGTGACGGATTGGAATAGCGGAATGATGAATGTGATGACTATTTTTCGTGATGGGAGTGGAACTGTTTACGATAACGTGTTCGGTGCAACTATGGAGAGAGTGGTAAAATTAGTTCAAGTGATTTGACGATCGGAAATATGAAAAGAAATGATGACATGTATTACGAGTTATCTGGTCGACTACCTACGACTTCACTTGATATCGCCCCACAGACGGCCCATGACCATTGACGGATGATGTTCCACTTTATCCTAAACTGGTTACGCCAGGGGTCCTTCCGGTCAAGCTGGACCAAAGCATCCTTGAGGTCCGCGACCGGCTCAGCGCAATCAAGACCGGGGTACCATGTGCCGCCGTCGGCCAGCAGTCTGGTCTTCTCAACGCGACGCCTTGACATGTGGAGGAACACCGGGTACAAGAACACGTCGACATCACACTCGCGAGCTCGCATCCCGTCCAAAATGTACTGGCACAGGGATTGCCAAGCCTCTCCCGCTCGAATTCGACGTCGCTTGCGCTTGCTCTGGAACGTATCCAGGCCCGGATCTTGTCGGACCCGGTAGGGAGGAAGCACCAAGTAGTCGGACGCTTCCCAAATTGCTTGGCCGTGGATCCTGTTGAAATTCTTCACCCGGCCTAGCAAAGTGCCGATCCATGGAGTCAAGTGGAACACAAGTCCTATCTTAGAGTGTTCGAAGGTTTTCCATGGTTCATCGCCGTATAGGCGGGAGATCTGCGCCGACGTAATCAAGTCCGCCCTCCATGCAGACGCGGCAGGGGTTTTCTTGGACGGTGGAAAAAGCCAGGAGTCCGGACGAGAGAAAGACCGGGCCAGAAGCTGCTTGGTCAGGGTAGACCGGCGTAAACAGCCGATTTGCCCCGACGACCACGGCCAAGTGATTTCAAACGTCCGTGGCGGAAGGGAGCTGGTGTCAACCGCCATGTTCTTTAATAGGGCGTACTTGTGAATTCCGGATGTCCCGGGGAGAACCGAAGGCGCCGGCGTCGCGGATGTTGATACTGGTGCAGAATCACTTGGCAGACCGGTCTTCTGCTCTGACCCCACTGTCGACGCCACTTGGATGAAACTGTCATGCAAATTCGTTTGTGATTTGGACTGGATGGGGATCATGAACTCTGAATCGCCGGACCCTTCGCTGGAGTCCTCCTCAGACGAGACCCCTGTGTGCTGGATGCGACTTGCAGTACGGCGCGAGGGCGCTCGACTTTCAGAGGGGCTGTAGATGTCGTACGTCTCCGAGTCCGAGTACATGAGAAGCGCCTGTGTCTTGGCTCGCTTATGGGACACTGCACGCTTCCCCCCGATTCCGGGTCCGCGCGCAGTGCCCCGCGCCCTCGAGCTACTCGGCGCGTCCGTGCGATTCTTTGACTTTGGTGTAATTTCAGACTGCTGAATATCAGCCAATGAATGCTGCAAGTGGTCTTGGTCCTGCTGCAAGCGGTCTTGGTCCTGCTGCAAGCGGTCTTGGTACTGCTTCAATCGGTCTTGGTCTTGCCCCGAGGCGACTAAGGTTGCCGATGCTGACCAATCTACGCTGGAGGAAGCAGTCGAACACGGAGGTAGCAAGTTCATCAAGCGCTGGCGGCACTGGTCTAGTGCCACCTGACGACGACCCGACTCTTGCGTCCAAGCGTCGGACCTGTCTTGACAGGACCCGACCTTCCCGGTCTGGTTTGAATAGCAATTTGCAACTCGGCAATGCGTCGCGCGAGGTCGTCGCCTTGCATGCGCAGTGAAGTCGCGTCAAACTGTCCGTCCAGCTGCTGCCGGCGAACAAGTGCAAGTTGATCCCGGAGATGGGACTGATGAGCCTCCATACGGGACAGCTCATGATGCGCGCTTATCCGCCCCTCCAAAATGTGTTGGATCTGGTCAACATCATCGCCGGACTGCCTATCGGCATCAACCAAGGCACCTATTGCCTGGACTACGCTGGGAGGGATGAGAGCTGAAGACAAACGAGGTTCAAGAAGAGTACAAGATAAAGACCAAAGATGCGCACCTCGTGTTGCCTGGTGGGCCACCTGGGTCCTGAGACGGATGTTTGCTGCGAGCATATCCTGCATCCGCGTGTCGGCTTCAGTCTGACACCCTTCCGATGTTTGAAGTGCATGAGAGTTACGTGGGCTGTCAGACCGAGCCGACCGGACAGGCGAAGCAAGGTGGGGCGACTCGGCGAATATAGTTTCTGCAAGAACAACAAGAACAAGCGTCAAAGGGAATCATAAGAAGATCAAGTGCAGTAAAGGCAGTACCTGACGCCGGTGTCGAAGATGTTTGGTCCATGGTGAAGAAGTGTGAGTGACCAAGGTCCAGTTGGTCAAGTGATGGGTGAGGTCAGACCGTTATCGTTGTGCGACACGGTCGGACTCAGGGGCGGCTGTGGTGAAGTGTACCACAAATTTGGTCACTTTTGGCCAAGGCAGTTGGTCGAATTTCGGATTTGTCTAAACAAGGGGGCTTTTTAGCCTATCAAATTTTAAGGAGTATCAAGAACGCTGGTCTTGGGTGAGTCACCTGACTTTGGTTTTTTTACATAATTTTGTGTGGGTACATTAGGGACCATAGGGAGGTAGTATTATTGGTTAGTTGCGATTTTTCCAAGTAGAAGTCTTTTGGTTGCGGATTTTCCAAGTAAAAGTCTTTTGGTCTAGGAATAAGTGGCAAAAACCTCTTCTGGTCTTGGTCTATACCACAGCAAGGGGTCGCCGTTTTCTTTTTACGTACATCAGTCGCCTCCGCCCGCCGCGGAGTGTTTGGGGGCAGAGGGTTGAATTATCCCCTCTCGCCTATTATACCCGGTCTGGACGCGCCGCACGCGCACTTTGGCCACCGGAAGTCCCTCGACGGAAGTACGATTTGGCGATCTCGACACTTTAAGTCAAGTACGTTTGGAACGTGCTATTCACTGGATCGGTCTTTACGTGGAGATATCGTTTGTGGAGTTCACGGGCATATTGGATCTTCACGTGGACATATTGGCCCATTTTAACATTGGTTGGAGTTTAGACCGGTTTTGGTCTTCTCTCATATTAGTCAGGGGCTAGACCGGTTGATTGGTCTACCATCTATTATTTCGTATTGGTCAGGTCTAGATCGTTTGGACGATCGACCTATTTGAATCTATCTTTCGGAAGTGTTTCTGGTCTGTACGTACCTGGGGTGAAGAGTTCCGCCCTAGGTACACTTAGCCAGCACGGTCTCATATTCAAGACAGAATCAAATCGATCTGCGATCCCGATCCACCGAGTGTGTAACTAGCCCACTCCAATGGGTACACAAGGTGAGATGGTGTCTTAAGTGAATCGGACCAAGTGTCTCTGGATGATGACCGGTCGTCTGCCAGCAGCGACGATCGGACCAGATTTCGAATGGAGGTCCGCGGGGTACCCCTTCGTACGTTGGAAGGCTGGGCACGATGGTGGTGGTCAGGTTGTGGATACAAATGTATTCGATTTCGAACTTGACTCCATCACACTTAGTAGGAGAGTTCTCCTACTCGGGGCCAATATTCCCGGGTTGGTTTACTACTTAGCCTTAACGGCTGTATTCCCTTTACGGGATGTAAATAAGGGAGGGCTCCCTCTTACCTACGACACTCACTGCGCGCGCGACCGGTCGAGGTCGCACGTCCGCAAGATTGAGTGAAATGTAAGCTGAATATATTTAATATGTAATTTTCCTAAATTAATTTAAACTAATATAAACTATATTTAATACTAAGTAGAATATTCCTAATTCGTACCTAGCTAAAATGTAGTGTACACACCTGTGTACTGACACGTGGATGGCTGACACACCACCACACAAAGGTCCCCTGCCCTGATTGGTTAAAATAACCAAAGGTTCAGAACCTTTCAAACCGGTCAATACTGACCTCAACCGTGGTGTACTCATGTACACCAACACTAAATGTAACCCGAATGTAACCCCGTTACATGCAGTGGTTTCACTGCTTCCTTGTTCACGTAGTCCTTGAGAAACTTGAGCTTGATATCCACGTGTTTTGAAGCATCACCACTAGCTTTATCTTTAAGTTGCCTTATAGCCTCTCGATTGTCCATTCGTAAGATAATCGGTCATTCTACACGTAAACCAACTTCCTCCATCAGCTCTTTCAGACCGATAACTTCTTTTCCTCCAACTGCGGCGGCCACAAATTCCGCCTCGGCAGTTGATAACGCCACCGTACCTTGATTCTTGCAAACCCATCCAATTACCATACCATTTAGGGAAACCCCACAACCACTCACACTCTTCCTGTATTGTTTGTCACCAGCGTAATCTGCGCCTGTGTATCCAATTAATTGCAAACTTCCATCACTCTTGGCTTCACAGTTCAGATGCAGCTTCAGCTCCTTCGAACATTTCAAATATCTTATTACCTTCTTAGCCATCTTGTAGTCACTCTGCTTTAGAGCATGCATACCCCTCGCCACTCTGTAAACTGCAAACGAAATGTCCGGCCGCGTACAGCTTGAGATCCACAGTAAACTTTCAACCATCGATTAAAACACATTCTGCGTCGGAACACCGGTCGTCGCATTCTTCGGTAAGAAATTATAATCTTCATCGCCATCATCATTTGTATCCGGTATCGGCAGCTGCACCGAATTTTACCGCTCAATGTTATACTTTTCCAGCAATTGGCTTATTGTTCCTTCTTGGTACATAGTGTACCCGCATCCTTGGTCTCCACATATACTTATCCCGAGAATTTCTCCACTGGTCCTAGGTCCTTCGACTCTAGTATCTTCATCTTGGTGAAAAAAATAACCACCAGCTGTTCCGTCGTTCACGTCACTAATAGGTCATCCACGTACACTCCAACTATAACTATTCCATCTTGATTGTTCATCGAAAATATACACGTGTCCGTCATACACTGCTTAAAGTCCAAATCGATAAGTGTCTTCCGTAAAAATTCGTACCACATGCGTCCAGCCTGCTTCAAACCATATAATTTTTTCTTCAAACGTAAAGCTAGATGATTGGTCGAATTCACACCAAAATCCTTCAACACTACCTTCGTAATATTCATGCCTTGATGTATCTTCAGAAAAAACTCAAAGTTCTTGTCCGTGTGTGGCTTCCGATACGCGCTTGGTACATCCCCATGTCGTGCCGGTATGGTCGACAATTGTGCCATAGCAAGGACCACCTTCACATTGCTTAAATCCATCACCGTCGAAAACGTAAATAAAAAATCCCTGCCGTATACCTGTTTGTCTCCACGCGCCACTAGTCACGCCTTGTATCGCTCGATTGTACCGTCCGTCTTTCGCTTTGCCTTGTATACCCATTTTGTGGGTATGGCCCGGTTACCTGCGCATCTCACCTTTTCCCATGTGTCAATATACTTTAATGCCTTCAATTCTGCACCTTCTGCTGTCTTTCACATGTTTGCGTCTTCCCTCTTGTGTGACTCCTTGTAGCTTTGAGGATACTTCGCATATTTCACCTTGACTCCAACATCACTGGGGCCCAACACTGCGTATACTGCCAAAACGTGCTCCTTTACAGCTGTTTCCACTGCATTCACATCTTCAGTCGCGTGTGTATCTTCTTCCACGACTGACTTATTCCTTGTTCTCTTCGCTTTCACTGAATTTTTGTATTCCTTGAACGTTGTTGTCTCCCGGACGTTTCTTCTTGTCCTTTCGTTTAATTCTTGCTCCGATGCGTGCTGTGTTTGGTCACCTGTATTCCCAGAACGTTCCATTTCAATACCGTTATGCGATTCCATGTTATCATCCACGTGATTATCCACATCACCTTCCACATCTTCTTCCGCAAAATTTTCTCCAGCTAGTGCCTTGTTCACTCTCCTTGTTATCCAGCATTTCAATTTGGCTTATGTGCCGCGTCGGCGTTATATTTGCCGTCAAAATGGATCCATTAACTTCTACAGTACCCAGTTAACCAGTAAATCCCCGGGCAGTCGCACTTTCATCTTGTCGCTTCGGTGTACGAAATTACATCTCTTCTGCATCAAATTTCCCAGTTAGATTAGGTTCCTCGCCAAATTGGGTGAAAATTATACATCTTGTAGGACTATAACTGTGTCCGGATCGTCGATACTTCTCACTCAATCCTTTCCAACCTTAGTAACCTGCAAGAAACTCCTATCGGGCAATGTCAACTTCATTTCCCCCGTGCATGTCACCACATCCTCCAAAAAATTTTCTTTACTAACTAGATGACGACTGGCTCTACCCACTATCGAGAATCAACACATCGCTTTCATCACTGTCAATCGAACTTAATGCTCCAGACCATTCTGCACTCGTTTCAGTCATTACTAAACCGTACTCCTTCTCAAAACTACTCTGCGTCTTGCGAAAACCTTGTTTCTGGCGCTTGTCATACCTTTTCGGTCATTCTCTGCGAATATGCCCTTTTCCACCACAGTTGTGTAACGTAATCACTTTCTTGTTATCTTGCACCGCGTTTACATCCAGCCTTGGCGTTCTTCTTATCCTAACGTGATCTTCTTCCATCTCCTGAGCCCATCCATGCGAAAACAGATGAAATCTCCTCGATTTCCAACGCTTCCATATACAAATATAACTAATCGCGAAATCTAGGGCCAAGTCCAGGAAAAATCTCTGCTCCCGAAAATTTCTGCACTACCAACTTCGGTATCTTCTACGGGCGCGTCTGTAGGCCCGGATTCACAAAATTTCCAGCCTCTTGTCTCTCCTACGCCTTACCTGCGTGCATTCCAGGGGCTTCATGTAGCATCGCCATACGAGGTGCGCCACCCCACTCGATTTCTTCGTCCACATATACGTCGTTCAGCGTGATTTGCTGTCCAAACGGCGCAAAATTCTTGATAATTTCTTGAAAGGGGTTATCACTACCTCTAACCAGCAAATTCCTCGCCGTAACCAGAGAAACACTCCGTCACGATCCTTGCGATTGTTTTTCCTCCATTTGGTTTAGTCTTTCATTCATTTTTCCAACTTCCATGAGGAGCGCCTTCAATGCGCCCTCCCGATCGAAAGTTTCCTCTTCGTCTATGATAAAAAATGCGCTAAAAGACACCAAAAACACGATAGGAACGTAATCCACACGTAACAAATCGACTTCACTCCAATAATTCCAGGAGACCGTTCTGCGTAATCCACACGACAGAAACGTGGTGCTTGTAAAATAAAACTTAGAACTGAAACATACGTGCCCCCGTGTCCCCTGGAGTCATAACCTATAGGAAATTGACACGAGTTGGGAGCACGTGCAATATCCAGTCTGTGACTGTGTCGGCCGTTAGCGCCTAACAGTCTGAAGGGAAGTTTCTTAGAAACACGCGCGCCCTACTTGATCAGGGTAGGGGCGCACGGGGGGCAAGTAAGTGTTCATAGTTTTAAAGTAAAAAATAGGAAAAATCTAATGCGCCCCCCATTTTGGCTAACGCGCCCCCCCCCAAATGAGAATTTCGAATATTTTTTCACAAAAAGTTATCCTTTTTTCTCTCTCTGATAGACGTAAATAATATTTCGATGATCTTTATAAGGGCGCGGCTATTTCCACACACGCTTTTGCTATTTCCACACACACAATTGCTATTTCCACACGCACCCGGCACCCCCCATAGCTTTCAGCCCCTCACTTCCCAGGACAATCTTGACAACCCGGCAGCGTGTGTGGAAATAGCCGCGCCCTAACTTTAAATAGGCAGTAGAAATGTTACTTGAAAAAACATGAGTCAATGACTCCAGGTAAACCATATTTGATCATTTTCCATTGACGAACATTTAATAGAAGGACAAAAACGTGCTTGACAATCTATGAGATTCTTACGAGCAGGGTGCAGGGACGTCACTTTTTACATCGCCATCGCGTTGTAGAACTCTGAATACCATTCCCACGTCTTCGCCAGACCCTGCTCCAGTGAATTTGTAGGTTTATATCCAAGCAGCTTCTCAGCTTTTGAAATGTCAGCACTCGTACGTGGTACGTCACCCGGCTGGTTTGGCATGATATTAATGTTGGCCTTCTTGCCCACGAGGCGCTCGATGATCGAAATGAAGTCCGTTAACAACGTGGGTGAGCCTCGTCCAAGATTGAATACCTCACATCCACGGCCATGTTCTAGGCTCAGCACAACGCCCTGTACAATGTTGTCAATGAACGTATAGTCGCGTGACGAAGAGCCATCTCCGTGCTGGTCGATGGCCACACCACGGGCAATGCGATCCATAAACTTGAAAGGCGCCATGTCAGGACGACCCCGCGGTCCGTAAACTGTAAAAAAGCGCAGTCCAATGGTATCCATGCCATGTAGGTGGTGATAAGTGTGTGCCAGCAACTCGCAGCTCTTCTTGGTTGCAGCATACGGACTCACGGGGAAATCTACAATGTCCTCTACGCTGAGCGGTCCTTCAAGCTACCACCGTATACTGAGCTGCTGCTTGCATATACGAACTTTTTAACGCCAAACTCGCGGCACGCATCTAGCAGCACCATTGTGACCACTACATTCGCGTGGATGTACATGAGTGGATTGTGGATACTTGGACGCACGCCGGAGCGAGCCGCCAAGTGTACAATCGATTCAGCCTTGGTCACCTTAAGCACGCAGCGCACAAGCTGCTGGTCGCATATGTCACCAATATACACGGTCACTCGGCTGCCGTACGTGCTACTGAACCAGTCGAGGTTGTTCTGCTTAAGCTTCACATCGTAGTAGTCATTAAGCTCGTCAATATAACGATGTCGTTTCCACGAGCCAGCAGCGCCTTGGCAGTGTGAAAGCCAATGAGCCCGGCAGCGCCAGTCACGAGCAAACGTCGACGAACTGTTGGGATGCTGGATATATTGATTGCATCCAGCTCGTCAGACACTTCAAATGGGGCGGGTGGCATTGCGTGTGGAAGGAGGAATTGACCAGAAGATTGAAAAACTTAAAATGGACGTTGTGGTCTTGCTTCTCAGTAGACGACGTGTGTGGAGATAGCCGCGCCCCCGATTGCGTAAAGCGAATACGCTTCACGTCGTTCTCGTCTGCCAACCGCTTTCTAATCATATTAGTTACTCGGGCGCGGCTATTTCCACACACGCTGCCGGGTGCGTGTGTAAATAGCAATTGTGTGTGTGGAAATAGCCGCGCCCTTATAAAGATCATCGAAATATTATTTACGTCTATCAGAGAGAGAAAAAAGGATAACATTTTGTGAAAAAATATTCGAAATTCTCATTTGGGGGGGGGGGCGCGTAAGCCAAAATGGGGGGGCGCGTAAGCCAAAATGGGGGGGGGGCGCATTAGACTTTTCCAAAAAATATACTAATTATAAATGCGTACTTAAGAACCTAACCTAAAATTACTAAAAAAGCAAGTATACAGTTAAAATTCCAAAGTAGCTAAAAATGCAAAATGCATAAATGACCACTATGGTCGCACTTCACTTGAAGTTTGTATGTAGTCCCATACCGGACTGTATACATCGCTTGCAAAATCAGTTATCACCTCTAGCATGCCTGTCGCTGAAAGTTCCCAGGCCACTTCAGCAGCTCTTCTGGTAAGCGCCAAGAAACGAAATTATATATACATCTGGAAGCAGATTGGATGGGATGGGATTAGAGTCAACACTTTTGGTGGAGAGAACGCCTTCGATCCCGTAGCCCGATAGCGGTCAACAATTATCGAAAGGGAGAAATTAAGTTACCGTTGATCGAGCCCAGAACTGTCAGGTGGAACAGAAAAAGTGATGAAATGTGGCGCGATCTGGATGGAAGTGGTGATCTCGGCTGCAATTGTATCGAATGATTAATGGGTACGATTAATGCAAACTAGTCTAATCTTGGTCTAGTACTGGTGGTCGATCTACTGCCAGATCAATTATGAGACAAAATCAATCTTGTTGGTCTAGATCCGGCATCCGATCCAGTGAGAGAAGAGCTGATAGGACACGATCAAGTTGTAGTAGACATTTTGTTGACTTGAGTCTTTTTATCTAATAGTCAGATAGGATCATTGCAGGAGACAGAGGCGTTAGGGGTGATCAGACTATCCTCGAACAAATACGTGACAGGCGATGAGGATATGAAGTTCTAGTTAGGTCCCGTGATTGAGTGTGGGTCATAGGAAGGCGAATTTTAATTCTTTAATAGTAGTTACGTATTCCCCTGATGAAAATGTCGTTGCGGTACGTTGTAGTAAGCATTGAGACGGAGCATTAATTTACGCACCCTCTTGTTTATTTTCTATAACGCGCATAGCGCACTTTAGTTCGCCGGAAGTCCACAAAAAGAATCATTTTAGTGTAAAGATACCCCAAACAGAAACTCCTTATTTTAAATACGGAATCTTTAGAAAGGATGTGTGGAGATGATTATTGTTTTTTGTGGAAGATCGTGGCTATTAGTAGATTTTATGGTTCATTCTTCGCTTTATGGACTGTCTCCCAAGTTTGGTTGACCGATAGAGCGTGCGAAATCTCAATTGGAGTCATTTTAAGTACTTCCATACAGTATCAACCTTCGCCCGCATCATGGTGAAGAGATTTCGCTGTCTTCTCTATCAGGTACAGATTCTATTTGATCTGTAAAATCTTGGTTATCAAGGCTCACGTCGTGAACCTAACCATGTCTCACAATCGGCACACAAGGTGATACATATAACAAGTTAGGTCGTTAATACCTGCCTGATCTTGATCTCGATTAAAATCATGAACATCAGATCGATCACGCCGATCGGACCAATCTAGGTTTAGAAGCAGATAATCGACGGAGTACACCCTCTTGTATTTGGTAGTCTTTTACTATAACCCGATCCGGCTCCAATAGGAGCCTCATGTTTCACGTTAATATCGATTTGGCGCTCAACAAAATTAGATCGATCGTTGCATAGTTTAACATTATGCTATAATGGCAGAAAATTGCCTTCCCCAATACACCCGAGAAAGTAATCTCCATTTGAATCGGTAGATCATTATCACAATTGTAATCACGTGATATCCCTGGACGAGAATCCAAGCACGCGCACCATTGTGGTGCCGTTGATTTCGAAACTTACGACGTTAGTCCTAGAATCCAAGTATCCACTCACCAAATTAACTATAATCAGAAAAAGAGCAAGATCTCGATCTATCTCTTCACATGAATATTGGAAGCTAAAGGAAAAAATAAAATGTTGGTACAGATTGATTCGATCTTCCTAGAAAACACGCTAAGGCCAGGTCAAGATTGCTAGATGATGAAAAAGTAAAAGCCGGCGAGTACCCAAAAATATAAGTGCGGTTTACGATCATGACCTGGAAAGAACATTGTATCTACTAGAATTCTGAAGCAGGATCCAATAATGAATAATAACCACCTCAAAATTCTTGGCAGAGTGAAGTGCTGATCTACGGCGTAGACCACGATCGACAACCACGTTGACGCATGATCAAGGAAGTCGTGTGGGGAAGCGTATGGAAGATTTTGAGGCCAACTGTGGTGAACATGGACGGGCAACCCGGAGCAGAAGCGACGCGGTGTACAAGTACACGATTGCAAGCGACAGACGGATGATATATCAGGTTGATTGGTCGATGGAGCACATCAGGATGGGTAGCTTTGATTGGTTGATATTAGGTAATTGGTTGATTTTAGGATATAAGCAATAATAAAGTTCTCCTTTTGCGTCCTATCAGCAAGATCGTAGATTGGGACGGCGTGATCACCTCGCGCCTCCCTTTCATTGCATACGCACCCTTACACTTCCCGGGCGGGAGCACGTTGTGCCTTTTTTTGGCCCACCGGCAGACGTAAGGTTCTCAGAACTCACCCTCAACTCCACCCGCTGTGCCAGCGGCTTCGTTTGGAAAGTATACTGGGAACGTGATCAAGCCGAGTGCTCTCACCTCTTCCCCCATTGGTTTGCATCTGTCCTCTAGAAGTTCGGCTGATTTAAGCGCCCCTTGGGAACTCTAGGTGGATTTTTGCGAAATCCGTCGATCTGCACTTTCTATGTGCAGATAAGATTTACTAAATCATCGACATATATGTGATTTAGAAAATGAGATTGAATCGTTAAAAGCTGAGTTAGGTAGATCCAACCAAAATATTCCGAAACAACCGGATAATACAAAATTTTGGATTATCGGAGGAAATATCTATAAAGATAGATTTTATTAAAAAATTAATTTTATTTACATTTTAAATATATTTTTTACCATTCTAAAGCATTTCTCTTAAGTTAAGGCTAGGAATACATAATATATTGGGTATTTCCTTAGCGATCTAGGATTAAGAGGCTCGGTGATCAAGTGGTGAAGACTTCCGCCACGTGATCAAGTACCCCTTCGCTGATTAACCACTAGATCGACAGCGTCGATCTGCGATCTGCAATCTGCGATCATCAACCCGCACTCTCGCAAATTCGTACAAGATCAAAAAGATCGATCAGCGATCTGCGATCATCGATCATCGATCTGCGATCATCCGATATCTCGTCGATTCACGCAAACTCAACTAGATTGATCTTCGATCTGCGATAATCGATCATCGATCAACGATCATCGATCAGCGATCTGCGATCATCTGCAATCTCGTCAATCCGCACAAGATCAACTAGGTCGATCATCGATCTGAGATCTTCGACCATCAGTTTATCTCCGCGACCTCGAATCTGCGATTTTTGCACCTGATCGACACCCGTCGATCTGCTACGAATTCACCTCGATCTGCATCGGAATTGC
>CM047591.1:11268735-11287959 GCA_026184515.1 Peronosclerospora sorghi | reverse complement strand
CACCCGTCGATCTGCTACGAATTCACCTCGATCTGCATCGGAATTGCACTGATCTACGTCCCAGTCACCTGGAGAGCGAGCCACGCCCAAACCGTCGGGTACACAAGGTGAGCAAGACATAGGCCTGTCACAGGACAAGCGGATGACCCCCTTAGTTAGTTGGTAGTCTGGGCACTGCGGGAACGACTGTTCAAGCCTTAAAATTTGGCTAGCCCCTCCACCACAGTCGTATAATCCCTGGCGGCGCCTGCGATCCGAATGAACTGTTCGATCTTAATCTGGAGCGATTAAAGAGCATACACTACACGATCATGCTAGTGGGGCTATCCGTCCAGAAATCTCAAAGCCTGCGACCTTACCACACCGATCTCAGCAGATCGATCAGCAATCAGCGATCGATCAGAAATCAGCGGGCGGTGATCGGAGAAAGTGAGAGCGACGCACATTCCTACTCATCCTCATGCTAGTCCGCTACATGTGAAGACGAATCAAACGATTTTCCGTCGTATGGCGCTATGTTCAAATTCAATGGTGCCGGTCAGAACTTCCAATAAAGCTGGGAAGTACAGATACGAAGCTAAAATTTTAGATCGGCGCCAAAAAGGTACTAGGTCTAAGGCCAATGGGAGGAGAACAGAGATTGGTCGCCAATCTGAATATAATGCAGCAGATACACATCATGGTTTCGATTCTATTCAGACGATGTTCACATCAGTGATGGAGTAACCTTCCAAATATATGTGACGATTGGAACAAGACCAATCGGATTGCTGCGTACCGGAGGAGTTAGGGCAGATCAGGGGAGTAACCATACACACCCCCACCCGATGCAGAAATGGAATCTATCAGATATGATCTAAATATTAAGAATATTAATTCGGGACGTCCCACTAAGGCATATATGTTATTGATGTGAATATGGCGGTAGAAGCAAATCCGAAACACTTCGTTCCGGAAGATCTTGACCTAGGATTGGTTCGTAAGGCGAATATGGTCTGCACTCAAGCAAATGATCTCGACTCGGGAACGATCGCCCGAGTTTGAATATCAGCCAAATTCGGTTTAAGGATTGTACGGTAACGACATAGATTACGATCAGCTCAAAATATGATTCAACAAGAATAAGTATGCATTCTGTCGGGATAAAACCCTACAGAAATTGGACGGTTGGTGCTCGGTGATCTGATAGAAGAACAGGCAAAGAACTGGAGCCAAATTGAGTCGGCGTGTCCGATATATTTGGCCCAATTATGTCAACCGTATGAAAAATTGGGCCAAATATATCGGACACGCCGACTCAATTTGGCACCAGTTCTTTGTCTGTTCTTCTATCTGATCACCGAGAACCAACCGTCAAATTTCTGTAGGGTTTTATCGCGACAGAATGCATACTTACCGAAGTTTCGGTGTCTCTGTCGTTAGACAGTACCGCTACATAAGAGAGAGGCCTGATGAAACGCCGATCGAGTACCTGCATCGTCGGAGCCGATATAAGGGATAATCTTCCTCTCAAGGACGAGCAGACGTCGGAAGCAGCTTCCAAGCCCGTGGAGTATTTTTGGAGTATTTCGGTTCATTATACAGTTGGAAGATTCGTGCGACCAAAGCAGCTGGAACTGTAACAAACGTTACGAATCTTTCATCATGATAAAAACAGTTTACCGTGGGACCCAGCCAGTACGGATTGAGATATTATCCAGATCCAATCAAGACTTTTCCGGCGACACCACCCCAATCAGTCAGGATGGTCATAATCAATTCCGATAGTATCCGTTCGGAGGTAGAGAACGACTGATCTAGACTAGGAACAATATCGCCATGTGTTTGGCGGAGACTGTGCTTCGATAGGGATCAACGAAAAGGGTCCGTCACCAGCCCGATCTACATCGCCGACGTCATAAATGATCTTACTTTGGATCGAGAAAATATGATGATTGTGATTATTGGAATGACTTGTGGAAAAAGTGAAATACTGGACCACACTAAATCTTTGTATGCAAAACCTGTGGAAAAGTTCAAAAATTAGGTTTGTGTCGGATCGAGGCTTTTTAACAAGATGCGATCATGATATGTGACGACCAAGCACGCGGAAATGCCCACGCCTGAGGTCAAAAAGATGTTAAATTAGATTGCTCTCCAGGTTGAAAACTGGATCGAGCAGAGCGATTACGTTTAGCATACAATCATACGTCAGTAAGAAAAGAAAAACGATAAAAACTGCAATATAGCAGACATTCCATGTTTCTTTGATATTACCCCGATCGGCGCCCGATCCGAGGGATGAATACACACTAGATCGAACGCTATTATCGAATTGGATCTATTACATGGTGTTGGAAACGGATGAAACGACTGGTGAGGATACCCAGATCGTATCCGGGCGACAGGGCGACTCTTCAAGGCGTCGCGACCCTCTACATGTAAAGTTAAGGATTTCAGGTCCGGTAGGAGCTGTTGTTTCTTTTTCATTCTGAAATATAATACTTTCCAACAGGGTTATGAGCCCAAGACCCTCGGCGCACGGTCAAAATTAACATGAATGACGACCACAGAAGAACCGAAGGGCTACCCATTGGCTGGGATGGCAAGGACTGGCGGGACTACAAGTGTAAGATGCGGGCCGTCTTTCGCGAGCATGGCCTTCTCGCGATTGTCGAGGGGATGACGAAGCGAGGGTCGCTCACGACGGACGAAAAAGGCGACTACGACAAGTACCAGTACAAGCTCATGCGCATGATCGGCTCGACGCTGCCGCCCCATCGGCTCCAGAAAATCGACACGCTCGACACGGGCACAGAGATGTGGGCGGCGCTATGCGAGATATACGAGCAACTCAGGAACCCGATCATGCGTGCCAGCGTAATTGAGCGGCTCAAGGAAGAGCTGGTGGCGGCGAGGTTCACACCGGGCGGAGACATGGGCGTACACCTTTCCAAGATGTTTCGGCTGAAGACGGAGCTTGCTAGCTACTCCTATACTGTGCACGAGGTCGACATGCGGCGATATCTGATCGATAGTCTGCCACATCAGTTCGAGTACAACGCCCTTCGATAATAAGCCAACTACCCAGTGGAGAGACCTCACACGTCTGAAGAACTGCGAGAACTTATAATGGAGGCCGCCATGCGACAGTAAAGGCACCGCCCGCAACAAACCGAGTCGAACAATCAGTCAAGTGGCTCAGGGCGGCGCAGCGGACATCGTGGAGGGGGTTGGAGGCTCGGGTGGTGAAATTGCAGGCACCGGGACTGGTGGGGGCAACTTAAGCGGAGCACTACGGAACCCAAGGGGCTGCTGGAAGTGCGGGCAAGAAGGTCACAAGAAAAGGGGCTGTCCGGATCGGAACAACGGCCATGGACAAGGCGGACAATGGCACGGACAAGGAGGCGCCAGCGGGACCGGACAAGGAGGACCGAGGCGACAGCAAGCAAATTTTACCCAGCTCGGTGGTGACGGCAGACAGTTGCGAGATGCAGCTGTGGCAGTTGAGCCTGGAGTCGCCACTGGTGTAGTCATAGAATTGCCGGGAGGGACGCTCGCCGGTCAATGCGGCGTCAACAGGGATTAAGCGATTTGGTCAGGTGAAGGTGCTGTCCAGTGGTTGCCTGGATACAGGCTCAAGTGTTCACGTGTTCGGCGATCTAAAGTACTTCATCAACATGGATAAAATCGACCCTGCCTGTGGAGTTCTTGAGTTGATGGGCGAAGCAATTCATACTATGGCTGCCGGAATTGGTACAGTGTGCCTGGTAACCGAAGTGGATGGGGGAGAAATTAGGACACTGTTCCACGATGTACTTTACGTGCCAAGCGCACGGTATTGTCTGATCTCGCCAGGATTTGCAACGCAACAGGGCTTCGACCTGGAGTACGACAACAAGACCAAGGAGCTGTCACTGGTCAAGGACGGTAAGCGTGTGCTGCGCGCATCCACGAATGACAACAACACGTGGGTGTTCGAGTGCGTGAGTACAAGTGGTGATCCAGCCGAGAGGATTGACGGTCGCATCATCGTGAACTTCACTGCCGCGGACGGTGTCGCCACGCAGCAGCTCTGGCACGAGCGCATGGGGCACACAAACTGCCACTATATTAAGATCATGGTAGACACGGGGATCGTGCAGTGCATGCTCATGACGAAGCGTGCAGTGTTCAAGCAGTGCGACGATTTCCACATTGGCAAGCAGAAGTCCAGCTGCCGGAAACAGA
Source organism: Peronosclerospora sorghi (assembly GCA_026184515.1). Classification (NCBI taxonomy): domain Eukaryota; phylum Oomycota; class Peronosporomycetes; order Peronosporales; family Peronosporaceae; genus Peronosclerospora; species Peronosclerospora sorghi. The sequence continues at coordinate 11,283,750 of CM047591.1, read as the reverse complement.
AGATTGAACGTGGGCTCGAGGCGCCAAACCAGATTATTTATGCTGATATGATGTTCCCTAGCAAGAGAAATGGCACGCGGTTCAAGGCGATTCTGGTAATCATGGATGGGTGGAGTCACTATTTGACCACCCACTTATTGACCGACAAGAAAAGCTCGACAGTGAATGCTCTCATGAAACAGTACGTACTCTGGACGGAACGCCACGCGGGGCGGAATATCAGTCGGATCGTGCAGCGCAGACTGGAAGGCGACTCCACGGCCGGATTCCAGGTACAGCAGGTACTGACTGACAAGGGAGGCGAATTCGTCAACTCCGAGATCGACCGCTGGTACGCAGACCGCGGGATCGAGCACATTAAGGTGGGCCCCAAGAGCTCGCATTTGAACCCGGTCTAGAGAACCCAGCAGTCGCTGACAGAGATGACAAAGACGCAGATACACGCTTCTGGTTTCCCCCGTTCTTGCTGGCCTTTTCTATTCAAGAATGCTGCCTACCTCAAAAACCGTGCGCACTCCAAGCCTATTAATGGTATCCCGTACCAAAGGCATTTTGGTAAGAAACCCGACGTTCACCATATTCGTAAGGCCGGTGCATTGGCAAATGTGCACGTTCCGGATGGACCTGAGCGTGACACGGACGCGGACCGAGCCAAAATTGGCTTTGTTCTTGGGTATTCGGACGATGAAGTCGGATGCAACGTGTACTTCCCGGAGACGCGGACGCATTCGTTTGTTCCCGACCTGCGCGTCAATGAAGATATCGTGTACCGTTATCGCCACGATGTAAATCCGGAAAACGCCAACATTGGCTCGTGGCTTCACTTCACCAAGGAGGATCCTGGGGATGGCGATGCTACCGAGTCGGCGGTGAGCGACGCCATTATGGGCGACGCCACGACCGACAGCAACGACCCCGAGATGGAGGACCACGACATAAAGGTGGAGGACGATAACTATGACGATGTCACCGAGATCAACGCATCGGCAGCCTTTGAGACGAACGAGATCATCATGACTGTCGACCTCGAGGAGGGCAAAGACGACGACGACGACGCTCCTGTGGACGCTAATGGCGTTGCGACCAACCAGGAGGACGGCCTTGACAATGCACATCCAACCAAAAACGCGGCCGGAAGATCTATTAGCGGTGGTGAAGAAAACGGCGACGCGGTAGATCATCGGATGGTTCATTATCCTTCGACAAACAAGATAAAGCGGAATGAGCCACCACTACTGATGGACGCACCGGCCCGACCATTGATAATGAACCACGGTCATCCTCAGACGGCAGTACAATGGCTGAAAATGGCTCCATAAGTGTGCCCAATGAAAAGCCAAGCCGCGGCGAGCGCGTCGTGCTTCCCGAGTATCTGCGCATGCGGCAGACACGTGAGGACACGCCGTCGGAAGAAAGTCGCAACGCGCTGGGCGAGAAGCGCAAGACGCGCCGTATGCAGCTGCGCGAGTACAGCAAGCTCCATCGACCAGCGTATCTCAGTGCCTACGAGGTCAAAATCAATGCGGTGCAGCGACTGACCGATAGCAACGGCAGGGCGATACTGGGGGCGAACGTCAAGCTGCCAAGATCTCGCCGTGAAGCTCTGGGATCAAAGTACGCGAATTTTTGGTTGATGGCGGAGATGGTGGAACTGTCCGCTCTACGGGCTAAGGGCGTGATCGAGGAAGTGGACGGGGCAACAGTTCCAGAAGGTGCGAAACCTATCAGGACGATGATGGTATGGGCGCTCAAGACCGACCAGTTTGGCTACGTTATACTCTTCAAGGTTCGTCTCGTCGCCCTCGGAAATCACCAGCGTCCAGGTATTGATTTTGTAGAGACATCGTCTTCAGTGGCCCGGATGTCATCTTTCCGATTGGTGCTCGCAATGGCTGCTCGCCTGCGACTCACGGTGTACGGGGGCGACATTAACACGGCGTATCTCAACGCTGAATTAGAGATCCCACAATACATGCAGTCAATAGAAGGATACCCGTGCGAGACGCAGGGCAATATGTACGTGCTGCGCAAGGCGATCTACGGCTTGCGCCAAGCGGTCCGCGAGTGGAACAAAAAGCTGAATGACTAGGTGCTCAGATACGGTTTTCACAGGTGAATGACGGAGCCGTGCCTCTACTACGTGGTGACAGGCGAACGGATCGTGCTGGTCCTGGTCTACGTTGACGATGTAATGTGCGCGACCAACGACGAGACATTCAATATAAAATTTTTCGCGGATCTGGACGAGAAGTACGGTCTGAAGGACCAAGGCGTGCTCACAGAATACCTTGGCGTTCAAGTTATCCAAGCTGCGGAATCCATCACGGTCGGGCAAAGCAAATATGCGCGGGAGATCCTACAGAAGTTTGGCTACGAGGACGCACACAAGTCTGGAAACCCGATGGAAACTAATGCCAAACTAATGGCAGCTAAGGAAGGTGACGATCTGGACAATAGTTTTGATTATCGCGGCGCACTGAGGATGCTTATGTATTTAGCTACAAGTACGCGACCGGATCTCGCATATGTGATTGGGCAACTCAGCCGATTTGTGTCGCAGCCGAAGACCAAGCACGTGGGCGCGCTCAAGCGGGTGCTCCGGTACCTTGCTGGCACCGTTGAGCTCGGGATCAAGTACAAAAAGGTGATAAATGATGGCGAGAGAACGATCGACTTGATCGGGTTCTGCGAAAGCGACTGGGGAAGCGATCCAGAGTCACGCAAGAGCACCAGCGGCTTTGTCTTCACTGTGGCTGTTGGCGCTGTGGCGTGGATGTCACGCCGCCAGCCCATCATTGCGCTATCGACAGCGGAAGCGGAGTACGTGGCTGCATGCGAGGCCGCGATGGAGGCGAAGGCCGAGACAAACATCATCCAGGAGGTTCTGCCGCAGTTCGTACAGACGCCGCAAGTCGGTATTGATAGTCAATCAGCGTTGGTGATGGCCACCAACCCAGCGTACAGTAGGCGCACGCGCCACATCGAGCTTCGTTGGAACTTCGTGCGTGAACAGGCTCAGCGTGGATCGTTGGAGCTCGGCAAAATTAAGGAAAATCGCCGGGTTGAAAAAAAAATTCAACCCGGCGGACGCATTCACGAAGGCGCTTGACAAGGTCAAGCTCGCGTCGCTGATGAAGATCATCAGGGTGTAGACAATCAAATGAATAAGTCGAGGTGTTTACCTCGAGGCGGGCGTGTTGGAAACGGATGAAACGACTGGTGAGGATACCCAGATCGTATCCTGGCGATAGGGCGACTCTTCAAGGCGTCGCGACCCTCTACATGTAAAGGTAAGGATTTCAGGTCCGGTAGGAGCTGTTGTTTCTTTTGCATTCTGAAATATACTACTTTCCAACACATGGTTAAACTGGAAGATCCCTCTCCGAAAAAGTGTTTTTAAGCAGGCGAAAGACTGTGTAAAGTAAAAATTTTAGCGAGAAAGCAAGATTTCTGCTTGACGCTGGGCAGATTTCTCTATTATTGACTCCGCCTATGTTTGTAAGGTCTGATGACACATGATGAGAATGTAATTTGAGAGAGTAAGTACATGTACGAAGGAAGATCGTGATCAAGATCACCCTTTCCAGATCGCTAGTGTACTGCTTTGATGCTTGAGTGAGCAAGAAGGCTTGTTAAGATGTCATTTTGGGCATGGATTTTATGGTACCAGCCTCGATCTCTCGCATATAATATTGACGCTGCCGAGGAAGGTGAAGGAGCAGATCCATCTAGCTGGTTGACGACCTCTGTATGGGGCAAATACCCAGTATATGTGGTTAGAGAAAGACGCACGATCCCAGTGTCCGGATCGGTACATTACCCGATCCGCTCTCGCGGTCGAAACCTGAAGTTATGGTTGACACGTGGTAACCAATGGATCTCATCTTTATCGCAGGAATTGACCGATTCAGATAGTTGAAGATAACGAATATTTCCGATCGGTCGGTACGTCTGGACGAAAGTAAGGATTAGAATATGGTTGACTGGTTGACCGAGGGCGAAGCAGGGCTTTAGCTCAGTCAGATCGTGAAGGTATACCGAACAGAAGAATCTGCTAGCCAACGATCTGGATTGTGACGAAAAGTTGACGGAAGAGGTACTGCAAATTGGTGGAGAAACTCGAGTACACAACACCCCCGAAGATCATGATCAGAAAGGCAGCCCAGACCCCGATCGGATGTTTCAGGAGATCTGGGGCGATCCGAAAATCGTCGTAGTTGGTGGTGCAAAGGACCGTTCCAATAAAATAAAAAATAAGACCGAGAAGAACCGCTTGGGCCTGCCAGTCGATATGTTTCATCTGACATGATGGTGTAAAGGAAAATATCCATCGGAAGAAAATGGGTTTCCCAGTCGAGATCAAAGTGGCGATTGATCTTGATCGAAAATACGATGTACCGTCTATGCTCTGATCCCAAGATTGTAAGCTGAAAGAAGTCAATCCAGAACAAGATCAAGAAGATCAAGTGTGCATCCATGAGGGCGGCGCTATGTACGTCGAAGATATTGGCAAACCAAATGGCTGTGTGTCCCCCCGATCTGCCCGAGATTATTATGAATAATCGGCCCGTCGGCAATTTGGACGTGATACATTGATCGGCTCAACCAGATTATCTGCACTTACGGATCGGTGAAGCAATGGTTGGTAATGGAGCTCTTCGTTACATTGACCATATGTGAGGCTTTCTCGGCGGACTTGTGGGCAGCTCCGAGGAGGTATCATCGAATGAAACCTCCGGTGCGAAAAGTTAGGGGACGCAACACGAGAGATAGATGGTTCGTAGAGTCTCGACACAACATCCACTATATCAGACATCCCACGGCAGGTACCATTATTAGCCTCGCCATCTGAGCCTTAAAGGATATGCATTTGCGCAAGTTGACATTTTTCGTGTCTTTGCCAAGTCCTCGAGACGGTATTTGGATATTCCGAGCCTATCCCTCAGATTTTTTCTCCTGCGACAATACTTTTCACACCTCGCATTAGAGCGTAGATCACGCTTTGGGTAAGCGCTTTTGTATTCCAACCACTGGCACATCAGTTTGGGCCTGGCAGGCTGGCAAAACATTTTGCTGAATCCTCGACAATGATCGTTGGCCTCTTGCAGCCACTCGGACATAAAAACCAACAATGTCTGAAAATACAGGATGTGCATGCCAAAAGTAATAAGATCAGCCAAGACTTCCCGGTGTAAAGGAAAGTCGAGGATACTCACGCTATAGCTTGAAACGTGAGGAAAACATGTCGATATGCAACCTGCAGGGGCTTGATGACATCTTGATCTTTTCAGAAACGAGGGACTCCCATCGTAGAGCTTGGGGTGGTCCCGTTAGGGCTGGTTGGAAGTAAAGGTTCCTTCTGGCACCATGGAAAGCTCGATGAGCTTGGCATCCAGCTGAAGGACATACAAACATGCCTTATGGGCTGCCAGAGTTGTATAGAGTAAGAACGAACTAAACTTCTCGATTAGATTGAGCACTTGAGTGCATGGTGAAAAGCACTAAAGGAGCTAATCAAAACAAAAGAAAGGAGACACTTAGTGTTGGTGCAACCTACAGGCTAGTGCAACGGTAGAACGTTCAGGATGCAACTGGTTGAATGTCAGGGAAACCTGGTGAAATAAAATTTGAGATCATGGTCTTGTCTCAACTTGTGACAAGAATCAGGGGCGTCAGTGGTGGAGCGCTTTCGAAAAAATCTTGAACGTTTAACTGTCGTCACAAAACTCAACAATATGGTGTTAAAATGCTGATGGGTAGAAATCTCCCAGGCATGTGAATTATGATCCAACGGCGGCAGTGGGGACGAGCAGCTAAGGGAGACGATAAAGGTGTAGCTAACACTATAGGCAGTCAGTGCCGTCTGGACATAGGTTGGCGGGCAGCACTATGCGATAAAGCCAAGGAAAATCGAGCACCAGCAGCTGCACGGGCCAGGGCCAGGTATCAGGATAATCTGTTAAATGGTATGATTACTGTTTTAGCTAACTGTTGAAAGGTGTTTCCATCCATCGTAGCACAGTAGTGTAGGAAAGTTAGTGTCGTAGATGTCGAATAATAACAGCAATATTACCAAATCGTCTTAAGTCAATCTCTGCAACCAATTACAGCTAGGTTGCGAGAATGACACCCGTAGAGAGATTGTAATGCGTTCGACGAAGTAGATTGAACCAGGGACTTGTTGAATGGAATGTGTATTGAGAAGTGATTAGCTAGCCTAACATGCATATGCATAAGGAGTTGAAGGTATACTATACCTCCAACAGCTGTTGTGTTACCTGCATTACTTATCAGTGCAAAAATAGGCAGTACTCAGAATCGAGTACGGATACCGTATTTTTAGCAGCTAAAAAGTAAGAAATACAGATTGCTAACTAAAACAAATAGTCCTACCTAATTTTGGTAATTAAGTATACAGACTATTTTTTTAACACTAACAAATGCGGAAAAGAGCGTTCAAATGCAGCAAAGGTGGTCGCCTTCGACGTCAATTTTAACCGATCTATTATTTTACATCTGTCACATTTTGGTGTCGTGCACACTGCATACACTGAATTCTAAGGAAAAATAAATCTGTAATGTTTTTCTTTCAAGCAAGCGTATCTTAGCGTCATTTGTTCCACCGGAATAGAGTTGGCAAGGTAAAGGTCCCCTTTTAGCTGGTCTATTCTCTAGTAGTATCGTTTTGGCCTGCCCTGGAGTGGAAAGCTTAAAAACTATACTCATTCTCTTACAGGGACGCTGTTACCGGCATGCACTTTAATTATTGCGTTGAAGAAGCGAGCAATAGGTAAGAAAAATATTTTTTTAAATGGTAAAAATTATATTAATTAAGAGATAACGTCTAATATGCCCCTGTTTTCGCCCAAAAATTCTAAAATACCCCTCTTCTTAAAAAAATCCTAAAATACCCCTGTTTTTGCGGTGCCCTCCAATCGCTAATTTAAGGCGACTATTTAATGAAATAATCGCCATATAGTAGACAATATTATTTTAGTGAGGTAAAATTGCAGTGATAATAATATCGCAAAATTTTGACGATGCTAAGGCTAGTGCGCAACGGTGTGCTGATTGTAAGCTGGGCAGCCTGACAAAGAAATAATTTTTTGCTATTAATTACGGTATTGGCTATTCCATGGTTCCTACGATTCCTGACGGCTCTATCATCTTCGTGGAGCAACTATCGCGATATTGGCGGAGATGGGAGCGTGGTGATCTCGTTCAGCTGCGATCGCCCACTCGATGCCAGGGGTGCGACAATCACCAAGCGAATTCTGGCTCTGGTTGGTTTATTTTAATTATGTAAGGTGAATTTTTTGCTATCTGATGATTACGCAATGCTGCAGGAGGGAGACGTGGTGGAACTGCAACCGCGTTTTGATCAGGAGCAAAGGCGGACAATCACCGTTCCAAAGGGTCATGTGTGGGTAGAAGGTGACAATGCAACGTGCTCTGTAGACTCGAGACATTTGGGTGCTGTTCCTGTAGCCCTTTTAATTGTACGACCATTTTTGATGGTACGTTTTGATGCTAAGGATGCTACAACAAAATGACTAACGTAATGATATGGGTCTTTGAACGAAGATCTAATGCTTGCAAAGGAACTAATTTTTTTATTCAACGGTACTTCTTGTGGTTTGATGCTTCCAAATAAGATTCAGAGCTGTCAGTGCAATCAAGGTTCATTTACCTATTCTCACTCGTCGCAAGTAAATTACATTTTAGTGCATGTAGCACTTCTTATATATTTTCTAACATGAGATAACGTCTAATATGCCCCTGTAATACCGACATTCAAACTTAGAGATGATTGTCAAGCTAATGTTTCATTAAATAGTCGCCTTAAATTTAGCGATTGGAAAGCACCGCAAAAACAGGGGCATTTTAGGATTTTTTTAAGAAGAGGGGTATTTTAGATTTTTTGGGCGAAAACAGGGGCATATTAGACGTTATCTCATAATTAAATATAGCTCAATATTGTTAGTACTTACTTAGTCCTACAGTAATTGACTTTAGTGCTATCAGAGTAATATTTTATGAATGGTTTAGATTTACTAAGTATAACTAAATCTAAAAAAATACAAACGTATACCAAGTTTGATAATCTATAGGGAAAAACTAAACAGTATCCAAATAGGGTTATTTAGAACTCGATTTTGATTGGATGTTTTCAGCCTGCAGGGTTTATGTAACGGGGTTACATTCGGGTTACATTTAGTGTTGGTGTACATGAGTACACCACGGTTGAGGTCAGTATTGACCGGTTTGAAAGGTTCTGAACCTTTGGTTATATTAACCAATCAGGGCGGGGGCCCTTGGTGTGGTGGTGTGTCAGCCATCCACGTGTCAGTACACAGGTGTGTACACTACATTTTAGCTAGGTACGAATTAGGAATATTCTACTTAGTATTACATATAGTTTATATTAGTTTAAATTAATTTAGGCTAATTACATATAAAATATATTCAGTTTACATTTAACTGTAAAGTGCAGTCGCGCGACCTCTACCGGTCGCGCGTGCAGTGAGTGTCGTAGGTAAGAGGGAGTCCTCCCTTTACCTACATCCCGTAAAGGGAACACAGCCGTTAAGGCTAACTAGTAAACCAACCCGGGAATCTTGGCCCCGAGTAGGAGATCTCTCCTACTAAGCCCTTTATAAGGGCGTATCGGCTAAGTAGCGGTAGACACCGCTTTAAGGAAGAGTCTTCCCCTGTGCGCTAGCCGCACCGTGCGTATACGCACCGGCTACATCTGGTAGCACTTGTAGTTAATCCAACACCTGTGTTGGTATACTAAGGCATCCTCTGCAAAGGATGAATCAGGACGATTGGGATAGTTTGACCCTCGTCCAACAGGAAGCCTTTAAAAGGCTGTTACCCTTATTGGGTGACGAAGGCATGAAGCTCCTAGTGGGGCAGGACCTTGAGGCCGCAAAGGCAAGGGTAAATGCCCTCATCGCTCATGAGGCGAGTTGTAGTGGAGGTAGTTCCACGGGGGTGCGACCCCCATTATCGTTTAAGATAAAGAAGTTCACCGGAGAGAAGGGTGACAACCTTTACGTTTGGTTGCGAGAGGTCGATACGGCCTTCGCCACAGCGAATGTGATCGCTGATCACTTGCAAGTGGGACTTGCATTGACCCATCTTACGGGTAAAACCCGTGCATGGGCGTTTACATGTTCGGAGTCAGTCACGGACGTGTTCCCAACCTGGAAGGTCCTTAAGCAGAAGCTTATGGACATGTAAGCAACGCCTGATCTGGTTTTCCAGAATCAGCTGGTGTTTCTGAGGTGCCTTCAGGGCACTAAGGACTTGGAAACATATATCCAAGAACTTAAGACCATGTTGGCAGGGATGTACGCGAAAGCGTATTCGGACGATGTGTCCATCCCCGTGTTCATGGGTGGCCTAAGAGAAGGGCCAGCACGTTCGCAATTGTTCCGATGCCGACCCAAATCCCTGGAGGAGGCGTTCAAGAAGGCGTTCAACGCCGAAAGGAACTTCCGTTCCTCTAAGGTGGGTCCTGAACCCATGGACCTTAGTCAGGTCGAAGAGGAAGAGAAACCTTCCGCTAAGAGTCACACTGACTCGTTTTCGCAGATCTTCGAGGCGGAGCTCTTAGCTATGCTGCAGCGACATGGGCCACTGAGATGCTTCCTGTGTGGGAGCATGGATCATCTGAGGAACAGATGTCCGAAAAATCCCCAGCGAGACACTCGCTACAAGGGACCAAGGGTGGGGAAAAAGCCCTTGTACAAGCCGTCGGGAAACGACGGCTCCCAGTAGGTGCGGGGCGCCCTACTGGGGGACCCCTCAGTGCTGTTAACACCAGGGTAGGGGACGACATCACAAAGCCCCGAGGGAAGCGGTGCTTTCTAGCACCGAGTTGGTGTACCATCCAGGTTTGCTGGTAGTCCTTGCGGACGTGAAATGCTTTGATAAGCCTTGAAGAGTCTTGATAGACTCTGGATCGTCTGACAATTATTTCAGACGGGCTTCTGTTGAGAAGAGTCGGCTGTATGCCGAGGCTCTAGAGGCACGTTCTCGTGACGTTGTCACGGTCCGTCTTGCGACGGGCGTACAGGTTACTATACCCAAGGTCTCGATTGACCTCAAGCTGAAGTTTGCAGACTTTGACAGCTTAGAACGTTGCCTAGTCCTGGATTTGGACTCGAGGTATGACCTCATTCTGGCCATGAAGTGGCTGGAACGCCACGAACCATGGATAGACTGGAAGTCTAAGTCCATTGGCTCAACGCACCCGCGGTCGGGTGAAGCATTGGCGAGTCATGAACCCACCTTTTCTCGATCGCAAAAGCGATTCTGGCGTGAGACGGCAGTGATTGGGATGTCTGAAGTGATCATTCCCGATGGCGTTAAGGAAGAGTTCCTTAACGAGGGGGATTCGGCGGTTAATCCCCGCGCCGATATAGGCGAGACTGGTGAGTCGCCAGTGATAGAGGTGGATTTCTCTGAGGGTAAGCGCGAGGCGCTTAGAGAAGAGACCCGAAGTTCGTCTCTTCTACAGGTCGGAATTGATTCCGACCACGCCGTGTCCGGCGAACAAGTTGCGACTCCAGTGGTAGGGGTAGAGACCGCAGTGGTTAAGCGTGAGGCGCTTCCAAGCGATGAGACCCGAAGTTTGTCTCTTTCGCACGTCGGAAATGATTCCGACTACGCCGTTATAGGTGAGACTGGCGAGTCACCGGTGGTAGAGGTAGAGACCTCTGTGGATAGGCGCGTGGTGCTTCCAATAGATGGGGCAATTGACTCCCCCCATCTGGGTGTCGGGATGAGTCCCGAGGCCAGTAGTCAGCAGTCCTACAGGATGCTGAATAGTATGACAGGTGTCGTCACAGAAGGCGTAATCCTGGAACGGTTGCCTGGGGTAGGCGAACTGTTGTCGTTGGAGGAGATGTCCTTCAACGAATTGGAAACTGCTTTGAAAGCAGGTGAAATCGACGAGGTTGTCGTATTACGTCCGGAAAAGGAGTTGAACTCCTCATCCACGATGGACGAGTCAGTTTTGGTGCAAACCAAACAGGCATTGAATGCCCGAAGCGGCCTCAAGATCCTCGCGGAACCTGAGGACCCTTACCATTCCTTATTAATGGAATTTGGAGATGTCATTAGTGACAACCCGCCGATGGGGTTACCACCGGATAGGGGAGTCCGACATAAAATTGATTTGGTTCCTGGAACCAAATACTGCGTCACTAGGCAGTAAGCGACGTCATCGACGCATTCTTCAAGGGGAAAGAAGAGGCAGGGATGGTACGGGAGATCAAGTCTCCTCACTCATCTCCCACCTTTTCTGTTCGTAAACCGAACGGAAAGTGGCGCATTGTACATGCGTACAACAAGCTGACTGTGACCATGCAGACTCCGATTCCTCGGAAGGATGTCCTCCAGAACAATATGGCAGGCTGTACTGTGTACAGTGCCTTAGATCTGGTGGACGGGTATTATCAGGTGCTCACGCGAGCGTCCGATATTCCGCTGACAGCGGTTAGCACGCCTAGTGGCATGCTGTGGGAGTGGCTTGTTATGCCACAAGGGCTTTCAAATGCGCCAGCGACTTACAATCGCTTGGTGACTCAACTCTTCCGCCCTCATAGGAAGTACGCTCAGACGTACTTCGACGATATATTCGTTTATATTCGTGCGGAAGGCGACTCGTCTGATGTTCAGACTCACTTTATACATCTTCGAGCTGTGCTCGAATGTATTCGAGAGCATAAGTTATATGCGAACGCATCCAAATGTATATTTGTTGCTGAGGAAATTCCTTTCCTCGGATGCTTCATCGGAAGGATGGAGTGCGGGCGGATCCCGCGAAGGTGAAAGCCATTGTGGAGTGGCCTTCGCCGTAAATCTTAGATATTTACGGAAGTGGCTTGGATTAGCCAACTATATCCACAAGTACAGCGAGAACTACGCCGAAATGGCGAAGCCATTGACCGACCTTCTTAAGAAGGATGTTGATTGGTGTTGGAAAACTGAACACCAAAACGATTTTGAAGCGGTAAAGGGGAGCTTGTTAAAAGCTCCCGTTCTTGCTCTCCCAGACTCTGGTAAACCATTTAGTGTCGTCTGCGACGCCTCCGATTTCGCAATCGGATGTGCTTTGTTACAAGCAGACGATGCAGGAAGGGAACGCGTAATTGCGTTTGAGTCGAGGCAGCTTAAAGCTACGGAACGGAATTATCCCGTTCATGACAAGGAGCTACTTGCAATGAAGTATGCTCTAGTCAAATTTAGGGTTCACCTACTCGGCTCAAAGCCGTTCGTGGTTTATACTGACCACGCGTCCTTACGGAAAGCGACAAAGTCGCCTCATCTCTCGCAACGGATGGCCCGTTGGCTCCCCTTCTTTGCGGAGTACAACTTTGAGGTTAAGTATAAACATGGCAAGCAGAACGTGCTTGCGGACGCGTTGTCGCGTCGTCCCGATTACGAGCTCGCTCACGCGACATTCGTCACCACGTCTGTGGTGGATCTCATACGCCAGACGTATAAGAAAGATCCACAGTGTACGGCGATTATTAGCGCGTTGAGTGAAAAGGGTCTTGGCTCGTTTGAGCCAACCCTGTCAAGTCGATCTAAAGCTCGTTTACACCGTTACAGGTACTGTGACGGTCTGCTATTTTATAGCACGAGCGCGGAGGACTCTCCGCGGGTGGTAGTTCCTCATGATGAGGAACTGAAGTATAGAGTCCTCTTTGAGGCACATGACGCCCCTACCGGGGGTCATTTAGGTCGGGATAAGACATAGAGCGCTTTGTATTGGTGGCCCAATATGTATAAGTGGGTCGGTGCGTATATACGCACATGTGAGACGTGTCAGAGGGTTAAACCCTCTGCAAGTTCAGCTGCGCCTTTGGCGAGCTTATTGGCTCCAACGGAGTGTTGTAAATCCATCAGCATGGATTTTATCTTCGGTTTTCCGAAGGATAAGGCCGGGAACACCGGAATATTGGTATTTTTAGACCGTTTGAGCAAGATGGCTCACCTGGCGGCGGTTCCAGAGTCCATTGAGGGACAAGGAACAGCGAAAGTGTTCCTAGACCGTGTCTTTCGACAGCATGGTCTACCCGATTCCGTTGTGTCGGATAAGGATCCCCGTTTTACGGGACATTTTTGGGGAGGGTTGTTTAAGGTGCTGGGCACCAAGCTCCACATGTCCACTGCGGATCATCCTCAGATGGACGGGCAAACGGAACGCGTTAACCGGGTTGTGGAGGATATTCTCCGGAGTCTATGTCCGGATTCTCCAAAGAGTTGGTGTGAGATGCTTCCGATAGTTGAATTTGCTATCGACAATTCGGTACATGCGTCTACGGGGTTTACCCCGTTTTACGTGAACGGATTGGTGAATCCGAGGGTTCCGTTGACGCCACGCGTGTGTGGCTCAGGGATTGAGGGTGGAGGATTCCCCGATGTCAGCCCTGTATCTGTGCGAAAGCACATCGATAAGTTTTTATCGACACGCCTTAAGGTCTTACGACACGTTTGCTATGCCATGGCGGAAAGCCAAGACAAGCAGAAGGAGCAAGATGACGGCAAGGGGCGGCGTAACAAAAGGGTGTACAAAGTGGGAGAAAGTGTTTTATTAAACGCTAAAAATCTTCCTACACATGCAGTTTCAAATGTGTTGCGTAATAAACTGCGCCCCAGGTTTGTGGTGCCCTTTAAGGTACTAGCCCGAAAGGGCTTATCGTATACCTTGGATATCCCTAAGGTGATGCGTACGCATACAACCTTTTATGTCGGTATGCTTAAGCCATACCAGGACCCGGAGGCGGGGCCCCTCCTGGAGGAGGGTGGAAAGGCGGATAACCGTAAGGCACCGCAGGGCGAAGTAAGCCCGAAAGGGCTAAATGCGACCACGAAGCTCCGCAACGGTCGTCTCGATAGAGGCAAGCCGCCTCTCGAAGAGATCAGTGGCATCCCGCTCATCGCGGATCCCCTCGTGGAGATCATGGATGCGATGGCTGTGTCGATCACAGCGTTCGCGAATCTCACGTCGCAATTGCGCGACCTCATCCTCCAATGCTCGATGCGGAGTGTACTCCACACTTTCATGTGGAGCGGATGATAGCGCGACGCAATCATCGGGGTCAAACCCAGTATCTGGTGAAGTGGAAGGGTTATACACACTCACAGAGTTCGTGGGAGTTCGAGACTTCCCTACGGCAGGATTTCCGCGACGTCGTTGACGCTTTTGAGCGGGAGAATCCCGCTGTAGGTCAACGACCATAGGGGCATGAGAATCCCCTTCACTCCCAGTAAGTGGGATTTTGCCGGAGGCAGATGTGGCGATCACACTGTCCTCTGGAACCATGGTGGAGACAGGGACGCTGGCGTAGCGCGTGCGATACGGAGCATGTAATTGTTCCATCGCTTTGGCTTTGGCAAATGTCAGGCACAACACCCTCTCCACCCAAATGTCTCGACGGGAATAACTGTCATGCAGCTCATCGAAGCTGGGGAGAAGTTTCTCCCCTTCCGCCCAAGCCCGGGGGAGGTCTTCTCTGCATCATCAGCACTTTCTCCCGGAGAAAGAACGAAAGTAATCTCGCGGAAGTTCTCAACAGGGTCAACCTGTGCCTGACTGTTTAAGCGCTCTCGGTATGAGACGCTAGTGAACTGCTTTTGTGCAAGCAGTTGTTGCCGGAGTTTCTCACGGTGTCGCGTTGATACGGCTGTTTAGCCGCGGGGACAGGGGTATAAGACGCTAAACTGGTCCTTACCAAATGCCTGGCCCACATTGGAAGGTCACGAGTACCATCAAAATTATAGCCGCCCTTGACGGGCGTTTGGGGGCGCGTAACGCAGCCCTTAGTGCCTGTGCGGCAAGTTGGGTGCCTTGAGCTGCGTCCAGCTCATTAGTGACGATCGCCTTTGGCGATTCGGATGTATCATCCGATATGGGCAGGGGTGGCGCACTGGTTAGTGCATTTTACCCACGTGTGGGGGACGGATTAGGCTGCCGACAACGCCGTTCGGCGCTGT
>CM047591.1:11246484-11265818 GCA_026184515.1 Peronosclerospora sorghi | reverse complement strand
TATTATTATTATTATTATTATTATTATTATTATTATTATTATTATTAGGGAATTGTTAAATCAACGCCTAGAATTTGTTAAATAGACGCCCTTTTGAAATTATTATTAATTTTTGTTAAATCGATGCCCTTTTTCCATCCATCTAATCTATCTACTCTATATACTAGATGACTACCAAAACCCGGATAAATCGATTTGACAAAAGTAGTTTGTCCACCCAGGACAAAACAAATTTATCCGCAAGGTTAAATTTGTTGAGACCAAATTTCGTCTCAACAAATTCATCATGGACAAATTTATCTTCACGCGGCACCCGCGCACCACCGGCGGACGTAAAAGCTGTTTCAAAAATAATATCTGATATAAAATTTGTATGTGGCAATAGGCAGAACGTATGTGACAATAGGCAAAGCGTATGTGGCAATAGGCGTGCCCTTAGCAGATTACCTTTCCAGCAAAAGTCGAGACAATTCGCGAGGCCACTTATGCTGGAGTCTTTCCTATACCGCGTCTTTTCTTATGTCAGCGCTCCCGGTAAGGAATACAACGCCTCACACAAACCTATGGATCAAGTGCGCGAGGAGACGGCATTTACTCGTGGAGCGGACGTGGAAGGTGGGTCTTCTTAGCGCAGGAGAGACAATCAAAATTAGGCTCCAAAACGCGCAGCTACGCTGATGTGGTGGTGGGCAGATCATAAAGACGGATGTGACCGAAACAAGTGGCATGCATGAAGTGCTATGCTAATTAGAATTGAGCTAGCACGCACTAAAATACGCCTTTTTTTGCTAGAAGATAAAACCATTTGAGTACTACGCATTTTAACAGACACAATAAGTTTACCAATAACACTGTTTCCTATTGCACGCGGCTTATTAGACTGGATTCTATTCTGCGCTTTTTAACTCACACTCATCCGGCAGGTACGAAACGAGCTTTTAGGGAACCATTTGCTTCAACTCAGCAAACTGAGCTTTGTGCAGATTTAATTTTTGCAAGATATCTGCATCATCATGGATTTTGAATGGTGCACTAAAGTTGAAAAATATGTCTTGACGATCTTCCGACATCTCACACTGAATCACGGTGTCCTTGATAGTATTCAATGCAATAAATGGTAGAAATATTCGCCCTTCGTCCCGGACAATGTTGACAGATGCGGGAGCTTCGGTCTCTTTTCGTTTGCGCTGAGCGTTTCGTTTAAGCAGGTTTTTCATCGCAACTTGTTGTACCAAAAGGTCTTGAAGATGTTGCTTCTTCTGTTCCACGTTTTTCATGCGTCCATTCCTTTCAGCCTATTGAGGCAGCCACTTTAAGTTAGTATGTCGCTCAGCTGAAAACTTGAAGACTACATGTAGCCTGTAAACATAAACAAACTATAAGCATTTCCATGTCATGTTGTTCGTTCGAAGGCAACCCTTTCCATCAATTTTCCTTGCGCTCTTTTGAAATAATATCCATAGCCATCAGTACATTCGGTGCGTCGTATACACGACGGCGAATATTTTTTTTCATCGTAACCCTTTACAAAACATGCGAAAAGATCTAGCGCTGGATATACCCACAAGTTTTTCGACAACGTACGCAATCATTTGGGCGCATCGAGACGAACTCGCGCACCAGTTCATCAGCGACCTCATTGTAAGACGTAATGTACTTTTCCTCCACTTTTTGACATACTTTCATACTAAAATGACGTAGACCTTTGTTGTTTTTCAAATATTTCCTCTTTTTCGCAGGTGACCTGGATACGAGAATCAGGTTTAAGTCTCTTCATTTTAGCTAGTGACTTCAAACAATAAACGCAGAAACGCACGTGCTTGTGAAAGACGGACTTGCGAACGATGACGCAGCTGAGATTGTGTTATTTTCGATAGTCGGTTCCACAGGTGTTAACGGTGGAGCCGAAGAGGACGCAGACGGCGGCGCATCAACAAGAACACCATTCTTCAAAATTCCTACCTCTGTAGCCATCTTTTCGAGACCTTGAGACTTCATCATGTTTACAAATCGTCATGAACACTCGTGGGTGAGATCAACGCGCTTGCTGCATCCACTTGAAACGGTGTATTTTCCGCTGTCATTCCGTTTTTCGCACAAATTGAGACAAGGTTTTAGTGGTTAATTGACTACTGAGATTTTGCCGTGAAAACTGAGAGTACGTTTTCTCAACCTAAGGTTTTGGTGGTCAACCGAGTTATTAATATTTATTTTTATGGCGACAAATCAGATTCGTCAGGGGCGGACAAAAACTATTTGTTTTCCCCGTTTATCCGGTTTTTGGAAGTCATCCACTCTATATACTCAAAGGCTTTTCTTGCCATAAAGCCCAGGACGATATTGTCTGCCATCGTCAAGAGGGAAGTCACACGCCTTCCCGCCGGTACGATTGGCGCCACTCGCGACGTCTGTTGGTTCTTCAAATTCACAGATTTGATAGAGATGGATAAATTGAACACTTGAGTGGTTGATGGAATAATCGGAAGTGAATGAATTAGGTCCTTAGTTCGCTATGCTACACTAAGCCTACAGTATGTAAATTATGCAGTTTGTAATATCTAACTTATACCACCTTTACCCATTGCGTCAGAGGATAGGCGCAGCACGTACCCTGGGCGTAATCAGGGTGCGTGCCCTTACCGTAAACGTCGCAATGTAGCGTGATCGCATTGAAATGCTTGATAACCTCCAATAGGTAATATCCTGTCCAACAACTTCAACAATAACTTCAACACGCCCCCTCAATGCGAACACACTTTTACGCCGAGAGCTTGAGTCAATTCCGTGTGGCGTGGTCCGGGCATCGCCTTTGTCATGATGTCCGCCAACATCGCGGTCGTCTCGCAATACTCCACCGTAATTTCACCACGCTTGACCTCATCGCGGATGTGATGGTACTTGATATCGATGTGCTTGGCGCGACCATGATTTACAGGATTCTTCGTCATCTTGATACACGACTGGTTGTCTTCAAAGGTCTTGAGCGTTGGAAAATATTGGCCCACAGCTTGAAGCACGTCGCACAGCAATCGGTGCACCCACTTCCCTTCCTGGATGGCCAGGCTTAACGCGATGTACTCGGCTTCGCTCGTGGACAGCGACACAATTGACTGCTTCTTGCTTCCCCAACTGATGGGAGCACCTGCTGTCAGGAACACATACCCTGAAGTCGACTTGCGATCAGAGATGTCGCCAGCCCAGTCGGCATCGGAATATCCCAAAAAACCAACGTCGTCACCAGTCTTGAAGCGTAATCCATAATTCTTGGTCCCTTGAAGGTAGCGGAAGATGCGCTTCACCGCTACCCAGTGTTTTTCTTGCGGGTTCTCCATGAAACGTGCGACGTATCCCACTGCAAACGCGATATCCGGTCGAGTTGCTGTCATCAAGTGCATTAATGCACCAACAGCTTCACGAAACGGCGTCTTGATCTCGGACGGTTCGTCGCTTGGAACCAACTTCGTGCTCATGTCAACGGGACTCACCACTGCCTTGCTCTCATCCATACCGAAGCGCTTGAGAATGTCTTCCACATAGCGCCTCTGGCACATGGTCATGCTGCCATTAGGTCCGTCGATGAGCTCAATGCCGAGCACGAAATTGCACTTGCCGCTGTCAGTCATCTCGAAGCGTGTCTTGAGGTCGCACTTAGTCTGGGATATCAATTCAGTCGAACTCCCGGTCACCAGTACGTCGTCGACATATACCAACAATAGCACACAGTGCCCAGCCTTCTTCTTTAGGTAAAGACACGGGTCGCACGCAGACACTTGGAAGTCGATGGAGCGCACGAACCGGTCGAATGTCTCGTTCCACACACGATACGCTTGCTTGAGACCGTAGATTGCCTTCTTTAGCTCCAGACAGTCGAATCCATCATCCAATTTCACACCTTCAGGTACAGTCAGGTGTACCAGCTCTTACATTTCGCCATACAGAAAAGCAGTCACCACATCCAGCTGGTCGACTTTCCACCCCAGGTGACTTGTTACTGCGACGATCATCCGAAGCGTGGTGTATTTGAACACAGGCGCAAACGTTTCCGTGTATTCAATGCCATATCTCTGCTTGAATCCTTTTGCCACCAAACGCGCCTTGTATTTCTCGATGGATCCGTCAGCTTTTCGCTTGATCTTGAACACCCAATTGGTTCCGATCGCTTGGTGTCCATCAGGAAGTTTGGCAGCTTGAAAAACACCTCGCAGACGCATCGAATCGAGTTCGGCGTTGATGTCCTTGCGCCAGTGCACTTGGTCGGGACCGTCCACCGCTTCTTGATACGTCTTCGGTTCCGCCAGATCATCAGCTTTTGCAGCGTTGACACTTGCCTGCCAGAATGTCGGAGGAGTCGAGTCGGCTTCATTGTCGTCATGAACGACCGCGACTTCTTCACGTGTAGCTGATCGGCGCTTCGCACGGTGTTCGTACACATCTTCCGGACCGCTAGTTTCTTCTAAAGTTGTCCTGGCTTGCGATAGGTGGGGCGGTTCGGGCGTAGTCCTGACAGAATGGTTCTTTCGCTTGCCGGTTTGCTTGAATTCGCTTGTAGTCCCTTCATTCTCACCAATGTCAAGGTCATCCAGGTCGTCTAAGACATCGTCCATGTTGTCAATCCTGTTCAGCACAGTAGACCCCATCTTGGTCTCATCGAAGTTGACATCTCGAGTAAGAACCACCTGCCCCGCCTCGATGTCATACACGCGATATGCCTTCGACAGCTCCTCGTACCCCATGAACATGCCGGCACGAGACTTGGCATCCCACTTCAGTCGTTTCTCCTTCGGGGTCAATACATATACCAGACACCCGAACACACGCATGTGTTTCACACTTGGCTTAGCCTTGTATACAATCTCGAACGGAGTTTTGATGGGGATCTTCGGCGATGGCAGTCGGTTCTTGATGTATATAGCGCTCATAGCCGCTTCCGCCCAAAAACGCTTGTCCAGTCCTGCATGATGTAGCATGCTGCGACCAATGCTGACAATGCTACGAGCCTCGCGTTCCGCCGTTCCGTTGGCTTGGTGTGCATACGGCACTGTGATCTGCTGCTCAATGCCTTGGTCTTCGTAGAAATGCTTCAGCGAGTTGGTCGCGAACTCCTTGGCTCCATCATGCCGTACATACTTGACTTGTTTGTTGAACTGGGCTTGAATCTTCTTGATGAAAGTCCTGAGACGCCCTTCACTCTGCGATTTGGTTCGCAGACAGAAACCTTGCATGCTTCCACTTGCTTCATCCACGATAAGCAGTAGATACTTGCTGCCACCGAGTGAGTCTTGTTCCATTGGTCCGCAGATGTCAAAGTGGAGCAGCTCGAAGACGTCATACTGGCGCTTGTCGGGGTTGCTTCGAAACGGCTTCTGCACCATCTTGCCCAGTTGACATCCGCGGCACATGCTCGACTCCTTCGTTGTCAAAGGGGTCTTCGCATCTTTCACCATGCCGCTGTTGATCATCTTGCGCAAAACATCCGTTGGAGCATGACCCATGCGTGCATGTTAGTCAACGCTGTTGGTCGATACCACTACATTTGCCGTGCTTCTTGGAACCCGCAGCCAGTATAGACCTCCCACAAGATCCGCCGCTGCGACCACTTGCTTCGAGTCCTTCCGTGAAATTTGCATGCTCGCACCGTCGAACACAACTCGAAATTTGCCACTCTTGTTGATCTGCCGAACTGAAAGCAGATTCTTGTTCATCTTTGGCACGTACAGTGCATTCTTGATCTCGATGTCGCGCTCGTCTCCGTTGGGCAGGAACACTCGTTCCACTATGGTCCCCATACCCTTGATCTCGACCGGGTTGCCGTCGGCCACCGTTAGTTCGCCTTCATCTCGCTCTACGAGGTCCACGAACTTGCGCTTGTCATTGCAGATGTGGTGCGTTGCGCCACTGTCGACCGCCCACATCCCTTGCGCCTTCACACTCGAGGAGACATTGCCACACTCCATTGATACCGCAAACGCTACTTGATCGTCATCGTCATCATAGTCACTCCAGCGCTGCACATGGTTCACGCGTCCACGCTGTCCTTTGCGCCGTGACTTGCGATTCTCATCCTTTTGCTTGGTCCAGCAGCTCTCCACCGTGTGCCCCAGCCTTCCACAGTACGTGCATTCACGAGTTTCTCGGTCGGTGTTGAACGCTCTTGCGTTCGGTTCACTCTTCACCCCCGTCTTGTCACCTTGCCGTTTCACGTGCTCGTTTGTTAAAACCTTGATCACGTCTTGCGTCCTCAGCTCTGCGCTGCTCATCTCCAAGTTGAGAACGACGTTCTCGTAACTCTTGGGGAGACTGCGTAACAAGCAGATCACCACGTCTTCGTCCTCCATCTTGGCGCCGACGCTGTTGAGCTTAGCATTGATGTTGAGGACTTCGTTGCAGTGCTGCAACACGTTGTCGCCTTCCTCCATTGACATGCTGAAGAGTTGGCGCTTCAAATAGATCCGACCAGCCTTCTGAGACCCTTGGTACAACGTACGTAAGCGGTCCCACGCAACCCACGCTTCCTCGCAGTCGTCGACCACATGATGATACTCCGCGTCCATGTGGAGTATCATTAGTCCGAATGCGACGTTGTTGTTCTTCACATACTCGTCCTTGGCCCGAGGATCCACAAACTTAGGCGACGTCTCTCGGTTTACGACGTCCCAAACAGACTTGGTTAAAAACATTCCACGCATGTAGCGGCTCCACGTCGCGTAGTTGTCGCCACGAAACTTGTCGATAGAAGTCTTGGAAACTTGGGCAGAGTTCATCGTCGTTGGGCTCATAACGTGATAGAGATGGATAAATTGAACACTTGAGTGGTTGATGGAATAATCGGAAGTGAATGAATTAGGTCCTTAGTTCGATATGCTACACTAAGCCTACAGTATGTAAAGTATGCAGTTTGTAATATCTAACTTATACCACCTTTACCCATTGCGTCAGAGGATAGGCGCAGCACGTACCCTGGGCGTAATCAGGGTGCGTGTCCTTACCGTAAACGTCGCAATGTCGCGTGATCGCATTGGAATGCTTGATAACCTCCAATAGGTAATATCCTGTCCAACAACTTCAACAATAACTTCAACAAGATTGTATCGACCCGACTTTGTCGATTGCGTAGAGATAACCATCTACCAAGATACAATTGGCAACAGGAAGAGTCAATGACGTTAGCAGCGATAGATCAACGCTCTTGTAAACTTCAAGCGATGAATACGATTCATTGAAACGATACAGCCCCACGCGCCTACCTTCCTCCACGAAGGCAATCAGTCGTTCATTAACGTTGAACTCACACTGAGGGACAGCTCGTCCAAAGGTATGTATATGTGTCACTGTTTCCTGTGGCTTCGTCCAATACGATTGCGAAAAAGGGAAGGTCAGGCGGTCAACCAATGTACCCTGCGATGCAGTTGTTACCAAAATCACGGAGCGATTTTTAATAGTATGAGCAGCCAGCATTGATGCGTCAGCCCTGAAACGATGAGCACCAAGTTCAGAAGATCTGAACGATCCATCATCTTCTTTAACCAGATTGAAAATTTTCACTTGATGGGTCGCACGCTTTCACATCTTTTCCTTGATATCGCATTTAATTTTTCGGTTGCGTTGATAATATGGAGTGACAATTGTTGTCAACTCGTCCACATGCTGCATTCGCAAACTTTGCAGGAATTCACGCTTTGCTTCAGTAAAAATATTTTCCTTATCTTCCTGACACGTCTCGATAGCTGCTTTCCTTTTTTTTCTCTGTCATTCTTGCCGGCACCACTTCCCCAGCGACAGCTAGTACAGCCTCGACAGCCTCAAACCAATCTCGTCGAGCTTCAACCAGTGGCTCTGTCATGCACTTCCGAAAATCATCCGATATAAACTCCACCTCTTCAGACCGAAGCATGTTTTTAACTTTTTTGAACGCACGCGAAAACATTCCTTCAGAATTGGTCAAGAGTTTCGTATCGGAGGCGACCGTGAACTTGCGTATGAATTGCGCTAAAAGCTTGCTCGCGTTAGGTTCGCTCTGGCACTCGGAAAACGCTGAAGCGATACTTTTCATCTTGCTTCTTAAACGGAGAGGCAAACCAAATGTTTCTTTTCGATTATTCCCAATCCAGTTCCATATGTCCGGATCTGTTTCAACCTCATCCAGGTACTTGCGGAGAAGCTTGAAAGATGGTTCAGGTTTAGGTGCCTTGAATAACACATCCAGATCAAATAGACTGTCAATGCAGCCAAGTAGCTTTGCCCCGTTTTTCAATCTGTATTTGTACTTGGTCCCTCGTTTGTTCTATTGCCGCTTGCACACTTCGTGCTTCCATATCGTCAACATCCTTCAACTTTGCCTCCGGCCATCGTCCGGTCTTCTTAAGCAGCAAATTACAGCTGACGAAAGTTCGCGCTGTCGGCTTCAAGGACGATATTATGCACTCTTGACTGACCGATTAGCCAAGTCGCAAATGTGTCGTTATCATCGAAGGCCTTGTGGCCCCATGTCATATACTTCTCGGCTGGAGCTGGTTGCAACACACTAAATGCTGGATAACATCCCTTTAGCATTCGAGCATTTTGAAGGGACTTGGTAACGACATCCGGTAACAATTTACACGCTACAGCATCCTTCTCCTCCTCCTGCCGTTCAATGTGGAATGCTACAGAGAACGATCTCCAACCATCCAGATTGTTCGAGCTCATCGATGCTACGCTTTCATTGACTTGCTGGATGTCTTGTGAGGACAGGCAGCACACCATATTCGAGCTCAAGCATGTTAAGAAACGAAACACATACGTCGCCGTTAAACAAAAGCAGTGACGTTTCGGTCGCCTCCTCCTCCTTTCGAGTGATACAGTAAATCCCCTGGTCTTCAAACTTTAGATTGCTGTCTACTTCATCCGACCAGCACTTTAATCTCTTCAGCTCATGCTTCAAGCATCTTGTTTACCACACAAAGCAATCACTTTAACATCGTTGGTCATGCAGTCCTTCTCCAGTCCAAAAACCTCTTTACGAAGAAAGAGTGAAATCGTCGTCCAAGTCACTCGCCTCGAGCATCCCCATCTCAAAAAAGTCTCTCAACCTGACTGACGGCATCAATCCGAGCGTTGTGCTCAGTCGCATTACTTCCAACTCTTCCAAAACAGGTTTCATCACTTCAACATCATTTTGAACCTCTGGCACCAAGCTCAGCAGACGAAAACAGCTCGAGCTAATGAGCCGTGGATTCACATTCAGCTTGATATGCACGGCCAACCTTTCAACTTGTTCCCTTGCTTCCTTCTTTGAATTTAGAAGTGTGTGTGTGAACTGATTGTGAAAACGATCTGTAACGATACTATTACCTCGAAATTATGGAGCAACGGCCTTCAGTTTCCGATCACTCGAGAATTTCTTAGAAATGTACTTACCAACTAACGGTAGTATTGAGCTACTATTTAAATGAATCACATCCAAAACCGTTCGTACCGGACGGCTATCACGACCACATTAATTTCCAGTATGTGCTCGCAAAATTATTCGAGATTCCGTCGACGGGGGCGCTCTTAGCCGTGAATCCCGACGTGAAACCCCTGCTTGCGGCACCGGGGATGAAAGAGGGTGAGCAATATCTGGGCTTTGATCGTCAGGATCCAGAAGCAATCATCTGGTGGGTAAACGATCCACAAAACTGGCCAGATATCGACCGGATCCGTCGCGCTGGGATGGAGCTCGTTCGAGAACAGTTCCTTGTGACCAATCGTGTGAAGGCACTAGA
Organism: Peronosclerospora sorghi; assembly: GCA_026184515.1. Classification (NCBI taxonomy): domain Eukaryota; phylum Oomycota; class Peronosporomycetes; order Peronosporales; family Peronosporaceae; genus Peronosclerospora; species Peronosclerospora sorghi. Next base: position 11,256,075 of record CM047591.1, on the reverse strand, counting down.
CCTGTTCATGATGAAGGGTGAGAGTACGTATCACAGCCCGCCGGCGCTGCATCTTTCCAGCCCTTGTCTCTCCATAGCGCTGCCCAATGCGCACGACTGTCAAGCCCGTTTTTACCGCTGAGGCGTTCTACAAGTGCGACCGCTGGTTATGTGGCGCGCAGTCGCTTCTCGTTGATTCGTTTTAGCCAATCCGTCCCTTGTAACGTTTTTCTTTTTGTCAATGACAATCATTCTGCAACTGGACTTGGGTTTTGTGTAGCCCCCTCTTCTTAAAAAATCCTAAAATGCCCCTGTTTTTGCGGTGCTTTCCAATCGCTAAATTTAAGGCGACTATTTAATGAAATTAGCTTGCCAATCATCTCTAAGTTTGAATGTCGGTATTACAGGGGCATATTAGACGTTATCTCATGTTAGAAAATATATAAGAAGTGCTACATGCACTAAAATGTAATTTACTTGCGACGGGTGAGAATAGGTAAATGAACCCTGATTGCACTGACAGCTCTGAATGCTCATTTGGTAGCATCAAACCACAAGAAGTCCCGTTGAATAAAAAAATTAGTTCTTTTGCAACCATTAGATCTTCGTTCAAAGACCCATATTGTAACAGGACTGATCCTGTTACGGGCTTACACTGTATTTTGCGAGGAAGCGCGCAATACAATAAGGACAGGATTAGTTGGTAACAACTAATCCTATACTAAAAGTAAATATAAATATTTACTTGTCTTTTAGAACGCAAAATTAAGAGTGTTTATTAAATGGGTGGTTAGCGGCTAATAGTATAGTAATTACCCAACTAATATAATAATATCAAGTCTTAAACTAACTGTACTATTAGTTAACCTGCATAATTCGGTATTTATACCGAATCGACTTTTCCTTCGTAGATTATAATAACTTATAATCTATTATTTGAATTTCAGACAACGCGTCTGAAATTCAACTGTGATATTCTAACTTGAATATCAATTATGTAATGGCACCCCATTACATCACCCCCCCTTAAGGTGGTTGGCCAATAATAATTCTTATTTTGGCCAATCATAGGTGGCACTTGTTGGTCGTTCTCATTTACCAACTGATTGACCATCGACTCGATGGTCAAAGCACGCGGCGGCGCTCTAAAGAGCGCTACTGAAAACATCGAAGAAGCTTCTTCCTCCGCCTCAGCACTAGGTTCTGAGGTGTTGAGTGACAACAGTGACGCTGCATTAGCAGCGTCAACTACGCAAAGGTCGGAAGACGTACCGTCTTTGACCACAGATGCTGCTAAGGCGGCATCTGGCAAGAAACAGGGAGATGTTGCTAATGCAACATCTCGCACGATGACAACCCCCGAATGGTGTGTTGCCAGGAAGGGTTCTTCCATGTTCGGAGACAGTTGTGACTCCGAACAAAGTGATTGGGGCACAGCTGTCCCCACGAAAGGATCTAGCGAGTCGAAACTCGCTATGTGCCCATCGCCTAACATCGATGATGACTCTGGTGTCGCTGTCAGCTATGACAGCGACAATGATTATCACAGGTGGTTGCGGGAACGCAGATCCCCACCTGGACCAAGTACTTCTCCACGTCGGGGTGATTTAACCCCGGCGCGTGGTGTTGAAGCAGGCGGTGCTCCGCCTGCTAAAAGAGCTCAAACAGAAGCGGCGCCTGCCGCTTCCGAAGCGTATCATCGTACGGAACCACATGTTCCGTACAAAGTGGGGTTTTGGACCCCTGTATGGGCTATTGCCCCCAACAGTGTCGGTCAACGTAAGCGGGACTGCCAATATGCGTTGTTCGATATCAACGTGCTGGATGACTGCGAAGACATCCAGTCACGTCGATTCGATCGAAGTAAAGACGATAGACGTCTGTACTTTATTGACCTCTTTTTCCAGGTTCAATATTATTCGAGCCGGAAATGTCCAAGGGGAACAGGGACGATAAAGACGCCCTGACTCAGAGTTGGAACGCTTTTGTTGACAACTACAACAAAAGCCCAGATGATTACGTGAATAAAGTTCACGTAATGCGCGAGCGCTTTTTAAAGCACTCGCGAACAGGCAAAATGGAATACATCCATTTTGCTTGCATCAAAGAAGGGTTGAACTGTGGTGTCCCTTCTCACCTCGTTTGCCCGCGGTGTCCACAGGGCGCTCCTCGTCTGTCAGAGGAGGAGTTGCGGGGGTACGGTGGTTATTCCGTACCCGCCGAAATTCAGGGCTTAATCGATGCCCTAAATGCATCAAAACCTAGTGTTGATGCTACTTCGCATTATGAGTTTGAGACTTCTTCTCAAACTCAGTTAAAAGGTCTGGGGCGTCGGCCCTCAGAACCTCAATCGGCTCCCAAGAGTCGAACTCTTGGGGGTAACCGAGCCAGCGTACTAAGTACTCGGTACTCTGCCCCTTCTTCGAAGGAACCGAGCGCTTTGAGATCAAGCGCTCGAGAATGTATCGCTTATTCCCCTGATTATCGATCAGGGGCAGCGGAGGTTGAGAATTCCCTCGCCGTTGTTGTTGCGGAGCATGGTTCTTTGCCCCGCAAACTCGAGGAGGGTTGTTCCTCCTTAAGCAGCGATATGTCTCACTCTGTGAAGACATATCGGTCTCTTCGCGAGGATGTCCGCGACATCCTCGGGGCGCACACTGCCCTTCAGCAGAAGAATGATCTTCTGTACATCGAGCTTTCCCGCTGTAAGGAAGAGCTCGATCGGCACAAGGCTGATCTTGAGCAGTCGAAGGCGGAGGTAATGACTCTCCGCTCTGCTCATCAACGGTTGGAAGCCGATTACAAGTCTCTATTGGGAGACTTGGAAAAGCACGGTATCTTCCATGGTTCTGTGTCTCGTCGTAAGACGAAGACGAATGATACGGTTTCAGCTGCCCAACATAGAATGTTGGGTGGAGCCGCATTGCTGTGGGAATTTCTATAGTATAGGTATTCCCCCGAATCTCTTGGACCTTGAAAGGTCCAATGTACTTAGGAAGCAACTTCCGTGTAGGGAAGTTGCTTATTGCATGTATAGGCAAATTGGTAGTACTTGATAATACCAATTCGCCTTTCCGAAAGGAGTTTTTGTTTTTCCTTCCTTGCTTGTCTGGATTTTGCTTCTGCTTATCCAAAGCAGAAGCAAGTGCATCTTTTATATAGCGTATTACAGATTGTCGCTGTAATACGAATTCATCTACTGCTTTATCAGCAGTAGGTGCGTTGCCCTCATTGTCTGCAGCCATTGCTGCAGACACATATTCATCATATGCAGCTTCAGTTTCATTTGAAGCTGCTTCCGCTTCTACTGTACTTTCAGTAGAAGGGCCATCGTTTTGTTCACAAGTTGAAGTTGCAACTTGCGCATTGACTCGCTCAAAATTTGAGCGGGTCCCTCCCCCACTTAGATTTGGCGTACCGCCAAGTAAAGCTGTGGTTCTTGGATGCCTTAAGGCATTCACGTAGAACGGTGTAGCTTAGTTGAAGCATGCACCGAATTGTTAATCGCGAATTCAGTGAGTGGGAGATAGTCACTCCACTGTTTAAAGGCATGTGCGTATGATCGCAACATGTCTCCGAGAACGAGGTTAACCCGTTCCGTCTGCCCATCCGTTTCCGGATGGTCCGCAGTTGACATCTTCAACTGGGTTCCCAACAATGAGAACGTTTCTTGCCAGAAACGTCCTGTAAATCTCGGATCTCGATCCGAGACAATGTCTTCCGGCATTCCGTGCAAACGGAATACCGTATTAACGAATATCCGCGCTGTTTGGGCGGCGGTTACGTTCGCTGATACTGCAGTAAGATGTACCATTTTACTGAAACGGTCTACAAAGACCACTATTCCGGTTTTCCGACTATTGTCGGGTGGAAGACCGAATACGAAGTCCGTTGAAATGGACTTCCAACACTCTGTCGGAACCGGCAGAGATTGCAGCGGAGCCTGTGCAGACTGCGCAGGCTTAACGCGCTGGAAAATCTGCAAGCGCGTACGTATTTACGTACCCACTTGTACTGGTTTCGCCAGTAAAATGTCACGTGCGAGAGAAGCGTATGTCTTCTCTCGACCTTGATGCCCCGAAATCGGTGCATAATGATACTCAAACATAATTTGATGTTTGAGATCATCGTCGTTTGGAACGACGATGCGACTTTCATCTTTTTGGTCTGTGCTGTAAAGCAGCAGACTATCGTGCAGTCGATATCGATGCACGCAAGCGCGGAGGAACTCTGGGAGTTCGTCTCGCTTCTCACTTGATTGATTACTTAAGTAATCAATCAACAGACGTGTCTCCTCGTCTGTTTTGTACGCCTCGCGTACTTGTCGTATAATTGACGACGACAAAGCAGTGCAACGGATCGCGTTTGCACTGGCACCTTCGGTTACGGACGGTTTCGTCTCGTAATCGGGCCTTCGTGATAGCGCATCTGCTATCACGTTCAACTTTCCGGGTTTGTATTCAACCGTAAAGTTGTCCTCAGCAAAGAATGACAGCCATCGAGCCATTATTTGAGAAATGTGTGGTGAATTCACGGCCGTGCGTAGCGACGCATGGTCCGTGTAAACCACAAACGGTCTATCACCCAATAGATAGATCCGAAACTTGGCCAGTGCATACTTCATGGCAAGGAGTTCCTTGTCATGCACTGGATAGTTGCGCTCGGCTGGGCGCAACTGACGAGATTGATAGCAGATTACGCGATCACGATCATCGTGATCACGCTGCATCAAAGCACAGCCGATAGCGAAATCGCTCGGGTCGCAAACGACGTGGAACGGACGCTCGTTATCGGCTATAGCCAAGACAGGCGCTTCAGTCAAGCTTTGCTTGACTGCATCAAAAGCATCTTGGCATTGGGTATCCCAATGCCATTCGACATCTTTCTTAAGTAATTGAGAAAGAGTTCGTATTAACCCAGCATAGTTGCACGAATACTTGTGCAAATATGTTGCCAACCCAAGAAACTTTCGAAGTTCCTTAACGTTTTTTGGCGTAGGCCATTCAATGATCACCCTGATCTTTTCTGGATCAGAGCACACCCCGTGCTTGTCCACAAAGCATCCAAGAGCGGGTATCTCAGGTGCACCAAAGGTGCACTTCTTTAGATTTGCATAGAGCTTATGCTTACGCATAAGCTCTAACACTCGACGTAGATGTTCCCTATGGACATCTACATCGCTTTTATCGTGTTCACCCTTACTATGGATGAACACGTCATCGAAATAACTCGGTGAGAACTCTCGCACCGGCGTAATAGATGCGTTACGCATCTGTTAAACGTAGCAGGGGCATTTCTAAGCCCCTGCGGCATAACAAGCCACTCCCAAAGCATGCCGCTTGGGGTGCTTACCGCCGTGAGAGGGATATCCTTCTAACGCATTAGGATTTGATAAAATCCATCTCTTATATCGAGAGCACTAAAGATGGTGCTCCCGAACATGCCATCAATGATGACATCTTTTCGCGGTATCGGCGTCTGCGCCGGTACCGTTGCTGCGTTCAGCTTGTTGTAAGCGTGAACGATTCTCCACCCACTTGTGGACTTTCTCACACAAAAGGTGGGGGTAGAGTGTGATGAGATAGACTCCAGCACTTGGCCTGCTTTACGACGATCTTCGAAAAACTCGTCGATCGCTTTTATTTGATCACGCGGCAACGGCCATTGCCGCGTGGCACAATTCTTCGTGCCTGGCACGAGGTCAATTTCATGACGAGTTCCCTTATCCTTAGGGATCTCGCTAGGTACTTCTTCTGGAAATACGTCAGCGTATTCCCGAAGTACCTCATAAAATGGGGAGCTCGCTTTAAGCGACTCCCAGCTCTGCGCTTCAAAGCGCTGAACTTTGGTTTGATCATTGGGAACCTCGTTCCCAATGTTTTCCACTTGTAATGTGGATATTAGGTCACGAATATCCACTACATCATCTGTTGCTACGATAATACAGATCTGTTCGATCTGATCATCGTGCAAGTTTCTCATAAACTTTTTTCCAGCTTAGCGCTGGAAGAGCCATTACCTCCGAACCTTCTTTCGGAGGGTGTTCCATCAACAGAGACTGGGTAGCTAATCCGGTCTCCGTTTGCGTCAAGACGTTGATCGTCTCGACGGAACTGTCCATGCAATCAGATTCACTCGTCTGATTGACTGCTACACGGTGATTACGATTCACCGTGTGCGAATACTCATCATCATGGTGGCCACTGCCTACCATGGAATTTTCTTGGCTATCAGATGTGCTCGTCTGATCGGCCGCCTGTTCTGCGACACGGTGGTCTTTATCACCCATGTGCATGGCTAACGCAACGTGGTGGGCACTGGCCACCAAGGAGTTGTGCTCAAGATTGCACTCAATCGTGAGTTCACTCTCATCAACACGGAATTCTTTCATCGTGTTGGAACCTTCGGTCGCACAGTGGGTGTTTCCCACTGTGGATACTATTTCATTCTCACGGTGGGTGTTTCCCACCGTGGATATCACTTCATTCTCACGGTGGGTGTTCCCACAGTGGATATTACTTCATTCTCACGGTGGTCTTTATCACCCGTGGAATGTTTCTCTCCAACACGCAACGACTCTTCTGTTGCGTGTGGTAGTCCCTCTGGACTCTCTCCAGCGGAGGTACCTCCCGCTGATCGTGTCGGAACAGACCTGGTGGTGCTATCGCTATCCACCAGACTGTCCGATGCTGCGGTTGTATCTTCTGATACAGCCGGATTACACACAGGGTGATCAGATCCTGTGGGTCCGCCGCAGTCGATCGATAGGTTAACCCAGTCGATCGAAGGTTTAAACTTGGACATCCATGAGATTCCAAGTATCACATCGAACTTGTCATCTAAATCTAGGACGATGAATTCATCCTCGAATGAAAGTTCATTCAACTCGAAGCGTGTTTTAATCACACGCTTTGGGATAGTCACGGTTGTACCTGTTGCTAACCGGACTGACAACATACTTCGTGGGGTTTCTACCTCCACGAAGCTCAACAGCGTTAGACTCTGAGTTCTAACGAAATTGTTTGGCGCTCCTGTGTCAAACAAAGCTCGCATGGGGACATCGCTTCCCGTGCGGCTTAACCTCCAGGGTGATAAGAGGCTTACCATCACCCTGCACCTTTTGACAGGACATAGTCCCGTCTGGGGCTATTACCCTCACATGCCCTATGTCGGCATGTGGGATAACATTCCCAGTAGGGCGCCCCGCCCCTACTGGTGATTCTCGTTTTTTGCACCAACAGGGTGATCTCCCTGTTGGTGTCGCCGTGCAGCGGACGGTTCCGTCCGCTGACAGCGTGGCACCGGACGCGGTGCCATACACTCATGGTCAAAATGCCCCATTTTCGCGCATCTATTGCAGCGAATATTCTTCTTAAATTTCGGTTGCTTCGTGTTCGAAGCAACCGCAACCGATAGGTCCATCGGCTCTGGACCTCCACCGCCCATGCTCTGGCGCGGGTGGCTGTTTCTTAAGAAGAAGTGTGAGCTTCGTCTGCCTGACTGCTGATTGTTGACATGCCGTTGCGGCATGTCAAAAGCGAAGGAATGTTGAGCCCTTCGGCTGTACCCAGCATGCGATGGCGCTGATCGCATGCTGAGTTCCTCACGGATGCTCATATCAATGGCATCCCTCAGAGTATCTGGCGGGTGCCGATAGAGACTCTGTTTGGCGGGACCATCATTGAGTCCCTTCATGAAGCCAGTGAACTGCATAGCAGGGGGCACCGGCTCATACACAATATGTTACAGCAAATATTGCGTCTTCTGAGCGTAAGATTGAAGGTCAAGATTACCTTACCGGAGTTTAATGAACTCCTGCCGACTACTTAGCTCCGTTTCTGGAGCTTCAAAGTTGAGCTTTAGCTCAGCTTTTAATTCCTTATAAGTATGGAACGCAGAGTCATCAGTGGCTCTGTGACTCATCGCCCATGCCCTGGCTCTGCAGCCCAGACATGTTGTGGCGAAGTACGCCTGTTGACGTTCGTCAACAATATTTTGTGCAGAGATGGCATCTTCCACCTCTTCGAACCATCTACAAAGGGGCTCGCCCCCTTCAACGGTAAAGGGCGGTACTCGCGCCTTTACCACTTCAACGCTATGCGTTGAAGGTGCAGGTGCGGTCCGCGCTGCCTCTTGCGCGGGCCGTGCTGGCTTTTCTAGGTGGTTTCGCCTAAAGCGATTCAACACCTCTATCGCTTCCTCCGGGGTCTTACCCAGGAGAAAGGTAAGGATGTCGGTCCCCATGGACCGAACCATTTCTACCGTCGCGTCTTTACTACGCGACGAGAAGTGGGGGAAGTGTTTCGTCACCACTTCTAGCGTTCTCTCTCGCTCGGGAGGCGTCATGTCTCACGACTTGATGCCGAGCAGCTCTTAATCTTCGCTCCGCTAGTTGACTAGCGGAACGGAACTGTGGTCGTTAAGACGGACCACAAAAAGCTACCAGGTATAACAGGACTGATCCTGTTACGGGCTTATACTGTATTTTGCGAGGAAGAGCGCAATTCAATAAGGGCAGGATTAGTTGGTAACAACTAATTCTATACTAAAAGTATATATAAATATTTACTTGTCTTTTAGAACGCAAAATTAAGAGTGTTTATTAAATGGGTGGTTAGCGGCTAATAGTATAGTAATTACCTAACTAATATAATAATATTAAGTCTTAAACTAACTGTACTATTAGTTAACCTGCATGATTCGGTATTTATACCGAATCGACTTTTCCCTCGTAGATTATAATAACTTATAATCTATTATTTGAATTTCAGACAACGCGTCTGAAATTCAACTGTGATATTCTAACTTTAATATTAATTATGTAATGGCACCACATTACACATATCATTACGTTAGTCATTTTGTTGTAGCATCCTTAGCATCAAAACGTACCATCAAAAATGGTCGTCCAATTAAAAGGGCTACAGGAACAGCACCCAAATGTCTCGAGTCTACAGAGAACGTTGCATTGTCACCTTTTACCCACACATGATCCTTTGGAACGGTGATTGTCCGCCTTCGCTCCTGATCAAAACGCGGTTGCAGTTCCACCACGTCTCCCTCCTGCAGCATTGCGCAATCATCAGATAGCAAAAACTTCACCTTACATAATTAAAATAAACCAACCAGAGCCAGAATTCGCTTGGTGATTGTCGCACCCTGGCATCGAGTGGGCGATCGCAGCTGAACGAGGTCACCACGCTCCCATCTCCGCCAATATCGCGATAGTTGCTCCACGAAGATGATAGAGCCGTCAGGAATCGTAGGAACCATGGAATAGCCAATACCGTAATTAATATCAAAAAAGTATTTCTTTGTCAGGCTGCCCAGCTTACAATCAGCACACCGTTGCGCACTAGCCTTAGCATCGTCAAAATTTTGCGATATTATTATCACTGCAATTTTACCTCACTAAAATAATATTGTCTACTATATGGCGATTATTTCATTAAATAGTCGCCTTAAATTAGCGATTGGAGGGCGCCGCAAAAACAGGGGTATTTTAGAATTTTTGGGCGAAAACAGGGGCATATTAGACGTTATCTCTTATTATTACTATTATTACTATTATTATTATTATTATTATTATTATTATTATTATTATTATTATTA
>CM047591.1:11221980-11239139 GCA_026184515.1 Peronosclerospora sorghi | reverse complement strand
AAACTCCCACTTATAAGAATACAATATCCCACACCAATTCCACTCAACCCTCCATAATACGATCGAACAGATTGGTCATAGCGAGACGCCCGTCGCAGGTCGCATCCGATTGGTCGAAAATATCCATCCACAATTAAAATACTTGACAGTGTCAGAACAATTGGGAACATCGAGCCAGTAATATGGGAAGCCGAGGGCGCATGACTTTTCGTTGGCCTTGCCGCCATGAGTGGACCCGCCGTTATGCTTGTAAGTTGCGCCTGTGTCTTAACTTTCTTTGGTGATGCTGACGGTTTGTTTTCATAGTCTGGTTCACCTGTTTGTTATCCCACATGCCCTAGCGTCCCTAGCCACGGAATATTAAATTGGACAGGTTATGGAGCCGAGGGCGCATGACTTTTTTGTTGACTTTGCCGTCATGAATGGATACACCGTTACGCGTGTAAGTTGCGCCTGTGTCTTGGCCTTCTTTGAAGATGCTGACGGTTTGATTTCGTAGTCTGGTTCATCTGTTATCTCACATGCCTTAACGTCCCTAGCCACGGAATGTTAAATCGGACAATTTATGGAGCTGAGGGCGCATGATTTTTCGTTGACTTTGCCACCATTAATGAACACGCCGTTATGCTTGTAAGTTGCGTTAATGTCTTGACCTTCTTTGGTGATGCTGATGGTTTGTTTGCATAGTCAGGTTAACTTATTACTTCATGCTCCCTAGCCTTTACTGCCATGATGCTAAAACCAACACGACTGTACTGAGACACTGTGTGAACGCAAGATGCATTACGTAAAGACGGAAGCATAGCACCACTAGTACCATTCCACACTAAATGCTTACGTTGTTCATAAGATGAAGGAACAAAACATTCTTTGTTGTTAATATTCCGTGTTTGCAGACATCACCAACGTAAAAGGCAACATCGTGCTAGCATGTAGAGTTCTGGCATGGTAAAAATATACCGTGAATTAATAACTGCCGCAGATCATCATTTTCATGTCCCAAATAGAGACTCTACTTCACCACAATCGCCCCTTGCGTAACTTCAGCTTAAGCGAGCAAAAGGCACGCACATATATAATTCTTAATTGCCTTACTTCAGATATTTATGTGCTGAATCTTCGTTCATAGTCGTAGCAAAGACGCATTCAACGTTGAATCAATAACACTGATGTAACAGGATTACATTTGGTTACATTTGGGTATATTGTGTACATAAGTACACTACGGTTGAGGTCAGTATTGACCGTTCCGAAAGGTTTGGACCTATTGTTTATTTTAACCAATCAGGGCAAGAGCCCTTGGTGGAGGCGTGGCAACCTGCCACGTGTTGGTACACAGGTGGTGTACATTTTATTTCGGCTAGGTACGAATTGAGTAAGTTCTACTTAGTATTACATATAGTTTATATTAGTTTAATTAATTTAGGATATTACATATTAAATATACATTCAGTTTACATTTCACAATAAAGACTGCTAGGCGCACGACCTCGAACGGTCGCGCGCACAGTGAGTGTTGTAGTGAAAGGGAATACCTTCCCTTAACTACCCCCTTATTAAGGGAGCCTTGTATCAAGGCGTTAGTTTATACTAACTAGTAAACCAAGGGAAATCTTGACCCCGAGTAAGAGAGCGATCTCTTACTAAGCCCATTTATAAGGGCGCATCGGCTATGTAGCGGCATATAACCGCTTAAGGAAAGTCTTCCTCTGTGCGCTAGCCGCACCGTGCGTACGCACCGGCTACATCTGGCATCACTTGTAGTCAATCCAACACCTGTGTTGGTAGACGACAACATCCTCTGCAAAGGATGAAACAGGACGATTGGGCACGGTTAACCTCCGTCCAACAGGAAGCCTTTAAGAGGCTAGTACCCATATTGGGTTCGGTTGGCATGCGCCACCTAGTGGAGCAGGGCTTTGATGCCGTGCGCGAGAGGGTTAACTCCCTCATCGCCCATGAGGCGAATTGTAGTGGAAGTCATTCCACGTCCACGGGGGTGCGCCCCCGTTGTCATTTAAGATAAAGGAATTCACCGGTGAAAAGGGTGATAACCTTTATGTGTGGCTTCGCGAGGTAGAAACGGCCTTCGCCACAGCGAATGTGATCAAGGATCACTTGCAAGTGGGACTTTCATTAATCCATCTTACGGGTAAAGCTCGTACATAGGCGTTTACGTGTCCGGATGCGGTCACGAACGTGTTCCGAACCTGGGAAGTCCTTAAGCAAAAGCTTATGGACATGTACGCCACGCCTGATCTGGTTTTCCAGAATCAGCTGGCGTTTCTGAGGTGCAGTCAGGACACTAGGGACTTGGAACATATATCCAAAAACTTAAGACCCTGTTGGTAGGGATGTACGCGAAAGCGAACTCGGACGATGTGTCCATTCCCGTGTTCATGGGAGGTCTGAAAGAAGGTCCAGCACGTTCGGAGCTCTTCCGATGCCGACCCCAATCCCGGGGGGGGGGTGCGTTTAAGATGGCGTTCAACGCAGAAAGGAACTTTCGTTCCTCTAATGTGGGTCCCGAACCCATGGAACTGAGTCAGGTCGAAGCGGAGGAGAAACCTTCCGCCAAGAGTCACTCTGACTCTTCTTCGCAGAGCTTCGAGGCGGAGCTCTTAGCTATGTTGCAGCGGCATGGGCCGCTGAGATGCTTCCTGTGTGGAAGCACGGATCATCTGACAAACAGATGTCCGAAAAATCCCCAGCGATACACTCGCTATAAGGAGCCAATGGCTTGGAAAAAGCCCTTGCCCAAGCCGTCGGGAAACGACGGCTCCCAGTAGGTGCGGGGCGCCCTACTGGGGGATCCCTCAGTGCTATTAAGCCCCAGGGTCGGGGACGACAGCACAAAGCCCCGAGGGAAACGGTGCTTTCCAGCACCGAGTTGGTGTACCAGCCAGGTTTGCTGGTTGTCCTTGCGGACGTGAAAGGCTTTGATAAGCCTTGGAGAGTCTTGATAGACTCTGAAGCGTCTGAAAATTATGTCAGACCGGCTTCTGTGGAGAAGAGTCGGCTATATGCCGAGGCCCTAGAGGCACGTTCTCGTGGCGTCGTCACGGTCCGTCTTGCGACGGGCGTACAGGTTTCTGTACCCAAGGTCTCGATTGACCTTAAGATGAAGTTTTCAGACTTTGACAGCTTAGAACGTTGCCTAGTCCTGGGTTTGGACTCGAGGTATGACCTTATTCTGGGCATGAAGTGGCTGGAACTCCACGATCCATGGATAGACTGGAAGTATAAGTCCATTGGCTCAACGCACCCGCGGTCGGGTGAAGAATTGGCGAGTCATGAACCCACCTTTGCCCGATCGCAAAGCGATTCTGGCGTGAGACGCCAGAGATTGGGATGTCTGAAATGATCAGTCCCAATGAGGTAAAGGAAGAGTTCCTTGACGAGGAGAATTCGGCGGTTAATCTTCACGCTGATATAGGAGAGACTGGTGAGTCGCCAGCGGTAGAGGTGGATTCCTCTGAGGTTAAGCGCGAGGCGCTTCCTAGTGAAGGGACGCGTAGTTTCTCTCTTCTGCAGGTCGGAATTGATTCCGACAACGCCGTGTTCGGCGAACAGTTGCGACTCCAGTGGTAGGGGTAGATACCCCTGTGGTTAAGCGCGAGGCGCTTCCAAGTGAAGAGACCCGTAGTTTGTCTCTTTCGCACGTCGGAAATGATTTCGACAACGCCGTATTAGGTGAGACCGGCAAGTCACCGGTGGTAGAGGTAAAGACCTCTGTGGGTAGTCGCGATGCGCTTCCAATAGATGGGGCAATTGACTCCCCCCATCTAGGTCCCGGGATGAGTCCCGAGGCCAGTAGTCAGCAATCCTATCGGATGCTGAATAGTGTGACAGGTGTGGTCACAGAAGGCATAAGCCTGGAACGGTTTCCTGGGGTAGGCGAACTGTTGTCGTTGGAGGAGATGTCCTTCAACGAGTTTGAGACTGCTGTAAAAGAAGGTGAACTCGACGAGATTGTCGTGTTGCGTCCTGAAGAGGAGTTGAACTCCTCATCCACAATGGACGAGTCAGTTTTGGTGCAAACCAAACAGGCATTGAATGCCCGAAGCGGTCTCAAGATCCTTGCGGATCCTGAGGACCCTTACCATTCCTTACTAAAGGAATTTGAAGATGCCATTAGTGACAATCCGCCGATGGGGTTACCACCGGATCGGGGAGTCCGACATGAAATTGATTTGGTTCCTGGAACCAAATCCTGCGTCACTAGGCAGTGGCCTCTCCCCAAGGAGCAATGCGACGTCATCAACGCATTCTTCAAGGGGAAAGAAACAGGCAGGGATGGTACGGGAGAGCAAGTCTCCCCATTTATCTCCCACCTTTGTGTTCGTAAACCGAACGGAAAGTGGCGCATTGTGCATGCGTACAACAAAATGAATACAGCTACTGTACCCATGCAGACTCCGACTCCTCGGAAGGATGTCCTCCAGAACAATATGGCGGGATGTACGGTGTACAGTGCCTTAGATCTGGTGGACGGGTATTATCAGGTGCTCATGCGAGCATCCGATATTCCGCTTACAGCGGTCAGCACGCCTAGTGGCATGCTGTGGAAGTGGCTAGTTATGCCACAGGGTCTTTCAAATGCACCAGAAACTTTTAATCGCTTGGTGACTCAGCTCTTCCGCCCTCATAGAAAGTACGCCAGACGTACTTCGACGATATATTCGTTCATAGTCGTGCGGAAGGTGACTCGTCTGATGTTCAGACGCATCTGATACACCTTCGAGCGGTGCTCGAATGTATGCGAGAGCATAAGTTATATGCGAACGCATCCAAATGTATATTTGGTGCTGAGGAAATTCCTTTCCTCGGATGCTTCATCGGTAAGTATGGAGTGCGGGCGGATCCCGCGAAGGTGAAAGCCATTGTGGAGTGGCCTTCGCCTGTAAATATTAGAGATTTACGGAAATGGCTTGGATTAGCCAACTATCTCCACAAGTACAGCGAGAACTACGCTGAAATGGCGAAGCCATTAACCGACCTTCTTAAGAAGGACGTGGATTGGTGTTGGGAAACCAAACACTAAAAAGCTTTTGAAGCGGTAAAGGGGAGCTTGTTGAAAGCCCCCGTTCTTGCTCTACAAGATTCTGGGAAACCATTTAGCGTCGTTTGCGATGCCTCCAATTTCGCAATCGGATGTGCTTTGTTACAAGCAGACGATGTGGGAAGGGAACGCGTGGTTGCGTTTGAGTCAAGGCAGCTTAAACCTGCAGAACGGAATTATCCCGTTCATGACAAGGAGCTACTTGCAATGAAGTATGCTCTTGTCAAATTTAGGGTTCACCTACTCGGCTCAAAGCCGTTCGTGGTTTATACTGACCACGCGTCCTTACGGACAGCGACAAAGTCGCCCCATCTCTCCCAATGGATGTCCCGTTGGCTCTCCTTCTTTGCGGAGTACAACTTTGAGGTTAAGTATAAACATGGCAAGCAGAATCTACTTGCAGACGCGTTGTCGCGTCGTCCCGATTACGAGCTCGCTCACGCAACATTCATCACCTCGTCTGTGGTGGATCTCATAAGCCAGGCGTATGGGAAAGACCCACAATGTACGTCGCTTATCAGCGCGTTGAGTAAAAAAGGTCTTGGCTCGTCTGATACTACCCTGCCAAGTCAAGATAGAGCTCGGTTACACCGTTACAGGTACTGTAACGGTTTGCTATATTATAGCACGAGCGCGGAGGAAACTCCGCGGGTGGTTGCTCCTCGTGATGAGGAACTGAAGTATAGAGTCCTCTTTGAGGCACATGACGCCCCTACCGGGGGTCATTTAGGTCGGGATAAGACCTACAGCGCTCTAAGCGCTTTGTATTGGTGGCCCAAAATGTATAAGTGGGTTGGCGCGTATATTCGCACCTGTGAGACGTTTCAGAGGGTCAAACCCTCTGCAGATTCAGCTGCGCCTTTGGCGAGCTTATCCGTTCCTACGGAGTGTTGGAAATACATCAGTATGGATTTTATCTTCGGTTTTCCGAAGGACAAGGCCGGTAACACCGGCATATTGGTCCTTTTAGACCGTTTTTTTTAGTAAGATGGCTCACCTAGTGGCGGTTCCCGAGTCCATTGATGGACAATAAACAGCAAAAGTGTTCCTAGACCGTGTCTTTCGACAGCATGGTCTACCCGATTCTGTTGTATCGGATCGGGATCCCCGTTTTACGGGACAGTTTTGGGGCGCGCTGTTTAAGGTGCTAGGCACCAAGCTCCTCATGTCCACTGCGGATCATCCACAGACGGATGGTCAGACGGAACGCGTTAACCGCGTTGTGGAGGACATTCTCCGGAGTTTATTTCCGGATTCTCCAAAGAGTTGGAGTGAGATGCTTCCGATGGTTGAATTTTCTATCTATAATTCGGTCCATTCATCTACGGGGTTTACCCCGTTTTACGTGAACGGATTAGTGAATACGAGGGTTCCGTTGACGCCACGTGTGTGTGGCCCAGGGCTTGACGGGGGAGGATTCCCCGATGTCAGCCCTGTATCTGTGTGAAAGCACATCGATCAGTTTTTATCGACGCGCCTTAGTGTCTTACGACACGTTTGCGATGCCATGGCGGAAAGCCAAGACAAGCAGAAGGAGCAAGATGACCGCAAGGGGCGGCGTAACAAAAGGGTGTACAAAGTAAGAGAAAGTGTTTTATGAAACGCTAAGAATCTTCCTACACATGCAGTTTTCAACGTGTTGCGGAACAAACTGCTCCCCAGGTTTGTGGGGACTTTTAATGTACTAGCCAGAAAGGGCTTGGCGTATACCTTGGATGTCCCGAAGGCGATGCGTACGCATCCTACCTTCTATGTGGGTATGCGCAAGCCATACCAGAACCCGGAGGCGGGTCCCCTCTTGGAGGAGGTCGGGAAGTCGGGTAGTCGAAAGGCACAACAGGTCCGAACATCGCCGACAGGGTCGAAATACGACCATGAAACTCCGAAACGACGGACTCGAGAGAGGCAAGCCGCCTCTCGATGTGTTCAATTGCACTCCCCTCGTCGCGGAGTCCCTCCTGGGAGTCCTGGCCGCGACGGCTGTGTCGATTACAGCGCTCGTGGAACTCACGTCGCAATTGCGCGACCTCCTCCTCCAGTTCTCGATACGAAGGGTATTCCACATTACCATGTGGAGCGTCTGATGGCGCGACGACATCATCGGGGTGAGACCCAGTACCGGGTGAATTGGAAAGGTTATACACATTCACAGAGTTCGTGAGTCCTGCGGCAGGATTGCCATGATGTCGTTGACGCTTTCGAGCGGTAGATCCCCGCTGCGAGTCAACGACCAAAGGGGCAGAAGAAGCCCCTTCACTCCCAGTAGCTGGGAGTTTTCCGGAGGCACATACAGAGTTTGTATTGCTCTCCGGAACCACACCGAGGGCAGGAGCGATAGCAGGGCGCGTGCAATAAGGGGCAGTTAATTTCCCCAGCGCTTTGGCTTGGGCAAACGCCAAGCGCAACGCCCTCTCTATCCGAACGTCACGTTCGGAATAGCTGTTATACAGCTCGTTAAATTTAGGGAGACGCTTCTCCCCTTCCTCCCAAGCGCGGAATTTCTGCTCTGCTTCCTCAATACCTTCTCCTGTAAGGAGAACGAAGGGAACTTCTCGGAGGGTCTTAACAACGGCAACCTGTGCCTGTTTCCCGAGGCGAGCTCGGTACGAGGTGAAAGTGAACTGCTTCGGCGTTAGCAGTTTTTCCCGAAGTTGTCTCCGGCGCGCGATTTCACGCGGCAGTACAGCCGAAGGGCCAGGGATATGGGAGGCTAATCCTCTCTTCACCTCGTTTTTAGCCTTCTTTTGAGGGTCAAGAGGACCCTTCCGTGCCGGTACGGCATGTCGGGTTTCCTGAGCCGTGTCTAGCTCATTGGTGTTGGTCGCCTTCGGCTACACGGATGCATCATCCGCAATTGGTAGAGGTGGCGCATGCGTTAGTGCATTTTCCCCACGTGTGGGGAACGGATTGGACTGCCGACATCGCAGTTCGGCGTTGCCGGAGCGGTCAGCCTTTGGGCAGATATCCCCAAGGGCATCCACCTCCGAGTTATCGGAATAGTCTCCACCTTCTCGAGGGGAATCCTCAGAACCACTAAAGGTGCTCATGGTAAGCCAGAAGTTCTGGCAGTTGGAGTTCTCCAACTATAATTGATTATTGCGTAAACACTAGTCTTGATGGGGGGGGATGTAACAGGGTTACATTTGGGTATGTTGTGTACATAAGTACACTACGGTTGAGGTCAGTATTGACCGGTCCGAAAGGTTTGGACCTATTGGTTATTTTAACCAATCAGGGCAAGAGCCCTTGGTGGAGGCGTGGCAGACTGCCACGTGTTGGTACACAGGTGGTGTACATTTTATTTCGGCTAGGTACGAATTGAGTAAGTTCTACTTAGTATTACATATAGTTTATATTAGTTTAATTAATTTAGGATATTACATATTAAATATACATTCAGTTTACATTTCACAATAAAGACTGCTAGGCGCACGACCTCGACCGGTCGCGCGCGCAGTAAGTGTTGTAGTGAAAGGGAATACCTTCCCTTAACTACCCCCTTATTAAGGTAGCCTTGTATCAAGGCGTTAGTTTATACTAACCAGTAAACCAAGGGAAATCTTGTCCCCGAGTAAGAGAGCGATCTCTTACTAAGCCCTTTTATAAGGGCGTATCGGCTAAGTAGCGGCGTATCGCCGCTTTAGGAAAGTCTTCCTCTGTGCGCTAGCCGCACCGTGCGTATACGCGCCCGCTACAACTGGTGCTGACACTTCATTTCCCGGAGGTGCACTAATCAATCGTTCAAACATCGAAATCTTGACCCGATTCACGCGCTCAAAGTCAATTCAACCCATAACAAACGGTTGCAATTGCATATGATCATCGATCATCTCCAATTTCCGTAAGGAAGAGCCAAAGCACGAAACCAAGAGTGGCTCCATCACTTCCGACGCTTCTTCGACCAAAATCGCAAAATCTCACGATGCAATTACATTTTTAAATTCTCCAGTTCTGCGCTAAATGCATGTTGAAATCGATTATTAATTTCGCTCCACAGATTTAGTACCGAATACAAGGCATTCCATCGTTATTCCAAGTTCATACCCCAGTGCCATTCAATGGGGAGATAAATTACTTGTCCGAACTAGCCCATGCAAATTCCTCTTCATCTTCGACCTCTTCTACGACCTCAATCACTTCATCAGTCTCATCGTCCCCAATCTCATGCAGTTCACGGAGATGTTGCAAATGCTCCGATTCCTCGACTTCATCCCCGTTGTCGAATGGAATGGCATCCTCAAAGTTATCCACATCGCTAACTGAGATCCAAGCACTTTCAGCTTTAGCTTCTTATTAGTACTTGATTCTAGCGTCTCAAGAGGCTCCTCTGGTTTAGTGTCCTGTACATCTTCTACTGTGAACTTCTAAATCTTCTGAGCTTCATTTTCGCACTCTCTTCTGCTTATTGAAGGTGAGTAACTTCTAGTTGCGTTTTCGTCACCTCTTCTTCCGCTTTTTCCACTTGAATACTTCAGTCATCGACTGTGCTCGCTAACTAAACATTTTGTTGGAGCACGCGCGCGGTTTCCTCCTCTTTTTGTTTCAATTTCGTCAAAAAGTCCCTCTCTCTTCCGAAAACGCCTCGACCTTTGACGCTATCTCGTCTGCCTCTCCCCTTTCTCTCCGCAGTGTACGAATTCTCTGCTACAGCTGCGCCTGCTTCATCGATAAGGCCTGACCTCCCTACCAGTCGAGCGCAAAAGTTCCAGCTCACACTTTAACGTAAATTGCTCTGCCTTTAACGCTATCATCTCCTTCGCCAACGCTTCCTTTTCTCTACAACCTTCTCATGCTCCGCCGGATCAACCTGCTGATACTTCTCCACCGGCTGATACACGCGTTGTTTTCAGCGCTCGTTCGCATCTTTTAGAACTTCGATCTCTTGCTTGAACGACACCACTTGCTTCTTTAACGCGGCTTCAGCCTGCTTCAACGGCTCAAGATTTTCTTCGAGACTGCGCACCTTGCTATCCTCTTCCTTCAGCTTTGCCACGTTCTTCTGGTTTTCATCCCGCAGCGTTGCATTGCTTTCCCGCAACAACCATAACTGCTCCAATTGAGCCACTCGGTTTTCATCATCCACACTCGCTCGAGGACTAGCCTGATTATCACCTAATGCCTTCATCTCTCCACAAAGACGTTCGACACTCGACTTCAAGCTCACAATCTCTGCACGGCCACGCTGCACTTCTTGTTGTGCTAACTATAGCCTTGCCTATGCAATCTAGTTCTCACGTCGCAAATACGCAATCACACTCCGTAGCTCTTCCACCTCTTTTGCATGAACATCGGAGCCACTCGAGCCTTCTCCAGCTTTCTGATTCGCACGACTTTCCATCCCATTCCTTGTCTGCCACCCGCTCTTCATCTTTTCCTTCATCGTTTTGTTGTTTCTCCTCTCTCACTTGCTCTTCACTTTCTGTCTCAAGCTACTGCGCACCCTTTTCGTCTTCCTCTGTGCTCAGTTTATTGCCCCATGGTTTATTTATTTATTTATTTATTTTCGTAACATCTCGTGACTCTCCATACAAGTTTTGCACCTGCTGGACCCTTTCGGGTATCTCTTCGTACGGTCGCCCTCGATGTACATGTTTTCTTCGTTTTATCTTACAATAGCCGTACAGGTTTCACACCTTTAGTACCCTGACAGGTTTGCCTTCGTACGATCTTTGTTTTGTTATGCGGTTCTCCGTGTTGTTTTCAATGGATGTACTGGTTTCACACCTTTAGCACCCTGACAGTTTCCGCTTCGTACGATCTCATTCATACACGAATTTCACATCTTAATAATTATTCATGGAGCGCTCATAGGCTCACGCTTCATATTACCATCGTCATAGTTAACCATATTGCGTCAATAAAATTAAATGGAGACGTGAATTATCCACATGTTCCAACAAACTTCCAGTTCTTGGTTAAACATGTATATTTGTTTTGTATTATGCTTTTCTTTTGCTATTCCACATAATGAAACCAACTCGGCTCCGCACTCTACTCATCCCAACCAACATGGGTTCGTGATAGGTATGTACTACATCTTCAGGGTCTTGTCTCACTTGTTTTCTTTTTCTTTTTATTTTCTTGAGTGTCTTGTTATTTTTATCTTTTTTACTTTTTATCTTGTGAGGATTCTACATTTAAACATCAGCTTCATCCTCTTCTGCTGGGTTACGACTTCCTTTTGATCCAGCAGCATTATTTTCCACAGAGTATGGACCACCATTTATGTCCGCCCCTTGCCCAACATTAACATTTCCTTGGGTTCAGGCGTTCCATTAGTTTTCTTCCCCATACTGCGAGTGATCAGAAATATTTGTGGTCACAGGTAATCAACATCTTCCCATATATCTTTGTGTTTTGTGACAACTTGCTCCCCATTATTGGAATTATTGTCAAATTTACAGGATGGCTTCGCTGTTGTTTCTTGAGTCTCATCTGCAGTGGCATACAGCAAGTCTGGCAGACGATTCAACAGCTGCAGATCCGCTTTTCTTTGATCGTTAATAATCTTCCCTGCTTGCTGTTTTTTCATGGCACATTGAGTTAAGAAATCAGCTGCCTGATTATACTTGCGAGACACGTTTATCAGACTGAAGGCTTCGAATTTCTATACCAGTGAGCGCACTCTGCCCAACCAAACCAATAGTGATGCATGATTGCAGCGTAGATCTCCATTGACTTGTCCAATAACCAATCTAGAATCCCCGCACACAATTGCTTTCGTTATATTATGATCTTGCGCGAGCTGTAATACATGGATTAGTCCGTGATATTCGCTCTCAATTACGGTAAGGTTAGCTTAAATCCCATATTCCGCTGCCACTACATCCCAAGTCGGTAATTTCTACACTATCATGCCAAACGCTCCTTTTGGGTCATTCTTAAGACGCACTGCACCATCAAACGATAAAACATATCCAGTGCTATGACGCTGCAGACTAGGAATTGGCTTAATGATCGGTACTTCTTTCAACGATTTTAACGGAGCAATGTCTTCTAGCACTTCATTCATCTTTTCTGCAGGCACAATGGACGTGGCTGATAAAGCAGGTAATCCCACAGCCTAATGATTCCTTCGTATAATTTCCAACGACCATGGGGACAACATTACTGCCCATTGAATTCCTCTTCCTGTCAAACTTTTCGATGTGAACAGCCATCGCATTGTAGAGTATCTCGCATAAACCGTTATATGCTGTCCAAACAAAATCTGACTGGCATTATGCAACGTCTTGAGCAACGCTAGAACCTCTTGTTCCGCCCCTGTATACCTTGTTTCAGAGTCCTTAAAACATTGCTAACATAACGTACTGGGTGTAATATTCCATCATACTCTTGACACACCGTAGCTCCGAACGCCCATGGATTGGTATATAACACTATACTCAACGGTTTCGATCGCTTGATGTGCCGTAACAATGGTGCATTCACCAGACGATCCTTTAGTAACGAAAACGACTTCTCAACGTGCTTCAGTTGTGTACCATCTTTCAACTGCAGTTCTGTTAACTCATACAGAGATGCGGCTAGTGTTGCGAAATTATCAATAAACCGTAGATACTATATCAAATTACCACCGAATCTTCGAATTCACTTCAATGTCCGTGGGAACGCCATTTTGACAATAGATTCCAGATTGCGGGGGGAGCCTTAATTCCTTCTGCAGATATACGATGACTCAAAAAATAGACACTGTGTTTATCAAATGCACTCTTCGGCAAACTTATAGTGATTTGCCAATACTTAAATGCTTCCAAGAGATTCTTCAGCATGACACATAATGTGTCCCAGCTGTTTGCACCAAAAGTAATATCATCGATATATGATCGTCTCCCAATAATAGGATGTTCATCAATCATCACTACTTGGCCGTTATGAAACACATCTTGAGTAATGGATACATCTTTTTCCAACACATGTGCCTCCTCACTATCTGTATCCATGACTGACTTCTCACCCAGCAATTTACACTTTATTCCCATCTGCCGTGACCGCCGTACCATTGTCCACAAAGCTTTATCCACTATACGTTGATATATCTGCGGAGCGTTCTTAAGTCCTTGGGGCATCCGAAGCCATTCGAAATGTCCTAAGGGTCAAATAAAAGCTGTGATCAAGCGAGCTCTCTTGGTCATAGGTAAAGCCCAATATTCACTGCATTATCCATTGAACACAACCATTTCACTCCTTCAAAATTGTCTAGTAGATCGTCAATCAACTGCATGGCATACACCATCAATCTTGTCTTCTCATTCACAGCTCTATAATCAATACACATGCCGTATGTCAGTGTTGTTCTTCTTGAGTACTATGACGATCGGAGATGCCCAAGAAGATTCTGAATACCGATTTAGCCCTGCCTGTAATAAACCTCGTATCAATTCATACAACTTAGGCAACATTGTAGTCGGTACTTTTCGTGCTCTTAGCGCAATAGGTGCATTATCACCCACATCCACGTCACAAACTACACCTTTAGCTGGAGGCGGTAACGCATTACCAGAACTTATAAAACCATCGGCATACTCATATAATAAAGCACGAAGATTATCTTCTTGTTCTCTAGTGGTGACTCCTGGTTCTCCTATGTCTGCAGTAGTCATATCTGGTGTTTCAATTGGATTCTTGTCTACTTCTGGAATGAGTGCTAACTGTTCTTCCATAGCTTCAGTCGACATCTCAACTCCTTCGTGTAAATACACTTCTCTTTCCAATTTCGTCTGGTCCACCTTCATTGGATCTATTGCATCCATTACATACACACCAGGAGGCTTATCTCCAAAATTCTTCACTGCGTGTACGTTGGTCCAATTGATCGGCATGTTAGCACTCTCCATCACTTTAGTATGTACCTGTAGGTACTCCTCCGACATCAAATCTTCTCGTGTCATCAGTGGTAATGGTTCCTCCCAGGGGATTTTACAGCTTAGGTCCTTCATGTTCAGAAATACACCTGCCTTAACCAAAAAGTCTGTACCCAGTATTGCTAATGCATGCGTGTCAATACTAGCGACCCACATCTCACAGGTGAATAACACTGATGCACCCATGCGAACTTTGACTGTATCCACACCTATTTCTCCAATGGTACTATCCGTCACACCACAAAAGCTAGTTGGAGTGTCAAACATCCGAACTGCTATTTGCAACTTCCGTGCCACATTTGTGTGCAAAACTGATATATAGGCACCCGAATCCAACATCAATGGTAATTCCAGATCATCCACAGCCCAATTTACATAAACTTGCGTTGCAGGCTGTTTTACTTCCATTGGCTGTTGTCATCCATCTCGTTCCCCTACATTTTATCGACCAGTGTGACACATGCTGAAATATCTGTTACTTCATCACTTATCGTCAGTTCAGCTTGTGTCTTATCCTCACTGGAGGTAGCTTGTTTTGCCATTTTTTCTTGAATTTTCTTATTTTCTTGATCCTCGTCCAAAGTGAGTGATCCATCCATGCAACATGTATTATTTTTTTCGGTTTTGTTTTTTGTGTAAGGTACAGCGGTGTCGGTTCAATTTCACTTGACAAATCCCCCCCCCCTTTCCTCTTGACAGTGGTTGCAATGCACTGTGGGGATAGGCGTTTAACAGCTCCGCCACCTGAGCTTTAGTCAACTCTCCTGCCTTCAGCTTAGTACGCATCTCGTCCATATCTTCAATGAACTTCCGACAATACTTTGCATCATGCCCAAAAATATCACAATGTTCACATTTCACCAATTTCCAACAGTGACTCTTGTCATGTCCCCTTCGGTTACAGTGTTCACATATCACACCATTGCCATTATTCTGATTAGTTGTCGTTCGCGCACTCTTATCTTCGTATGTAGGTCGTGCCCGCTGTGCTGCATGTACTTCCCCGCCCATCATATGCACGCTAGGTTGCGGGTCTTCATACATAGCATCATCATTCTTACGTGTAGCTACCTTCTTTCCAGGCCTCATAAGACGCGCTTCATGTTAAATCAATAATTTTTTCTAGTTCTTCAATGGTTGAGAAAGTGATATGTTGATACTGCATCTGTATGGTGCGATCGTGAATGGTATCGAAGAACTGTTGAATGTGCTCTTCCAATAGTGAAGCGTTGAATGCATTTCTAAAGTCCATCCCTGCTCGCAGCGCTGCTGCATTTAATCAATACAAATATGTGGTAGCCAGCTCATAATGTTTCTGTGTCAATCTTGAATACATAACTCGGGGCGACACTGTATCCACACGGAACTTCTTCTGAAAAAAGCGCAATCACCGTACCCCAGTCATGCTTTACCGAATCGTCTAGTTACTCATACCACCATGACGCTGTGCTTGTCAAGCTATCAACGAACATTCCCAGACGTTGACTATCATTCCAATGTGATATATTAGCTACGTGTGAGAATCGAGCAACCCAAGCCCGTGCACTTCCAGCATCCTGCCTATTCCCATCAAAAGATTTTATCTCGGTATTCTGAATGATGGCTGTAACTGGTTGAGGTGAGGGTGCCCATGAGTTTGCACTTCCACCAGGCATACCACACCCCGAAGTACTATGATGCATTCGTGGCTGCGTAGACGGTGTATGATATGAGGTACTAGGCTCCCCTCTCGTTGTATTGGGTGCGCGACTAGCTGACAAGGCTGCCGTGACTTTAGTCAATTCCTCCAACTTAAATGTCCATCTTGCATCATCTTAACTAAATTGGCTACCACTGGATATTGTTTAGGCGCAGCCACCCCTGGACCCTGTCTAGGCGCAGACACCCCTTGCTCTTGTTTAGGCACAGCTATTTTGGTTGTGGACATAACTTCATCGTCATCTGGTGAGAACTCCAATTTCTTTTTTGTTTTTGTAATTCTTCTGGGTCGCAATTGTGGCACTTCTTAAAACTCATCTCTATCAAAGAGCTCCAACATACCCGGTGGCTTTGACTACCTCACCGGTGTATGTACGGTATCTGCTATTATGTAGTAGGTGGGAATGATATTGGAAGTTTCTTCTTGATATACCATTTAATGATGTCTCCCACTGATTTTCTGCTAATAATAACGACACCATCAGGCCAATTTCTTTTGCGGTCCGTGCCAAATCATAATCACACGCATTCTCGAACTTGTCCCGTCTGATGATTTCATATCCCAATTTTGAGAACATGTCCTACAACGACAACACAGATGCTTCTAAATCTCCAAATGTACTAATATCCTCTCACACTCTAAAGTTGGGTGCATCCCGCTTCACCTTACGTATCTCAAACAGTGAGAACCAACTGCTTGAATCACCCGGTAATCTAAGTACCTGTTGTTGGTACTGCGTTACCTTTGCACAGGCTTCTTAAAATGTGTAGGTTCTTTTAGTATCATCTTAGGAGTACTCCAATGTAAAATGGAGATCTCGACCATTCCCTAGTGATACTTACGCCATTGTGTAAGTTTTAATTTGAAGTCGACGCTAGTCCCGTGTCGCGGCACCAGTTGACGTGAAGGAGTAGAAACTTGTAATAAATCCACTTAATCAACAACACAAGGAGATAAAAATCCAGTCCTCCTTACTTTACTTCCCGGGTAATTAATACTATCTCCCGAAGCAACAAATCAATCAAACACACTAGGCACACACTTCCAAAGGTAGTTCCAGCCTGCCCCCAACAATTTCTAGTTTCAAAAGGCTACGCCTCCACTTGCTAGGGCGTTCACTCAACGACTTCTTCGTATTACACTTGGTTTTAGTATGGGAACAGTAAAGAAGTTTTTTTGAGGGCCGCCAGAGATCTCTCAGGTTCAGGGGAAATTTGATTCTATTCAGTGTTACTAACGCTTACATCAAAGTCAATCACTTCTCTCACCCACTACTACTTGGTTACTTCAGCGCTGACTTCAATACTTGACAGTTACTGCTGAGGCCCTCTGTAATCTGATTGATCATACTTGCCAGTTGCTTAGGAGACCCTCTATAATCCGATCGATCAGATTGGTCATCGCGAGACGGCCGTCGCGGGTCACTTCTGATTGGCCGAAAACTCCCACTTATAAGAATACAATATCCCACACCAATTCCACTCAAACCTCCATAATACGATCGAACAGATTGGTCATCGCGAGACGGCCGTCG
>CM047591.1:11205358-11221970 GCA_026184515.1 Peronosclerospora sorghi | reverse complement strand
ACCAATTCCACTCAACCCTCCATAATACGATCGAACAGATTGGTCATAGCGAGACGCCCGTCGCAGGTCGCATCCGATTGGTCGAAAATATCCATCCACAATTAAAATACTTGACAGTGTCAGAACAATTGGGAACATCGAGCCAGTAATATGGGAAGCCGAGGGCGCATGACTTTTCGTTGGCCTTGCCGCCATGAGTGGACCCGCCGTTATGCTTGTAAGTTGCGCCTGTGTCTTAACTTTCTTTGGTGATGCTGACGGTTTGTTTTCATAGTCTGGTTCACCTGTTTGTTATCCCACATGCCCTAGCGTCCCTAGCCACGGAATATTAAATTGGACAGGTTATGGAGCCGAGGGCGCATGACTTTTTTGTTGACTTTGCCGTCATGAATGGATACACCGTTACGCGTGTAAGTTGCGCCTGTGTCTTGGCCTTCTTTGAAGATGCTGACGGTTTGATTTCGTAGTCTGGTTCATCTGTTATCTCACATGCCTTAACGTCCCTAGCCACGGAATGTTAAATCGGACAATTTATGGAGCTGAGGGCGCATGATTTTTCGTTGACTTTGCCACCATTAATGAACACGCCGTTATGCTTGTAAGTTGCGTTAATGTCTTGACCTTCTTTGGTGATGCTGATGGTTTGTTTGCATAGTCAGGTTAACTTATTACTTCATGCTCCCTATCCTTTACTGCCATGATGCTAAAACCAACACGACTGTACTGAGACACTGTGTGAACGCAAGATGCATTACGTAAAGACGGAAGCATCGCACCACTAGCACCATTCCACACTAAATGCTCACGTTGTTCATAAGATGAAGGCACAACACATTCTTTGTTGTTAATATTCCGTGTTTGCAGACATCACCAGCGTAAAAGGCAACATCGTGCTAGCATGTAAAGTTCATGCATGGTAAAAAATATTCCGTGAATTAATAACTGCCGCAGATCATCGTCTTCATGTCACAAATAGAGACTCTACTTCACCACACAAGTTATCCAATCGGTACGTTCACGACGTATTCAGAAGGTTGGGTTGCAAGGCTGTTCTACGGCAGGTATTGACTAATCATGAGCTTTTAGGAAATGGTAGTTTTCGGGGGTAAATCACATGAGTTGGTGCGGTGCACATTAGGCTCTTTGGATATTTGGGATATAAAAATAGTCTACGGTTTCCTTTCAGATAAACAGGTCGAAACGCGTCTTTGCGCCACTGGCTCAACTGCATAAGAGTTAACAAGGTCCTCTCCAGATCTTTACATCCCCGAGCAGCACAGTATTGGACTGCCCGGAATTCCCCCGACTGAAGTTACCAAGGAACGTACACTCAAGGAATTTACCCGTGTTTGAAACATTGTTTTTGGAGGTGAGGAATAGTTTGGCAGCTGTTAAAGGACGTGAAGAAATTTGTGGGGTTTTCGCGTGACATACGGCGGGTTGAAGTAGTGCCTATAGTTGCTGATCTGACCGATTGATATTTTTCGGTCAAAGTACAGGGTATAATGAAATCAAGTGTAACCGCAGCCCGTTCCTAAACGAAGAGTTTTTGCCTAGAGTATCCGCCAAGCATTATCTGACCTGACCGGGAAATATGCAACAAATCGTCAAGGGGTCTACCGAGAGAGCGTCACTGTGACTACGCATGGCGGGAAGGTAATCGAGGTGGATAGTCGAGCTGCCCGCCATCAAGATTATGGTTGAGATTACCGTGGAGGTCAGAACGGCGCTGACTGGCCTGATTCTGAAGTCTACGCACAAATTACCACCTCCGGTAGTGAGTCGTTTGGGTCGCCCGTGGGTATAAGAAAAATTTCGAAGTGGACCACATCATAGGTCCGCGAAATTTCTATTTCCTTTAAGCTGTCTCGATATTAGGCTGATGTGCGTCACCTGTCCGAATAAAAGGTGCGTATCCTTACATCCTGCACGTTATGCCCAAGATACTGCTCGGGACGCCGAGGGGCTACGCGCTCGAATTCAAGGTTCGTGGTCACGGTTTGACGACTTAAAGAGACGGGCTTGAGACCTGTTCTTGCCGAACTCGCCCTATTGTAAGAACAGGAATAGCTTGCCCGCTTTCAAACCCTGCAGTACAACTTGATCAGTTGAAGGTCGGGTCGCGCAGCTACTGAAAGGTCCTGGTAAAGTGCATGACACGTTATACCACATGGTCGATGCGATGAGGGAATGGTATCACCCACAATTCCTTCATCAACCTCTCATCCGGGTCGATGGTAACTTCACCAGACGTATCTTCATCCGGGCAGCTCGCCCGGCCCACGGAGAATCCGCCGGCTCGGGTTCCGCCTGTGGGACAGTAGCATGGATTTTCAACGGTTCCACATACGGATTGCTCGAAGGAATCCTCCCGCTTCCCTTTCTCAAACTGGCCTTCGTTTAAAAGGATATTGAGTGGCCAAGAGTAGCCTGCTTTCTGCTATCCGAGATTAGGCAAGCTCTAGGCTCTCGGGACGTAATTTCCCGATGATCGTGAACAAGGATCAGAGACCGACATTGCAGAACAACCCAGGTCTGGTGAACAAGACCACCAATACCGAGTGAGGACGATGGCGACGAAGAAGATGGGGACTTTATCGAGAAGCAACCTAGGTTCCACCCATTGACCCGGGTGTTATCGTCGTAGCCGTCCACTTCACGAAAAATTCGCGATAGGTCCGCCCGTATCGAGTTCTTCGACTTGACCATATGCTAAGATCTTCTCTACTTTGTATTCATCTTGTTCGACCGGGTTTTCCCTGCTTTCTTCGGGTGATATGTTTCATCAAGTCGAGCCTCGTCGAATCATCTGTATCCAAACATGCGGTAGGTCGGTCAAGGAAACTCTTCACAAGCTTGAGATTCGAGACATGAACTATCGGGAACACGTTTTTGCAGCGATTAGTCTCACGGCATGCTCTCCAATCAACTCATCCATTCTGAACGGGCAGTACCATATGTGCGCAGCTTCCGGGTATAGCCCTGCTTGACTCGGTCTAGGTTTAGCCAGACCCTTGACCCCGGTTAGATGCGGTCGGTGAGGGCTGACCTGACCGTTGATCCGATCATCTCTCTCCTTAATCACCCTGCCTAGACGCTTATTGACCTTCTCATGACCCAGCTGGTACTAACGATGGGCCTTAATTCTACAACGGCGGGTGTTAAGTTCTAGACTCCGACCGAAATAGCAGACTCCAATGTGGAGCTCAAGTTCCAACTGTACGCCAAGCAAAATGGGGTGACCCCTTTAGCCGGTCGACCGACAAATTTAACATGAGGACCGCTTACGCGTCCTAATCGCGCTTCTCGGCATCAGTATCAACCATTTTGATACTCCACGGCGCGTCTGCACCATTTGTTCTACTTCTCCGTTGGCTTGGGGGCAATATGCCATCGTCACACTTGCCTATTCCCTAGGATTCTGTTGGATGCTAGGAAGATGCCTGCCATGAATCATGTCTCCCCGCCAAGTCGGATCACTTCACTTGCGCCAAATCTTCGGGGCACACGCTCTTCGTAAATTTGGGCTACCTGCTGTGTCATGCAGGTAGAACCGGCCCAGATCATAGTTCAAGGCCTCTTGGGTCTCCAAGGGACTCGATCTAGAATCATTTATCTGTATTAGTCACTAAACGTACGGATAGGTAGATTGGAAGGCGAATGCGAAAGCCCATGGTGCGACAAAGGCGAACTATAGGCATATGGTCAGCCAGTATACAGCCCGAAAGATTTTGAATTGTAGCGTTCATGTATCAGAGAGACTTTACCGGGGTTTGATGATGGAGATTGCATAGGGCCATAATTGATGAATGAGCTCAGGCCGCTACCCTTGCGCAGCTGAGAACATGGCTGTGGTAAAGCAACGAATATGGAAACAAACAGGTCTATGTAGTCCACATTTGGGAACCGATTCACCATAATGGGGCCGGGATCGATGCTTATTGGCCCTTCGATCCCTATTGCTATAGGTATTTCAGGGACGGGCTAAACCGCAGCAAGTGAAAGAATGACTAACTAGCAGCAAGTGAGGCAGCGACTACAAAAAACAAAAAAAGTACCAAAAAGGATATACTTTTTTACCCTTTTGGGACCAAAGAATACAATATGGAATTTATTGTAATAATTTGTCTTTTAGTTAAGTTACACACAGACGAGTTCCCTACAAACAATGAAGGAGAGAAACATCGGTAGGTGGAACGAGTGTAATTTATAACCTTGTAGCAGCGTACTGCAACTGATCCGGTGACAGATAGTCCTCGTCCAGTCCATTGGTTCGAAACAGCTCTCTAGCGTACTGAATAAACTCCACTTCGTCGCCACTCGTGATCTTCCCGACGCCTCTCTGGCTCTTGTAGCCTTGCAGCACTGGAATCAAGCAAACAGATTCAGTCACGTATCCTACTTCACCCATTTTCAATACTTTACATACGTTCGTTTTTGACAAATACTCGAGGCAACTGCGGAGCTCGTTTTCGTGCACTCTGCAGCGAGCTCCACTGAACCTTTTGAGCCTCCTCTAGCGTCGGAAACATTACTGTCTTTGGTTCACTTGGCGCTGCATCAGCTCCCACCGCAGCATGACGGAACGTGTGCTGGCCCAGGTCAGCAAATAAAATTCCTTCCGAACCGAAGCTTCTCGCCGCATAAAACGCTATACCAAAAGAACGACAGAGTGCATCGAGCCTCAGCTCGACACTACGCGGAGCTCCTACGAGACACACGACGGTAAATTGCTTGAAAAAGTCGTCTGGAAGATCCGCCCTCGTCCTCGCATCACATGCCACTTACACCAAAGGATTTAGCTCCTGCACACGCGGGAGACACGCCTCGGCACGCTATTCTCATCACATACAATCATCAAGTTGAAAGGAACGTTCGGACATTTCGGGGCTGTGTCTATTGCTTGAAAATCCACGTTTGACCTACATTTTTTTCCACGTCTTCTTGGGAAAGAAAAAATTGGGACGCCACGGCTAGTGGCGTCACGGATTGCGTATCGTGTAATGTGACGCTCACACCAGCAAGCACCAAGTTTTTCACAAGTTCTTATCCGAGCGTGTATAGACAGCTGACGAGAACGCGTGAATTTTGAAGACGTTTCTGGGCTTCCACGCCCCACAGACGCATCTGCCGGTCGTACACGGCTGCTTCCGCCGCGCTGAACGTTGCCATGAAATACGAACTAGTCTATTAGAAGTAATATATTTTACTATAACTAAATTATAGTCTGATACAAATACACAAGCATTGAGTATACCTTTTTTGTCTTGTACGAATATGTCCAACTTTAAATGATTTTATCCGCGCATAAAAGTCCCAAAAGGGTAAAAAAGTATATCCTTTTTGGTACTTTTTTGTTTTTCGTAGTCGCTGCCTCACTTGCTGATAGTTAGTCTTTCACTTGCTGTCGTTTAGCCTGTCCCTAAATTTCAGGAAATGTTAAATAATATGACATACGGTTATGGAAACTTAGAGCTATGGAATGGAACAGAAAATGACGGAATGTGATGTAATTGGGAGACAAGAAGTATATATTGGCTGAAATATGAGTGCCGTGGCTAATTGACACTACCGATCTTTGTGAGGATTAATCCAATAGATGAACAGATCTAGCGAAGAGTCGATCGGCAAAAAAGACCGATCCAAGCTACTGATCTGGTAGTAGGATGGGGTCAAACGACAAGACCGGTTGCGTATGACCGTTAAAATGTGAACGCCTAAGCCGGAATCGAGAGGAAGTTTCTCGACTCCGAATGGCTTTATTGTCTTGAGAAACACGAAAGTTGCCTCCTATGTCCGGTATTATGGGTCAGTAATTAAGTATGTCCTGCCATCAAATTTGCAAATAATCGTACAGGTAAACTAATTACACGAAAAATGTATCCGGGTGCGTACATGCACGGTGCGTCTAGCGCACAGAGGAAGACTTTCCTTTAAGCGGCTTTCGCCGCTACTTAGCCGATACGCCCATATAAAAGGGCTTAGTAGGAGAGAGAGCTCTCCTACTCGGGGCCAAGATTCCCGGGGTGGTTTACAGATAGCTTTCGCTAACCCCTTGTAACAAGGCTTCCCTTATAAAGGGAGGTAGCGTAAGGGAGAACTCACTCCCTTAGGCTACAATACTCACGCGCGCGCGACCGAGCGTGGTCGCGCGCCTAGCTCCGCTAATGCCTTAACGGCAAGGCTCCCTTACTAAGGGTGTAGCTGAAGGGGGGGGCTCCCTTTAGCTACTGCACTCACTGCGCGCGTGACCGGGCGTGGTCGCGCGCCTGGCAGTCTTAAGTATTTTTGTAAGCTGAATGTATATTTAATATATAATTAGCCTAAATTAATTTAAACTAATATAAACTATATGTAACACTAAGTAGAATATTCCAAATTCGTACCTAGCTAAAATGTAGTGTACACACCTGTGTACCGACACGTGGATGGATGACACACCACCACACCAAGGGCCCCTGCCCTGATTGGTTAAAATAACCAATGGTTCAAAACCTTTCAAACCGGTCAATACTGACCTCAACCGTAGTGTACTCATGTACACCAACACTAAAGGTAACTCAATGTAACCCGGTTACTTCCTACCCCATCCAGACTATTGCTTACACAATAATCAAAATCTTGTTGGAGAAGTCCAACGCCAGTACCTCTGGCTGTCCATTGTACACCTTCAGTGGTACTATGGACGAAAACTATTCCGACAACTCGGAAGTGGATGCCCTTGGGAGATCTCCCCAACGGCTGGCCACGCTGACAGCGCCGAACGGCGCTGTCGGTTATCCAACCCATTCCCCACACGTGGGGAAAACGCAGTAACTCGTGCGCAACTATTACCAACCTCGGATGACATATCCGAATCGCCGTAGGCGATCACCACTACTTAGCTGGACGCAGCTCAAGAGGCTCAAAATGCCGCACAGGCATTACAAGCTTCCTTGCACGCCCTTCATGCGCCCTCCCCGGTGATATATCGTTTTGGAGGTCCTCGTGACCTCCCAAAGTGGGCCAGGAATGAGGTACAGAAGGGTTTAGTCTTCTATACCCCTGGCCTCGTGACTGTACAGCCGCAACACATCACACGCCGGAATCAACTTCTGGAAAAACTGCTCACGCAGAAGCGGTTCACTGCTACCTCATATCGATAGCGCCTCGAGAAACAGGCACTTGGTGCCGTTGTTGGGAACCTCCGCAAGGTTCCCTTCATTCTCCTGCAAGGAGAATATGCCAAAGAGGCAGAGCATAAGTTCCGCGCTTAGGCGGAGGGGAGAAACGTCTCCCCGAGTTTTTTAAAGCTGTACAAAAGCTATTCCGAACGTGACGTTCGGATAGAGAGGGCATTGTGCTTGGCTTTTGCCAGAGCCAAATCCATGGGGCAGTTACGTGCCCCTTATCTCATGCGCTATGCTAGCGCCCGTGCCCTCACTACGGTGCCGGAGCACAGTGCGGGTTCCGCATCTGCCTCCGGAGGGCTCCCAACTACTGGGACTGAAGGGGCTTACCCCGCCCCTTTGGTCGTTGACTCACAGCGGGATTCTCCCGATCGAAAGCGTCAACGACGTCACGGCAATCCTGCCGCAGGGGAGTCTCGAACTCCCACGAACTCTGTGAATGTGGATAACCCTTCCACTTCACCAAATACTGGGTTTGACCCGATGATGGAGTCGCGCCATCAGACGCTCCGCCCCGTCCTGCCGTCGGGCAGCCTGCCGGCCGCCCTGCCGGGTGGGCCAAACAAACGGACAGGAGCATACAGGGCTGACATCGGGGAATCCTCCCCCCTCAAGCCATGGGCCACACACACGTGGCGTCAACGTAACCCGCAGATTTACTAATCCGTTCACATTAAACGGGGTAAACCTCGTAGATGCATGAACCGAATTGTTTATGGCAAATTCGGTTATAGGAAGCATGTCACTCCAACTCTTGGAGCATCCGGACATAAGCTCCGGAGAATATCCTTAACAACGCGATTAACGCGTTCCGTCTTGTCCATCAATGGATTCTGGCACCGCTGCCAGGTGAGCATATTGCTCAAACGGTCTACAAAGACCGAAGTGCCGGTGGAAACGGCCTTCGGTAAAACCGAAGATAAAATACAAAGGGATTTTTAACACGCCGTTGGAACGGCTAAGATCGCCAAAGGCGCAGCTGAACTTGCAGAGGGTTTAACCCTCTGACACGTCTCACGGGTGCGTATATACGCACCGACCCATTTATGCATCTTGGGCCACCAATACAAAGCGCTTAAAGCGCTGTAGGTCTTATCCCGACCTAAATGACCCCCGGTAGGGGCGTCATGTGCCTCAAAGAGGACTATATACTTCAGTTCCTCATCATGAGGAACAACCACCGGCGGAGTGTCTTCCGCACTCGTGCTATAAATATAGCAAACCGTCATAGTAACTGTAACGGTGTAACCGAGTTCTAGCTCGACTCGACAGGGTAGGCTCAGACGAGCCAAGTCTCTTTCCCCCCAATGTGCTGATAAGCGCCGTACAGTGTGGGCCTTTCTCATACGCCTGGCGTATGAGATCCACCACAGACAAAGTGACGAATGTCGCGTGAGCAAGCTCGTAATCGGGACGACGCAATAACGCGTCCGCAAGCACGTTCTGTTTGCCAGGTTTATACTTAACCTCAAAGTTGTACTCCGAAAAGAAGGAGATCCAACGGGCCATCCGTTGCGAGAGATGAGGCGACTTTGTCGCTGTCCGTAAGGACGCGTGGTCTGTATAAACCACGAACGGCTTTGAGCCGAGTAGGTGAGTCCTAAATTTGACAAGGGCATACTTCATAGCAAGTAGCTCCTTATCATGAACGGGATAATTCCGTTCTGCAGCATTAAGCTGTCTCGACTTCCCATATCGTCTGCTTGTAACAAAGCACATCCGATTGCGAAATCGGAGGCGTCGCAGACGACGCTAAATGGTTTCCCAGAATCTTAGAGACCAAGAACGGGGGCTTTCAACAAGCTCCCCTTAACCGCTTCAAAATCGTATTAGTGTTTGGTTTCCCAACACCAATCCACGTCCTTCTTAAGAAGGTCGGTTAATGGCTTCGCCATTTCAGCGTAGTTCTCGCTGTACTTGTGGAGATAGTTGGCTAATCCAAGCCACTTCCGTAAATCTCTAATATTTACAGGAGAAGGCCACTCCACAATGGCTTTCACCTTCGCGGGATCCGCCCGCACTCCATACTTACCGATGAAGCATCCGAGGAAAGGAATTTCCTCAGCACCAAATATACATTTGGATGCGTTCGCATATAACTTATGCTCTCGCATACATTCGAGCACTGCTCGAAGGTGTATCAGATGCGTCTGAACTTCAGACGAGTCGCCTTCCGCACGACTATGAACGAATATATCGTCGAAGTACGTCTGGCGTACTTCCTATGAGGGCGGAAGAGTTGAGTCACCAAGCGATTAAAAGTCGCTGGTGAATTTGAAAGCCCTTGTGGCTTAACAAGCCACTCCCACAGCATGCCACTAGGCGTGCTAACCGCTGTCAGCGGAATATCGGACGCTCGCATGAGCACCTGATAATACCCGTCCACCAGATCTAAGGCACTGTACACAGTACATACCGCCATATTGTTCTGGAGGACATCCTTCCGAGGAACCGGAGTCTGAATGGGCACAGTAGCTGAATTCAGCTTGTTATACGCATGCACAATGCGCCACTTTCCGTTCGGTTTACGAACACAAAAGTTGGGAGATGAGTGGGGAGAATTGCTTTCCCGTACCATCCCTGCCTCTTCTTTCCCCTTGAAGAATGCGTCGATGACGTCGCATTGCTCCTTGGGGAGAGGCAACTGCCTAGTGACGCAGTATTTGGTTACAGGAAACAAATCAATTTCATGTCGGACTCCCCGATCCGGTGGTAACCCCATCGGCGGGTTGGCACTAATGACATCTCCAAATTCCTTCAATAAGGAATCGTAAGGGTCCTCAGGTTCCGCGAGGATCTTGAGGCCGCTTCGGGCATTCAATGCCGGTTTGGTTTGCACCAAAGCTGACTCGTCCATCGTGGATGAGGAGCTCAACTCCTCTTCCGGACGTAATACGACAACCTCGTCGATTTCATCTGCTTTCAAAGCAGTTCCAAATTATTTGAAGGACATCTCCACCAACGACAACAGTTCGCGTACCCCAGGCAACCGTTCCAGGCTTACGCCTTCTGTGACAACACCTGTCACACTATTCAGCATACTATAAGACTGATGACTACTGGCCTCGGGACTCATCCCGACACCCAGATGGGGGGAGTCAATTGCCCCATTTATTGGAAGTGCCACGCGCCTATCCACAGATGTCTATACCTCTACCACCGGTGACTCGCCAGTCTCGCCTATAACGGCGTGGTCGGAATCATTTCCGACGTGCAAAAGAGACGAACTACGGGTCGCTTTTCTTGGAAGCGCCTCGCGCTTAACCACAGGGGTCTCTACCCTCACCACTGGAGTTACCTCAGAGGAATCCACCTCTGCCACTGGCAACTCACCAGTCTCGCCATTCACGGCGTGGGGATTAACCGCTGAATCTCCCTCGTTAAGGAACTCTTCCTTAACGCCATTGGGAATGATCATTTCAGACATCCCAATCTCTGGCATCTCACGCCAGAATCGCTTTTGCGATCGAGCAAAGGTGGGTTCATGACTCGCCAATGCTTCACCCGACCGTGGATGCGTTGAGCCAATGGACTTAGACTCCCAGTCTATACATGGCTCGTGGCGTTCCATCCACTTCATGCCCAGAATGAGGTCATACCTCGAGTCCAAATCCAGGACTAGGCAACGTTCTTATCTATCTAAGTCTGCAAACTTCAGCTTAAGGTCAATCGAGACCTTGGGTACAGAAACCTATACGCCCGTCGCTAGACGGGCCGTGACAACGTCACGAGAACGTCCCTCTAGGGCCTCGGCATACAGCCAAATCTTCTCAACAGAAGTCCGTCCGACATAATTGTCAGATGCTCCATAGTATATCAAGACTCTCCAAGGCTTATCAAAGCCTTTCACGTCCGTAGGGACTACCAGCAACCCTGGCTGGTACACCAACTCGGTGCTAGAAAGCACCGCTTCCCTCGGGGCTTTGTGCTGTCGCCCCCTACCCTGGGGATTAACAGCACTTAGGGGTCCCCCAGTAAGGCGCCCCGCACCTACTGGGAGCCGCTGTTTCCCGACGGCTTGGTAGAGGGCCTTTTTGCCGCCCTCGTCCCCTTCCAGCGACTATCTCGCTGGGGATTTTGTGGACATCTGTTCCGCAGATGATCCACGCTTCCATATAGGAAGCACCTTAGAGACCCACGCCGCTGAAACATATCTAAGAGCTCCGCCCCGAATCTCTACGAAAAAGAGTCAGAGTGACTCTTAGCGGAAGGTTTCCCCTTCTTTTCGACCTGACTCAGGTCCATGGGTTCTGGACCCACCTTAGAGGAACGAAAGTTCCTCTCGGCGTTAAACGCCATCTTAAACGCCTCCCCCAGGGATTGGGGTCGGCATCGGAACAGTTCCGAACGTGCTGGCCCTTCTTTCAGGCATCCCATGAAGACGGGGATGGACACATCGTCCGAATACGCTTTCGCGTACATTCTGCCAACAGGGTCTTCAGTCCTTGTATATAGGTCTCCAAGTCCCTAGTGCCCTGACGGCACCTCAAAAACTCCAGCTGATTCTCTAAAACCATATCAGGTGTTGCATACCTGTCCATAAGCATCTGCTTAAGGACTCCCCAGTTCGGGAACACGGTTGTGACCGAATCCTGACACGTAAACGCCCATGTACGGGCTTTGCCCGTAAGATGGGTCAGTGCGAGTCCCACTTGCAGGTGATCGTCGATCACGTTCCCGGTGGCAAATGCGGTTTCAACCTCTCGAATCCACACATAAACGTTTTCACCTTTCTCGCCAGTGGATTCCTTTATCTTAAAGGACACCGGAGGGCACACCCCCGTAGACGCGGGATAACTCCCGCGAAGACTCGCCCCATGGGCGATAAGGGCATTCACCCTTTCACGCACGGCATCGAGGCCCTTCACCACTAGATGGAGCATGCCATCCTCACCCAATATGGGTAACAGCCTTTTAAAGGCTTCCTGTTGGACGGGGGTTAGATTACCCGAATCGTCCTGATCCATCCCTTGCAGAGGATGTTGATCACCAACACAGGTATTGGATTGACTACAAGTGCTACCAGATGTAGCCGGGTGCGTACACGCACGGTGCGACTAGCGCACAGAGGAATACTTTCCTTTAAGCGGCTTTCGCCGCTACTTAGCCGATACGCCCTTATAAAAGGGCTTAGTAGGAGAGAGCTCTCCTGCTCGGGGCCAAGATTCCCGGGGTGGTTTACAGATAGCTTTCGCTAACCCCTTGTAACAAGGATTCCCTTATAAACGGAGGTAGCGTAAGGGAGAACTCACTCCCTTAGGCTACAATACTCACGCGCGCGCGACCGAGCGTGGTCGCGCGCCTAGCTCCGCTAATGCCTTAACGGCAAGGCTCCCTTAGTAAGGGTGTAGCTAAAAGGAGGGCTCCCTTTAGCTACTGCACTCACTGCGCGCGCGACCGGGAGTGGTCGCGCGCCTGGCAGTCTTAAGTATTTTTGGAAACTGAATGTATATTTAATATATAATTAGCCTAAAATAATTTAAACTAATATAAACTATATGTAACACTAAGTAGAATATTCCAAATTCGTACCTAGCTAAAATGTAGTGTACACACCTGTGTACCGACACGTGGATGGCTGACACACCACCACACCAAGGGCCCCTGCCCTGATTGGTTAAAATAACCAATGGTTCAAAACCTTTCAAACCGGTCAATACTGACCTCAACCGTAGTGTACTCATGTACACCAACACTAAATGTAACTCAAATGAAACCCGGTTACAAAAAAGATAAGAAACTAATTCAATAGGAACTAAAATAGGAACTAAGACTTACCAAGGGGCGGATATATGCAGAGCAACCAAAGCATTTCAGGTGGTGAAGTCAGTGTGCCAATCCATATAATGGTGATCCTGTGCAGCCTCAAGAGAAATCAGAGAGGTGAGAGGGTGGGCTAAGTGGATGTCAATATATGCCGAGGTTACTAGCCCGTGCAGTTGAAAAGGCACCCAGGGCGCCAAGATAAGATGACAGCATCACTTAAGGGCGTAGATCGTGGGATTCCGATGGCCTTAGACCTAGAAGTTCTAGAGGAGTAGTGTGAGGAAGAATCTGCATATCAAAGACCTGCTTAAAAGCGGGTGAAGTTTCGGACAGAACATGTCGAGACCAACGAGAAGAAAACCGGAAAGTGAATTGGAGGCTCGAGTCTGTTCTTCGAGGTATTCGTCATCCTCCACCTCGTCATGATACACTGTGACCTCTGATGACTCCGACTCCGACTCCCACAAGAGTAAGCTTACGGTTGATCAACTAACGTTTCTTGAATGAGGTCATCGGAGGCAGATCACGCTGATTTTTCGCACGACTTGGCCCATGGCTGATTCCGATCGTACCACTTAGAATGAAAGCATGAGGACAAAAATTCTTTCAATGATGTGAGGTCAGGGGTTTATTTATAGACGCTACACCTCTGCAGTTGTAAGGCCTTGTAAGAAGTTAAAAGAACGGAATTAGCAACTCAGAAGAGCACAAGAGGAAGGAAGACCAATGGGACTATGTGTGTCCAGTAACGAAAACTAGGTGATCGCGTTGAGGTGAAGCGTGATGAATTTAGAACATAACTGGAGCGTGTGGTCAACATATTCAATCCGATCAGCTGAAATGAAATCACTGGTTGGATTCTGTAGGCCGATTGGCAAGTTCTAGGAATAGATAATCGACCCTATCGTTTAACGAGGTAAAAACCGTCAATTAAAGTGGGAAAAGTAATGAAGTAAAGCGCGATGTTAGTCTATCTGTGAATTAACACGATCAAGCTAGTTTATGGATCGATCTGGCAGACGATCGATCCGGTACTCGTCATCGATCTCGTGACGGATAGATCCAATGACTAGATCAATCTATTGCGCTCAATCTGGTAAAGATGTGGATTTGGTCTGGAGGACGGATCCGGTAGTGTGGTTAAGTTCTATTGAAAATTTTAGACTAGCTTGTACCAGTGTACCAGTTGTCAAGTCGGAGCGATCGGGTTGGCTAAGAGGACGGAGTGTTTTGGACCAATCGTGTGCTTGGAGTGTAAGGTACGCAGATTTAAGGTGAGGCACACGGTTTTGCATGTAGTTTACATATTGGATTTTAATTGTTTATATAATATAGTGTTCGTATTTACATTGGGTTGCATACGTCGCCGCTCCGCAAGGAGTCATTGGGAGCAGAGGGCTAACACGGCCACCTCTTTCTCATTTAATCCCGTCCAGGACACATCTCCACCGGAAGCCCCACGACGGGAAGAGACCATTACGTTCGCTCACCCCCACAAGCCCCACACGTTTGGAACGTCTTCTTCTTTTTTTATTGGATGGGTTACTCACTGCGATCTGCAGTCAAATCCCAGATATTGGTTGGTTTACTCACTGCGATTTGCAGTCAAGCCCCAAGTTTCTATTGGCTGGGTTACTCACTGCCGTTCGCAGTCAAGCCCCATAATTTCTATTGGCTGGGTTACTCACTGCTGTGTGCAGTCATGCCCAATATTTTACCCGCATTTGTAGTGACGATTTCCGCTCCATCTGCAGATCAGATACATTGGATTATATTTTCGTTGGTTTTTCGGTTCAATACCCCAGAAGCGGAACACCCATATCGGTACCTTCCAACGTCCCTACTAAGCGACTGTAACGAGGTTACATTTGGTTATGTTGGTGTACGTAAGTACACAACGGTTAAGGTCAAGTATTGACCAGTCCGAAAGGTTCGGACTTATTGGTTATTTTAACCAATCAGGGCAGGAGCCCTTGGTGAAGGCGTGGCAGCCTGCCAAGTGTTGGTACACAGGTGGTGTACATTACATTTCGGCTAGGTACGAATTGAGTAAGTTCTACTTAGTGTTACATATAGGTTACATTAGTTTAATTTATTTAGGCTAATTACATATTAAATAAAATCAGTTTACAAAATACTCTTATACTGCTAGGCGCACGACCTCGACCGGTCGCGCGCGCAGTGAGTGTTGTAGTCAAAGGGAGTACCTCCCTTAGCTACCCCCTTTCTAAGGGAAGCCTTGTATCAAGGCGTTACTGTTTTGTGGTGGATTCAAGTTCAAAATCGAACACCGTAGTGTCGAGAACCTGACCACCATCGTGCCCAGCCTTCCAACTGGGGGGGGGTACCCCGCGAACCTTCCCCTTTGATCCGATCTGATAGTCCGATGCTAGCATACGACCGATCATCAGAATAGGACGCCTGGTCCGATTTCTGCGTCTCCATCTCACCTTGTGTACCCGATGGAATGGGCTGGTTTCACACTTGGTGTATCGTCGCCGCGAATTGATGTGGGTCTTAAGATGCGAGACCGTGCTGGGGGTTGTACCCTGGGCGGTACTCTTCACCCTGGGTACGGGCAGACCCATTATACTCCAAGTAAATATACTCCAAATGGCAGATCGCTTAACCGATCGTAGAGACCAACCAATGCGAGAATAACAGACCAATATTCCAATATAGAGATCCAAACGAGAACGTGACAAACTCCACGAACGCTATCTCACGTAACAATCCAAAAACTTATTTACACGTTCCAAACGTGTGTGACTTGGGCTTGCAAAGCCGACCAATGCGTACTCCCGTCGAGGGACTTCCGGCGGGCCAAGTTCGTCTGTAACGCGTCCCGGCCGGTTATAATGAGCTAGAGGGGATTACTCGACCCTCTGCTCCCAAGCACTACGCGGCGTGCAGAGGCGACTGATGTACTGTCAAAGATTCTAACAACTTCCTTGTTGTGAGTTTGTGGAGAAGCGTGCCCAAAATTTGGCACACTTCTGGTAAAGTTTCGTCAAGGCATTTGGTCTAATTTCGGATTGGTTTAAACAAGGGGGGCTTTTAAGCCTATCAGACTCAAGAAGTGTCAAGAACGCAAGTTTTGGTGAGTCACCCGACTTTGGGTATTTTACATATTTTTTTGGGGGTACATTTAGGGACTATAGGGTAGTAGTATTTGAGTTGTGGTTTTACCTTTTAGGACAGAGGTTATACCTTTAAGTAAGGAAAACTCTTAGCTTTCGGATAAGTGGCTGAAACCTCTTCTGGTCTTGGTTCACACCACAGCTAGGGGTCGCCGTTCTTCCCTTTTCGTACACTAGTCGCCTCCGCCCGCCGCGGAGTGTTTGGGGGCAGAGGGTCGAATTATCCCCTCTCGCCCATTATACCCGGTCTGGACGCGCCGCACGCGCACTTTGGCCCACCGGAAGTCCCTCGACGGGAGTACGATTTGGCGATCTCAACACCTCAACTCAAGTACGTTTGGAACGTGCTATTCACTGGATTGGTCTTGGCGTGGAGATATCGTTTGTGGAGTTTCACGAGCATATTGGGTCTTTACGCGGACATATTGGCTTGTTTTAATATTGGTTGGAAACTAGACCGGTTTTGGTCTTATTTCGTATTGGTCAGGGGCTAGACCGGAACGGTCGGTCTACCCTCTATTAGTTCGTATTGGTCAG
>CM047591.1:11190531-11205258 GCA_026184515.1 Peronosclerospora sorghi | reverse complement strand
CGTTTGGAACGTGCTATTCACTGGATTGGTCTTGGCGTGGAGATATCGTTTGTGGAGTTTCACGAGCATATTGGGTCTTTACGCGGACATATTGTCTTGTTTTAATATTGGTTGGAAACTAGACCGGTTTTGGTCTTATTTCGTATTGGTCAGGGGATAGACCGGAACGGTCGGTCTACCCTCTATTTTTTCGTATTGGTCAGGTCTTGATCGTTTGGACGATCGACCTATTGGAAGTTATCTCTTGGAAGTATTTTTGGTCTGTTTGTGTCTGGGGTGAAGAGTTCCGCCCCAGAGATACCTACCCAGATCGGTCTTCTATATTCAAGACCGGTTCGATCCAATCTGCGATCCCGATCCACCGAGCGTGTAACTAGCCTTTCCATCGGGTACACAAGGTGAGATGGACACTAAACAATCGGACCAAGTGGGTTCTGATGACGACCGGTCGTCTTCTTGCAGCGGACGATCGGACCAGATCTCGAGTGGTGGTCCGCGGAGCACCCCCTCCGAAAGTCGGAAGGCTGGGCGCGATGGTGGTAGTAAGGTTATCGATGCTATTGTTTTCGATTTCAAACTTGACTCCACCACAATGGTGCGCGTGCCCGGATCACTTGGTGATCTTGGATATCACCGTGCTGATATTCCATCAAAAATTGGATTCGAAGATTTGAATGATTTGAATATGGAGTCGTTCTGGAGAGGACGTAAGGAAAGGCTATAACCTTACGTTCTCGTTGTTGATAAAGATGGCGATGTCCGATCTGGCCTGGCGGAGGACCAGAT
Source organism: Peronosclerospora sorghi (assembly GCA_026184515.1). Lineage (NCBI taxonomy): Eukaryota > Oomycota > Peronosporomycetes > Peronosporales > Peronosporaceae > Peronosclerospora > Peronosclerospora sorghi. Next base: position 11,204,472 of record CM047591.1, on the reverse strand, counting down.
AGGGATTAATAAGTTTTTTCCTCCCCAAAAGGCTCCCACCGGAGCCGATCGGGACTATAGCAGGTCTTGCTATAGTTCCGGAAAGGATCAGGACCTTAGTCCTGATCCTATGTGTATGAATGAAAAAATTGATGGAAAACTAAAAGATGAAAATTACTTGGAGGCTGACTGGAACGATCCGGTCTACCTCCCTAAAGTCCCCAAGGTGCCCAAGGTGCCCAGAAAAGGGCTGGGAATGCCACCCGACGAAGAAGACTTCGAAGAAAAGTCGAAGGTCGAGGATGAGGCTATCACCGAACAAGACCTGGACAAGATGTATTATGTTTTTGAATTGAAGCGATTTGTTCGCCAAAACCAGGTCTTTTGGGTGTTGGACCTCCATATCCCCGACCGTCTTCTCGGTCCCACTACCGAGCCGATCCAGAGTGATCGAACATTACTGCTCGTCAAGAATTTGGTGGCGATGTTGGCGGAGGTTGGCATTAAAATGCAGAACCCCGCCGGTGTCAATAAATTGTTTGAATTTGATGCTTGGAGACTGGAGGCGTCGATGTCGGACCTCCACGACCGTTTGGTGCCACTGGTGGGGGCGGTTCGCCGCCCAACTCCCACCAGGGCAATGAAGGTCGCCGAAGCCTCCACAGAGCTTGTTGACATTGGTTCCGATGATGAATCGATCTACCAGTCTCCACCGGCTTCTAACAGCTCATCAGAGTTGGAGACCGGTGTCGAGCGGATGACCATGGGGGTGGACCATGCCCGGTCTGAACAAAAAGGGACATGCGGCAGCAAAGGGCTGTTTGCCAGTCGGGGCTCTAGCAAGCCCCACAGGCCTCAGATCCGCAAAAGGAGGGTATCAACACGTCGCCCATGACGCCAGCCAACGTCCAAGCCATGTTTGAGACGATGATGCAACGTTTCATGGAAGAACGGGTTAGACCACCTATGCGCCCACATGTCCAAGACCGGTCTACCTATCAAGGTGTCAATGTTTGCAAAAAAAAAAGATGTGGATATGGAATCGGTAACATATGGATAAGCCTATTAGAAGTGATAAACCAACCGGCAAGGGAAGGCGCAAGCCGCAACCGGCAAGACCGCGTAGACCAAGCAATACAAGTGACTGTGATATGGAGTCGGTCGGCGGTCTTGACGACCATGGTGGGTCAGATCATACAGGCGCAGGCAAGGTGCGCAAGGCTAACCTAGCCTCCACTACTGCCTACGACTTTGGATCTGCTGCGATTCCGCGCATCCTTATGGCCGCGACGACCGACCTCAAGGACTTCACCGGCAAGGATGCTGATGAAGACCAGGCCCGGTCTTGGTTCGGTCGGGTCAAGTCTGCGTTCCTGCGAGACCATACCCCAAAAAGCGAACGTTGTTTAATCTTCCGGGATTTGTTAAAAGGAACGGCTGTGAACTGGATTCAACAGTTGGGTCAGGGCGTCCGGTCTGACTGGGACCTGTTATGTGCGGAGTTTGAAGGTCAATATTGTAACTCCGGATTTCAAGCGCCCGTAAGTACCACCATATGCAGAAGCGGGCCGACGAAACACCGATCGAGTATATGCACCGGTTGAACGTGGCTGCACTTAGCGGCGGCATAACAATCAAAGAGAATAACCCGCCGAACGGTGCCGCCTTAGAACATGTGGGTCACTATATTAGTACCCTTGACGATCAAGAACTGGCGGACCAGCTTACTCTATTGCGTCTTAAGGATGCGGGCGAAGTCGAACAGACCCTGCGGACGTTACAACAGTCGCGTAGTATGAGAGCGAAGAACGCTGGTGGATCAGGTCGCTATCGTTCCAAGACCCAGACCGATCCGGTCAAGAGACCTTGGACCAGACCGACCCGAGCGGTCAAGGCAATTGTAGCTGATGACAGCACGGGGTCAGAAGGAGAAAGTGGAAGTCCATCCAGCCAGGAGTCATCGTATGAAGACTAGTATCGTAACGTCTATGTTGCGGGACCTGCCCCGAAGACCAAGTCGAAGTCCGACCAGGTGGACCGGAAGGGAAGGAACGGAAGCAAGTCCGATCCAGACCTACCTCGTCAGAAGTGCTCCCACTGTGGGACGAGCAAACATGATGGTCCAAACTGCTGGAAGAAGATGGCGTGCAAGAAGTGCGAGAGACGCGGCCACCCGACGGACCACTGCCTCTTCGTATGCAAGTCATGTGGAGAGATCCACGAGGCCGGCCACTGCAAGATTGAAGGTTTTTTTTAACATGATACGAAAGTGGTATGTGCCGGACAAGCACGCGGGGATGCTGCCGCCGGACGCAGAAAAGATGTTAAACTAGAACGCTCGCCAGGTTGGAATCTGGATCGAGCCGAGCGTTCTACGGTTCACATCTATGCATATGTCGGCAAGGAGGATAAGACCGACAATACACGTTCTATTCCAAATTGCGTCGACCGAGACCATCCGGTATACAGTCTGAAGACCGATGAGTACTCCCGGACTAAGGTGGTTATGCAGTTGGATTTGCTGCCTGGAGAATCCCGCGGATACTGGAAGTATCACGCGCCTGATAAATGGTTCAAGCAGGCGAAAGCCTGTGGCAAGATTAATAACCAGAAAGCGACGATGTTGTTTGACTCTGGAGCTGAAGTATCGATGATCGACTCCGCCTTTGCTCGTAAGGTCGGATGTCGTATAGACGATACCCAGAGACAAGAATGCGTCGGGATCGGCGAAAACTCTTACATGACCGAAGGAAGAACGCGTGTGAAAATTACTTTGTCGGGATCGCTGGTCTACTTTTTCAGCGCTTGGGTTGGCAAGTTGGCTGGTCAAGACGCTTTACTAGGAATGGATTTCATGGTCCCAGCTGGTATTCGCCTAGACCTGTCACATGGAGTGCTTACGCTCCCGGATGAGGTCCAGGTCCAGTTGGCTGGTCGAAGACCTCTGTATGGTTCGTATACCGATCTGGTCCGGTGGGACCAAGACCTCACTATCCCAGTTGGTCGGTCTGCCGATACCCCGGTTGAGAAAGGTTTTCGTTCGAGGAAGTTGTGGTTGACCAGGGGCGATCGGTGAGTCTAGACCTTCGTAAAGAGTGCTGGTCGACGTGATTTTGTCCGTTTTACCAATATCGGTGACAAGCCGCTGACACAGGACAATAACACTATTGTGTCGGCATGTGGTTAGCAGAAGAGAAGGTACCAAGGAAGATGGGGTTCGTCTCGATTGGGTCGAGGCAGTATGTCGAGTGGCAAAACCTGGCGTACCAATCGACGACCGATCTTATCAGCGATGATGGGTCGGTGGAAGAGGATACCTCACCTTTAGTGGAAAGACCAAGTTATGTCACCCCAAAAAAGATGTTGGTCCGAAGAAAGACGCCGCAGTCACCAGGAACGGTGGACCATCAAGTAGACGAGCCAAGGTTAGTCAACGTGGTGTCAGCACAAGGTCAGGCGACAGCGGAGCAAGAAACGGAAGAAGGGGAACATGAAGTTGCTAGGTCGGACCATGACGGTATTCCTAATCAGACCGATATCAGTGAAGGACAGCCCGTCGATCAAGACCAGGGGCGTTCAGCCGGTCCAGATGGTCTAGGTGATATCACCCCAGAAGATGAACAAGTCTGTATACATGAAGGAGGGGAACAGTACATTCAGGAACTGGAAAGCCAAATGGCAGTCCTCCCTGAAGTGTCTGCCGACTCTACCGAAGTTAAAATAGAGGATTTACAAGTGGGTGATCAAGACCTTAACAGTCCAGACCAGATCGAGCAGTTGAAGAATATCATATGGAAGAAAAGACATCTGCTGATCGGAAAGGGCAATGCCTTACCACCTGCAGCCCGTGGTGCGATTTGCGATATTGACGTTGGAGATGCCAAGCCGATTGCTCAGCGATGTTGACGCGTGGCGCCACAGTACCGGGAAAAGCTTTCTGATATTATCAAAGGACTGTTGAATACCAAGATTATTAGACCGTCGACCTCGCCATGGGCCTCGCCGATCGTAATTGTTATCAAGAAGAACGGCGTCGACATTAGGTTGTGCATCGACTATCGGCTGGTAAATCGGTTAACTAAACTTATGGTGTACCCGATGCCGCGGATTAATGATTTGTTGGAAGACCTGGACAAGACCTTGTGGTATTGTTCTCTGGACATGGCAAGTGGATTTTGGGTGGTCTAGATGACTTATCGAGACCATGAGATTTCCGCATTTGTGACACCGTTTGGTCTTTTCGAGTGGAACCGTATGCCGTTCGGTCTGAATAACGCACCACAGATCTATCAAAGGTGGATAGACAACGCAATGTACGGACACTTCAAAATCAAGACCGATCGGTACCCTGCCGAAAGTTATGATGTGTTTACAGAGGGTGAACCCGATCGGGAAAGAAGACCGTCCGTTCTAGGGAGGCGGTCGTGCATCGACGACATTCTGATACCTTCCTCGTCATGGAACGATCTGTGCGAGAAGGTTGAACGATTGTTGGAGACATGCGACCGCTGAAACCTATCTATCAGCGCCATAAAAAGTTTTTGGGGTATGTCCAAGGTCGCCTATTTAGGTCATATGGTCTCAAACAATGGTCTAGAGGCTAATCCTAAGGACCTAGATTCGTTAAGCAACCTCCCGTTTCCCAAGTCTCTGAAGGCAATGCAATCCTTCCTAGGAAGTTTAAACTACTACAGCCGCTTCATCGAAGATTTTGCTATCTACGCGGATGTGTTGTATGATCTCCGGGAAGTGGACTACCATATGTTGCGCGAAGAAGACCGGACAACTTTACATGGGGGCGCCGACTCTGGTCTTGCTGCAGATTGTCCGCAAGTGGAGGCCTAAGACCATATGAAGCGTGCAAAGTTTTCTTTTGGTATGTTGAAGGCTAAGATGGTGACGGCACCGATTTTGAAGCATTTTGATCCCGAAAAGGTCCCGACAATTATTGTTTATGCTAGTCAGTGGGCCATTTCGGCCACTCTAGTACAAGATCATGATGATGTGTACCATCCGGTCACGTTCACGAGCAGAACGCTGAAGCCAAATGAAGTGAACTATGGAATTGCCGAGAAAGAAGTTCTGGTGTTGCTACGAATTCTGGATGTGTGTTACAACCTGCTGGTCAGCCTACCTATAAAGGTCCTGTCAAGGCGGTCTACTTTGGCCTGGCTATTATCAGACAATGGGATGGACGGACGTCTAGGCAGATGTTCATCCATCTTGTCGCAGTGGACCCTCGATGTCGTTAAGTGCACCAGGGGCGAGGAAGAGATATTGGGCACATTAGCTGCCATTATCACCCCTCGGTCGGAAGTGGACGAGGCATTGATAGCGATTGCCCCGAGGAAGCAACCTCGGCAGTCAGTTTCGAGGCCGCCACCGACCGTCGACCACGATGAAGAGATCTTGGTCTTAAGTTTTGACGGATCAGCAAGCGTGAAGAAGAAGGTCGGCGCCTATAGTGCCATATTGTGGAAGTTGCCACAATGGTCTATAGTTGCAGCCGCTGCCGATTTCACGACGGATATTACTGTTAACGAGGCGGAGTACCGAGGTCTACTTCTATGTCTGGACCTGCTGTCGTCGCAAGAGAAGGGGAGAGTCATCATATGTGGTGACTCCAACCTAGAGATCAGGCAGATCACCGGAGAGATCGACTGCAAGGCTCCACGGATGAGGTCGTTAAATGATCGGGTAATGAAGGCATTGAAAGACCATCCCAACCACGAGCTGTTGCACGTGAAACGTGACTGGAACAGAAGCGCCGACTACCTCGCGACCAAGGCCATGCGAGACCAGACCGGGGCTACGATCACCGAGGAGGCCGTTCTTGATGAATTGATGAATATAAACAGGCTCCCCGAGGTGATCGGACCCAAGAACGCTCCGGACCAGGTGCATGTGATGGTCGCGACTAGACCGAAAGCTCGGAAGTCCCACCAACCGTTCCCAAAGGAAAGGTTGAGTGAATCTGTTGTGCAACGACTAAGGGCAGAACGGATCCTCAAGGCGTAGGACGAAGAAGAATGTATTGTGAATTTGAAGACCTACCTGCGCGGTGAATCGTCTAAGTTGACGAATGGTCAAGCGAAAGAATGTGCCAAGTTCGCAGACAGTTATGAAGTGATGAGGATGGTTTACTACATTACTGCCGCGATGCCGACCAAAACAGTGCAGACCGGGACCGATTGGCAAAATTGGTGATACCTGAGTTGCTGCAGCCGGATGTCCTCCATCACTACCATGTGAGTCTAGAAGGGGGACATCAGGGCATAGGCAGAACGTATCACAAGATCAGGTCCCACTTTCACTGGAGAGGTATTTTCCTAAGTGTACAGAAATATGTGGGCTTTTGTACGGATTGCGAGACCGGAAAGGGTAGACCGGTAATCAAGGGGCGATCGCCCGGAAATATCGAAGCTACCTACCCTTTCCAGGTCATAGCGATGGACCATATACCGTCGCTGCCTAAATCGACATATGACAATACTGAGTTGTTGATCTGGGTAGACCTGTTCACCGGTCTAGTTATTGCGAAGGCAAGTGCGTCCCGGTCTGCCGAGCAGATCGCCAAAAGTTACGAAGAATGCGTGTTCCGAAGGTTCGGCGTCAGCGATGTCATCAGACAAGACCGAGAACCCGGTTTCATGGCCGAGGTGTTCCAGTCGTTTAACAATATGCTGGGCCAGAAAGGGAGCGCGACGATGGCATATCGTCCGCAAGCGAATGGATCGGCAGAACGTATGGTACAAACTATTACAAGAGCAATCAAGATGTACGTTGCCTATCCAGACTAGCGCGATTGGGACGAATACTCAGAAAGTCTGGTGTTTGCACTTAACTCGTCGACCGATCGGGTCCGAGGAGAAACGCCTTTTTATCTTGCGTATGGATGGGACCCCAGGTCCACTCTTGAAGCCGCGATACCTATTGGTTGCACTCGGACCCGCGTTCGTGATGCTCGACGTTGGCGCATGCAGGTCCAGAAACATTAGCAGCATGCAAGAGAAATTGTCAACGAAAAGTTACGTCAAGATACACAAGACCGGGCAGACCGGAACAACGACCAGGTCCAACCCCACGGTATAGAACCAGGGGCGAGGGTATGGTTGTACCTAGACCGAGTGAAGGAGGGCTATGCGAAGAATCTGGCTCACATGTGGCACGGTCCTTTCCGTGTTGCCGAGCTGATTGGTGAACACGCTGCCCGTCTAGTAACAACCGGCACGGACTACAAGGTCTTCCCGATCGTACATGTGTTCAAGTTAAAACTGGTCCGAGAATTTCCTGATCGTCCCAAAATGCCCTGTCTCGAGGCAGAACGGTTTGATTTCGATGAAGCATTACTGCCGGAGGACAGTTGGGAACGACCGGTGGAGAAGGACGAATTTGAAGTGGAAAAGGTCTTAGATGTCCGATCGGTCAAGAAGACCAGGTTCGGCCAGACCCACCGAGAATATCTGGTCCGATGGAAGGAACATGATGAAACAACTTGGATCGATGAGTCCGACCTGAACTGTGGAGCACTACTACGAGAATTCGAACGGGACCGAGTCAGTCGGAACCGTTTCGCAGTGATGCAGACCCATGAAGACCAAGACCAAGACATGCAGTAGCATCGGTCTTCCCGACCGGTGTGAAGAGGTGGAAGGTCTTATGTCTTGTGTATCGTGTATTGTGAATATATGACGAATTGGAATAGTGGAGTGACGAACGTGGATTGTTTTTTCGTGATGTAAGTGGAACGGTTGGCGATAACGTGTCTAGTGCAACTCTGGAGAAAGTGGTGGAACTAGCACAAGTGATTTGATGACCGAACATGTGAAAAAGAACGATGATATATATTAAGTGTTATCTGGTCGACTACTTACGACCTCACTCGCCATCACCCCGCAGACGGCCGACGGTCAACGACGGATGCTTTTCAACTTGGTCCTGGTACTGGTTACGCCAAGGTTCTTGTTGGTATAGTTGGACCAAAGCATCCTTGAGGTCCAAGACCGGTGTAATGCACCCAAGACCGGGGTACCATGTGCCACCGTCAGCCAGCAGCCGGGTCCTCTCGACGCGACGCCGCGGCATATGAAGTACAACTGGATATAAGAACATATCGACGTCGCACTCGTGGGCCAGCATCCCGTCCAAAACATATTAGCACAAGGGACTGCCAGGCCTCACACGCTCTTATCCGACGCCTTGCGCTTGTTCTGGATGGTCGCCAAGCCAGGGTCTTGCCGAACTCGTTCAGGGGGAAGCACCAGATAGTGGGATGCCTCCAAGATGGATTGGGAGTGAGTCTTGTTAAAATATTTCACCCGACTCATGAAAGCATTGTCCCACGGAGTCGAGTGGAAGATGAACCCCAGCTTGGGATGCTCCAAAATCTTCCACGGCTCGTCAGCGTACAAGCAGGAGATCTGTGCCGACGTGATCAAGTCCGGCCGACGTGATCAAGTCCGGCCGCCATTCCGACGCGGCAGGAACTTTCTTCGCCGGCGGGAAAAGCCAATGGTCTGGACGAGAGAAAGACCGGGCCAGGAGCTGCTTGGTCAGTGTGGACCGGCGTAAACAGCCGATCTTCCCTGGCGACCACGGCAAAGTATCCTCACGCGTTCGTGGCGGAAGGGAAGAACTGTCGATTGCCACGTTGGCCAACAAAGCATCTTTGTGGAGCTTGGACGTCCCAGGCAAGACCGTAGGTGTTGACTTTGTCGACGCATGAGGTGGTGGAACGCCACCATGCGGACCGGTCTTCTTGGTCTGCTCCGAAGTCGATGTAACTTGAACAAAACTTTCATGTGGACTTGTTCGCGACTTGGTTGGGATGGGTACAGCAAACTCCGAATCACCGGAGTCTTCGCCGGAGTCATCCCAGGACGAGACCTCTGAATACTTGGCATGGTCAGCACGAGGGCGCGAGGGCGCTTGAGTTTTGTCAGGATTGCAGGCATCACCCACGTCCAATCTTGGGTTCCCGAGAAGCGCCTGCGTCTTGGCTCGCTTATGGGCACCGCACGCTTCCCCCTAGTTCGGGGTCGCGCGCTATGCCCCGCGCCCTCGAGCCACCCGGAGCGCTTGAGCGCTTCTTGGAATTTTGTAAAATATTGGACTGTGGAATTTTGGCCAATGGATGGCGCCGGCTTGGTCCTGGTGCAAGTTGACCAGGGCGGCCGACGCAGACCGGTCTACGATAGAGGCAGCAACCGGATGCCGACGAGGACGCAACAGGTCAACCAAGCGCTGATGACATTCTTTTAATACCGCCCGACGACCGTTCGCTGCCTGCGTCCAATCGTTCGACTTGCGTTCACAAGACTGGACCTCCTCGGTCTGGTCTTGAATCGAAATTCGGAGCTCAGTGAGACACCTCTCGAGGTCGTCGCTTTGAATGCTCAACGTGGTCTGGTCAAGCAGGTCTTCTGCTTGCTGCTGTTGGAACAGCACAAGCTGCTCCCGAGGATGAAGCTGATGAGCCTCTAAGCGGGTCAACCTATTGCGCGCGTTTATTAGTCCGGTCAAAATCTGACGCAGCTGGAGGTCATGCGTGTTCGACTGCCGATCGGCGGCAAGCAGGGCATTGATCGCCTTGCTGATGCCAGGAGGTATACGGGCTGGAGGTATACGGGCTGAAGACAAACGAAGGTTAGAACAGGTCCAAGGTGAAGACCGGACATGCATGCTTACGTTGTGTCGCCTGCTGAGCAATCTGCTCCTGGAGACGTGCGATCTCAAGTGCGTCTTGTAACTGCGCGTCGGTCCCGGTATGATGCCCTGCCGATGTCTGAGGTGCAGTAGAACGATGGGGGTTTCCAGAACGGACCGACCGGACGGGCGAAGTGACATGCGATGACGTGGTATGCGAGGTGCCTACAAGAACGGTCGTTAAGGAAATACAAGAAGGTCAAGTCCAGCAGCGCAAGTACCTGGAACGGATGAAGAAGATGGTTGCTCCATGTCGGAAAAGTCTGAATGACCAAGGTTCAACTGAATTTGATGGACGAGGTCAGACCGTTGTCGTTGTGCGACACGGTATGACTCAGGGGCGGCTGTGGAGAAGCGTGCCCAAAATTTGGCACACTTCTGGTAAAGTTTCGTCAAGGCATTTGGTCTAATTTCGGATTGGTTTAAACAAGGGGGGCTTTTAAGCCTATCAGACTCAAGAAGTGTCAAGAACGCAAGTTTTGGTGAGTCACCCGACTTTGGGTATTTTACATATTTTTGTGGGGGTACATTTAGGGACTATAGGGTAGTAGTATTTTAGTTGTGGTTTTACCTTTTAGGACAGAGGTTATACCTTTAAGTAAGGAAATCTTTTAGCTTTCGGATAAGTGGCTGAAACCTCTTCTGGTCTTGGTTCACACCACAGCTAGGGGTCGCCGTTCTTCCATTTTCGTACACTAGTCGCCTCCGCCTGCCGCGGAGTGTTTGGGGGCAAAGGGTCGAGTTATCCCCTCTCGCCCATTATACCCGGTCTGGACGCTCCGCACGCGCACTTTGGCCCACCGGAAGTCCCTCGATGGGAGTACGATTTGGCGATCTCAACACCTCAACTCAAGTACGTTTGGAACGTGCTATTCACTGGATTGGTCTTGGCGTGGAGATATCGTCTGTGTAGTTTCACGAGCATATTGGGTATTTACGCGGACATATTGGCTTGTTTTAATATTGGTTGGAAACTAGACCGGTTTTGGTCTTATTTCGTATTGGTCAGGGGATAGACCGGAACGGTCGGTCTACCCTCTATTATTTCGTATTGGTCAGGTCTTGATCGTTTAGACGATCGACCTATTGGAAGTTATCTCTTGGAAGTGTTTTTGGTCTGTTTGTGTCTGGGGTGAAGAGTTCCGCCCCAGAGACACCTACCCAGATCGGTCTTCTATATTCAAGACCGCTTCGATCCAATCTGCGATCCCGATCCACCGAGTGTGTAACTAGCCCATTCCATCAGGTACACAAGGTGAGATGGACACTAAACAATCGGACCAAGTGGGTTCTGATGACGACCGGTCGTCTGCTTGCAGCGGACGATCGGAGAAGATCTCGAGTGGTGGTCCGCGGAGTACCCCCTCCGAAAGTTGGAAGGCTGGGCGCGATGGTGGTAGTCAGGTTATCGATGCTAATGTTTTCGATTTCGAACTTGACTCCACCTCAAGTTAAAGGCCAAAAAATAACTAAACAATCCTATCTCCCTACGGTCCCCAATATGTACAAACATGAAATATGTAAGTACACGCAATATCATGTGACTTACCAAAATCTGTCTTCTTGACACTTCTCGCACACGATAGGCTTAACATCCTCCTTGATATTCACCAATCCGATCGCCGATAAGCTGATCGGCGTGCCGCTGACACAAAGTGACTGAAATTCTTGAATCCGCTTCACCACAGCCGCCCCTGAGTCTGGTCGTAGCCGCGCAACGGTAGCGACCCGATCTCACCACATCCCCGATATTCGCAGTAGCGGACTTCACCGATGGACAGATCTTCGAATCCGCCTTCGCCAGGTACTTGTCCTTGTGCACCAGATCATCTTGTAACGTCGCTTGACGTTCGTTGCTGCAGGTGCCCTGTGTTCCCCATCGCCCCATGTCAATTCGCCTCCCAGATCGGACCGATCTGAAAGCCCTCGCAACACCCCAGATTCCGCAACACCCCAGATTCCGACACACCGGATGGGCATCAGATCGGGGTCTATCAGCTCCGGAAAATAGTCCGGGAACTTCAGTCGCAGTTGGACGTCAAGAATTCATCACTCCTGCAACTGAGGAAGGAGGTGGATACTTTGATCCCCATGTCCACGAAGTTGCAGGAGGTGATCGCCGAAAACGCGCATCTCCGGGCCCAGATTGCCCGACAAACAACGCGACGTAAGCTGGTCGGTCTGTTTTTCGTCTTGGATCTGCTCTAACCTTCTTTTGCGTGCATATCGGCTGCCCACTGACATCGCCAAAGGGTTTGACGCTTTACTCGCGGCTGATCGACAGTCGCATGACCACTGCAATCATCTCCGACCGATCTTGGACGGGCTGATCGGCGCACGGCATGATTTGTCTCGTTTGGAGGCCTACAGGTCACACCTCCGGGAACAGCTCGCGCTGGTCAACCGGCAAAGGTTGGAGGATCAGTCCGATAGGACTTTGCTCCGCACCCAACATGGCGACCTGTAGAGGCAGATCGGCGAGTTGCAGGTCGTGGTCAGGGACCAGATCGGGAAGGTAGAGTCCTTCCAGATCCGATCGGACGCCTGGACCCAGGTGTCAAACCGTCGTTGGGCGGCCGTAGATCGGTGATACCAACAGTTGACCGACTTGTTGTACCGACGTCCGGCTGCAGGATATAGCATTGACCGATCTGCATCGGCCGCTCTGATCAATCTGCACCAATATCGGAAACGAAGCCACTCGTTGAATAAAATTAAACACTTCAAGATTCCACAAACTTCCAATAAGCGTAAGGACGCGTCGAACGGCTCAAGGGCGCGGGGCGTAGCGCACGACTCCGAACGCGAGGAGAAGCGAGCGGTGCCTCAAAAGAAAGCCAAGACGCTGGCGCATCTTCCATGCCCAAGATCGGACGCAGGTGACACGTCCATCACCGTCAAATCGCATGCGCCCTTACGCCCCCGCGCTGCTCACACCAAACATATGGAGAGCTCCTCCGGAGAGGAATCGGGGGACGAATCCGGAGATTCTGAGTTCTTGTTCACTGCTTTGTCCAAGTACCGATCCGATCAACGACGAGGTCCTGTTACCGCGAAGCCTGCATCGGGGGCTGATAAGCTGATCAGCTCCCAGGGTGATGGTGTTGCACGGACGCGTGAGTCAACCGGATCTGTGCCTTCGTTCCAGCCCGGCACATCTGGGCTGCGCCACCACGCCCGATTGAAAGGGGTGTCGATCGGAGATCGACCACTTCCATCGCTTACTACAGATGCCACTTTGCCATGGTCATAGGGGCAGATCGGTAGCTTGCACTGATCAGCCCTGACCAAGCCAGATCTAGCCCGGTCGATGTACCGACCAGTTTTCTGGCTCTTACCTCCAGCTTTGAAAACCCTTACCCGTCTGCGTGGCGGGCGGATCTAGTCACAGATCCGCAAATCGCCCGTCTGTATGCAAATCGACCATGGGAAGTGCTGCGCAGCGCCAAGTTTGACTTCATATTCACGTCGACTCCTTGGATCGATTCGCTTTTGGGTTGACTTCGGGCCTTTAATACAGCCCACTGCCAGGCGATCTGGGAGTCTACCCATTATCTCATTCTTCCCGCGGGTCGGAAGTTACGTTACCAAGACCTGATCCTGTTTCAGAAGCGTCGGATCGGGCGGGCGATGTCTGGCTGGCCCTATGCCAGTTTATTCTGGAGGGGATGCTGGCACGAGAGTGCGACATCGACATCTTCCTGTATCCGGTGTTTCTTCATAAGGCGAAGCGTCTCGTTGAGAGCCCCGGGGTGTTGACTGAGGACGGCATCTGGTATTCCGGTCTTCATTGTGACGATCCGGTAGCAGACCTGAAAGTCGCCTTGATCCAGATCGATCGGAAGGAACCCTGGCGCAATCAGCACCAGAACCAGATCGAAAACTATCCGTCATTGACTATTGGTCGCCTGTGGGGTGACTGCGAATCTTGATGCGGCAGTTAGCTGACCAGATAATCCATAATATATGTCATCTTTCTTTTAAAATTCCTGATCACCTGATCACTTGATAGAATTTCATCACTTTCTCCAAACTTGCACCAACACCTTATCACACACAGTTTCTATCCACATCGCGAAAATTATCACCACGTTCGTCACTCCACTACTCCGGTTCATCACAGTTCATCACATTAATTCACAATAATTCAGACTTTACACATATTCACACCGATCGATATACTGATCGGTGCTACTGCGTGTCTTGATCTTCATCTTCATGAGTCAGCATCACTGCGAAGCGATTCCGACTGACTCG
>CM047591.1:11142567-11190521 GCA_026184515.1 Peronosclerospora sorghi | reverse complement strand
GATCCAAGTTGTTTGTTCATGATCCTTCCAGCGGACCAAATATTCTCGGTGAGTGCGACCGAAACGCGTCTTCTTGACCGATCGGACATCTAGCACCTTTTCCAACTCGAATTAGTCCTCTTCCAATGGTCTTTCCCAACTGTCTTCCGTCAGCAGAGCTTCGCCAAATCGAATATCTCCGCTTTATCCACCAGACAGGGTATTTTAGGCCGATCGATCGGGGAACTCTCTGACCAGCTTCAGTTTGGACACATGCACGATCGGAAAAACTTTATAATCCGTGCCGATCGTGATCAGACGGGCAGCATTCTCACCGATCATCTCTGCTACACGGAAAGGACCGTGTCACATATGAGCCAACTTTGCATAGCCTTCCTTGACCCGATCGAGGTATAACCATACCCCCGCCCCTGGTTCAACACCATGATGGCGGGCCTGATCGTTATTCCGATCTGCTTGATCTTGCGTGGCCTGAAGCAACTTTTCATTGACGACCTCTTTCGCATGCTGATAATGCTTCTGGAATTGCATGCGCCAACGACGGGCATCGCGACCACGGGTCCGAGTGCAGCCGATCGGTATCGCCGCTTCAAGTGTATATCGAGGATCCCATCCATACGCCAGATAGAAAGGCGTTTCTCCTCGGACCCGATCGGTTGAAGATTTGAGTGCGAATACCAGTATCTCTGCATACTCATCCCATTTACGTTGGTCTGGATTGGCCACATACATCTTAATCGCCCTTGTTATTGTCTGCACTATGCGTTCAGCCGATCCGTTTGCTTGCGGACGATATGCCATCGTCGCGCTCTGCTTCTGGCCTAGCATGTTATTGAACGATCGGAACACATCAGCCATAAAACCGGGTTCCCGATTTTTTCTAATAACTTCTCTGGCGTCGAACCTTCTGAACACGCATTCCTCGTAAATCTGGGCGATCTGTTCCGCAGATTGGGATGCACTAGCCTTTGCGATCACCAGACCAGTGAATAGGTCGATCAAGATCAGCAGCTCAGTGTTGCCGCGTGTCGATCTGGGCAGCGACGGTATGTGATCCATTGCTATCACCTAGAAAGGGTAAGTAGCCTCAATATTTCCGGGCGATCGGCCCTTGATTATCGGTCTGCCCTTTCCGGTCTCGCAATCTGTGCAACAGCCCACATATTTCTGCACGCTCCGAAAAAGTCCTCTCCAGTGAAAGTGGTCCCTGATCTTGTGGTATGTCCTGCCTATGCCTTGATGTCCCCCTTCTAAACTCACATGGTAGTGATGAAGTACATCCGGCTGTAGCAACTCAGGGATCACCAGTTTCGCTAGTCGATCTCGATCGGCACTGTCTTGGTCAACATCCCGGCAGTAATATAGCAATCCATTTCCATCCACATCGTAACTGTCCGCGATCTTGGTACACTATTTCGCCTGATCATTTTTTAACTTGGACAGTTCACCGCGCAGATAGGCCTTCAAGTTGACGATCCACTTTTCTTCGTCCTGCGCCTTCAGAAACCGTTCCGCCCTTAGCTGTTGTACAACGTACTCACTCAGCCTTTCCTTTGGGAACGATCGGCGAGACTTCCGAGTTCGCGATCTAGTTGCCGCCATCACATGCACCTGATCAGGGCTGTCCTTGGGCTTGATCAACTCCGGGAGCCTGTTTATTCTCATAACATCATGTAGAACGGCCTCCTCGGTGATCGTCACCCCGATCTGGTCTCGCATGGCCTTGGTCGCGAGGTAGTCGGCGCTTCTGTTCCAGTCACGTTTCACGTGCAACAGCTCGTGGTTGGGATAGTCTCTCAGTGCCTTCATCACCCGATCATTCAGCAACTTCAGCCGTGGTGCCTTACAGTCGATCTCCCCGGTGATCTGCCTTATCACTAGGTTAGAATCACCACATATGATGATCCGCCCTTTCTTTTGTGATGACAGCAGATCTAGACATAGAAGGATTCCCCGATATTCCGCCTCGTTGACCGTTATGTCAGGCGTGAAATTCGGCGGCGGCTGCTACTATAGACCATTGTGGTAACTTCCACAGTATGGCACTATAGGAGCCGACCTTCTTCTTCACGCTAGCCGATCCGTCGAAACTCATGACCAGGAGTTACTCATCCCGATCGACGATCGGTGGCGGCAGATAGATTGACTGTCGAGGTTGCTTCCTTGGGCAATCGCCATCAGAGCTTCATCCACTTCAGACCGAGGGGTGATACTGGCAGCCAATGTGCCCAATATCTCCTCCTCTCCCTTGGTGCACTTGACGACCTCTAGGGACCATTGTGACAAGATGGATGACCATCTGCCGAGCCGACCGTCCATCCCATTGGCTGATAACGGCCTGGAAAATGTCGACTTTCTTGATAGGACCTTTACAGGTCGGCCGACCAGCAGGTTTTAGCACACATCCAAAATCCGTAGTAAAGCCAGAACTTTCTTTTCGACGATCCCACAGTTAACTTCATTCGGCTTCAACGTCCGGCTCGTAAAAGTGACCGGATGGTACACACCATCATTTTCTTGCACTAGAGTGGCAGAAATGGCTCACTTACTAGCGTACACAATGACGATCGGCATTTTTTCCGGATCGAAGTGTCTGAGAATCGTTGCCGTCGCCATCTTGGCCTTCAGCATACCAAAAGCAACCTTTTCACGCTTCATGTGATCCTCTGCCTCCACCTGCGGAAAATCTGCGGGCAGATCAGAGTCGCAGCACTCCCGTGAAGTTGCCCGATTTCCTTCGCGCAACATATGGTAGTCGACTTCCCGGATCTCGTACAGCACGGCCGCGTAAATCGCGAAGTCTTCAATGAAGCGGCTGTAGTAATTTAAGCTCCTTTAGAAGGGCTGCATTGCCTTCAGTGATCTTGGAAACGGGAGGTTGCTCAGTGACTCCAGATCCTTGGGATTGGCCTCCAGCCCACCGATCGACACCGTATGACCCAAATAGGCGACCTTGGACATGCCTCAAAAACTCTTCACAGCACTGATTGACAGGTTCCAGCGATCGCATGTCTCCAACAACCGTTCGACCTTCTCGCACAGATCGCTCCATGACGAAGCAGGGATCAGAATGTCGTCGATATACGATCGCCTCCCCAGAACGGACGGTCTCCTTTCCCGATCGGGTTCACCCTCTGTAAATGCATCATGGTTTTCGGTGGGGTCCCGATCGGTACTGATCTTGAAGTTTCCATACAATGCGTTGTCGATCTGCCTCTGGTAGATCTGGGGCATGTTCTTCCAACCGAACGGCATACGGTTCCACTCGAACAGACCGAACGGCGTCACAAATGCGGAGATCTCGCGAGACCGATCAGTCAACGAAACCACCCAAAATCCACTTGCCATATCTAGCGAACAATACCACAAGGTCTTGTCGAGATCTTCCAACAGATCATTAATCAGCGGCATCGGGTACACCATGAGTTTAGTCAACCGATTTACCAGCCGATAGTTGATGCACAGTCTAATGTCAACGCCGTTCTTCTTAATAACAATTACGATCGGCGAGGCCCATGGCGAGGTCGAAGGTCCAATAATCTTGGTGACCAACAGTCCTTTAATGAGATCAGAAAGCTTTTTACGATACTGTGGCGCCACGCGTCGACATCGCTGGGCAATCGGCTTGGCATCTCCAACGTCAATATCGCAAATCGCACCGCGGGATGCAGGTGGTAAGGCGTTTCCCTTTCCGATCAGCAGATGTATTTTCTTCCATATGATATTCTTCAACTGCTCGATATGGTCTGGACTGTTAAGGTCTTGATCACCCACTTGTAAATCATCCATTGTAACTTCGGGAGAGTCGGCAGACACTTCAGGGAGGACTGCCATTTGGCTTTCCAGCTACTGAATATACTGTTCCCCGCCTTCATGTATACAGACTTGTTCATCTTCTGGGGTGATATCACCTAGACCATCTGAACCGGCTGAACGCCCTGGTCTTGATCGACGGGCTGTCCTTCACTGATATCGGTCTGATTAGGAATACCGTCATGGTCCGACCTAGCAACTTCATGTTCCCCTTCTTCCGTTTCTTGCTCCGCTGTCGCCTGACCTTGTGCTGACACCACGTTGACTAACCTTGGCTCGTCTACTTGATGGTCCACCGTTCCTGGTGACTGCGGCGCCTTTCTTCGGACCAACATCTTTTTTGGGGTGACATAACTTGGTCTTTCCACTAAAGGTGAGGTATCCTCTTCCACCGACCCATCATCGCTGATAAGATCGGTGGTCGATTGGTACGCCAGGTTTTGCCACTCGACATACCGCCTCGACCCAATCGAGACGACCCCATCTTCCTTGGTACCTTCCCTTCTGCTAACCACATACCGACAATAGTGTTATTGTCCAGTGTCAGCGACTTGTCACCGATATTGGTAACACGGACAAAATCACGTCGACCAGCACTCTTTACGAAGGTCGAGAACCACCGATCGCCCCTGGTCAGCCATAACTTCCTCGAACGGAAACCTTTCTCAACCGGGGTATCGGCAGACCGACAGACTGGGATAGTGAGGTCTTGATCCCACCGGACCAGATCGGTATACGAACCATACAGAGGTCTTCGACCAGCCAACTGGATCTGGACCTCATCCGGGAGTGTAAGCACTCCATGAGACAGATCAAGGCGAGTACCAGCTGGGACCATGAAACCCATGCCTAGTAAAGCGTCCTGTCCAGCCAACTTGCCAACCCAAGCGCTGAAAAAGTAGACCAGCGATCCCGACAAAGTAATTTTCACACGCGTTCTTCCTTCGGTCATATAAGAGTTTTCGCCGATCCCGACGCATTCTTGTCTCTGGGTATCGTCTATACGACATCCGACCTTACGAGCAAAGGCGGAGTCGATTATCGATACTTCAGCTCCGGAGTCGAACAACATCGTCGCCTTCTGGTTATTAGTCTTGCCACAGGCTTTCGCCTGCTTAAACCATTTATCGGGCGCGTGATACGTCCCGTATCCGCGAGACTCCCCCGGCAGCAAATCCAACTGCATGACCACCTTCGATCGGGAATATTCATCGGTCTTAAGACTGTAGAACGGATGATCCCGACCGACGCGATTGCGAATAGAACATGTATTGTCGGGTTTATTCTCCTTGCCGAAATATGCATAGATTCCAAACGTAGATCGCTCGGATCGATCCAGATTCCAACCTGGCGAGCGTTTTAGTTTAACATCTTCTCAACGTCAGGTGGAAGCATCCCCGCGTGCTTACCCGGCACATACCACTTGCGCATCAGATTGAAGAACTCTTCGATATTGCACTGGCCGGTCTCGTGGATCTCTCCACATGACTTGCACACGAAGAGGCAGTGATCGGTGGGGTGGCCGCGTCTTTCGCACTTCTTGCACATCATCTTCTTCCAGCAGTTTGGACCATCATGTTTACTCGACCCACAGTGGGAACACTTCTGACGAGGTCGGTCCGGATCGGACTTGGTTCCACTCCTGCCCTTCCGATCTGCCTGGACAGGCGTCGATCTGGTTCTTGGGGCAGGTTCCGTGACGAAGATGTGACGATATTGGTCCTCGTCTGACTCCCGACTGGACTGGCCGCTACTTTCTTCTTCCGATCCAGTGCTGTCTTCAGTCTCGATCGCCTTAACAGCACGGGCCGATCTTGTCAGGGGCCTCTTCACCGGATCGGTATGGGTCTTAGATCTGTAGCGACCCGATCCAACGGCTACCGTTTCCTCATGCTGCGTGAGTGTTGCAACGTCCGCAACGGCTGCTCCACTCCCCCACATCTTTGAGGCGCAGCAGAGTGAGCTGATCTGCCAGCTCTTGGTCATCAAGCGTACTGATATAGTGGCCCACGTTCTCCATAGCGGCACCGGTCGGCGGGTTGCCTTCCTTGATCACTATCCCGGCGCGAATTGCAGCCACGTTCAAGCGGTGCAAGTACTCAATCGGCGTCTCGTCGCCCCGCTTCTGCATATGATGTTATTTGCGGGCTGTAGAGAATCCGGAGTTGCAGTACTGCCTCTCAAATTCTGAACATAGCAGATCCCAGTAAGATCGGACATCCCGACCCAACTGTTGGATCCAGTTCGCAGCCGGTACTTTCAGCAGATCCCAGAAGATCAAACACCGTTCCTTTTTTGGTGTCTGATCCCGTAAGAAAGCAGACTTGACCCGACCAAACCACGATCTGGCTTGCTCCTCGTCAGCGTCCTTGCCAGTGAAGTCTTTGAGATCCGTGGTCGCAGCCATGCGAATGCTTGGGATCTCAGTAGATCCAAAATCAAAAGCGGTTGTATAGGCTAGGTTAGCTTTGCGCGTTCTGCCCGACCCTGCACCGTCTGACCCATAGTGGTCATCCGTATCGCCGATCGACTCCATGTCGAAATAACTATTCTTGCTTGATCGGCGCGGTCGGGCTGGCTGCGGCTTGCGTCTTCCTCTGACAACTGGTTTGCCACCTCGGATAGCCTTGTACGTTGATGCCACTGACTCCATATTAACATCCCGGCAAGTATTGAAATTTTTCCGGGCAGATAGGTCCTGGGTATGCGGGCGCGGAGGCGATCGGCATCGGACTCCCATGAAACACTCCATCATTGCCTCAAACATGGCTTGGACGTTAGCTTGGGTCATGGGCAGCGTGTTGGTATCATCCTTTGGAGCTGAAACCTGTGGGGTCTCCTGGGACCCCGACCGGCGTGCAGCCCCTTGCTGCCGCCTGTCCTTTTTATGCTCCCATGGGGGTACGATCCGCCCCCATGGTCATCCGCTCAACACCGACCTCCAACTCCGATGAGCTATTAGAGGCAGGTGGAGACTGATACAACGATTTATCATGGGAACACACATCATCGTGTGCTACCGTGGCCTCAGCGACCTTCAATGCCACGGTGGGAGTTGGGCGGCAAACCGCCCACACCAACGGCACCAAATGATCATGGAGGGTCGACATCGACATCACCAGCTTACAAGTGTCCAGATCAAACAGTTTATGTACGTTGGCGAGGTTTTGAACTTTTATGCCGACCTCAGCCAACATCGCCAGCAGATTCTTCACCAATAGCAACGGTCGATCGCTTTGGATCGGCTCGGTGGTGGGTCCGAGAAGGCTATCGGGGATATAGAGGTTTAAGATCTGCACGACCTGGTCTTCGCGAATAAATCGCTTTAACTTGTGGATGTAATACATCCTGCTCGTGTCTTCTTCCTTGATAACCCCCTCCCCGACCTGCGACTTTTCTTCCAAGTCGTCTTCATTGGATGGCATTCCGAGCCTCTTCTTGGGGACCTTGGGAAAATGGATCGGATCGTTCCGATCAGCCTCCAAGTCGTTTTCATCTTTAATTTTCTTTTCATCAAATATTCATTCAAATGAATAGGATCAGGTCAAAAGTCCCGATCCTTTCCGGAACTATAGCAAGTCTTGCTATAGTTCCTATCGGCTCCGGTGGGAGCCCTATGGGGAGGAAAAAACTTATTATTCCGATCTGGTCCTCCACCTGGCCAGATCGGACATCCCCATCCTTATCGACAACGAGAACATAAGGCGATTGCCGTTCCTTATGTCCTCTCCAGAACGACTCCATATTCAAATCATTCAAATCTTCGAATCCAATTTTTGATAGAATATCAGCACGGTGATATCCAAGATCACCAAGTGATCCGGGCACGCGCACCATTGTGGTGGATTAAAGTTCAAAATCGAACACCGTAGTGTCGAGAACCTGACCACCATCGTGCCCAGCCTTCCAACTGACGGGGGGGGGGGTACCCCGCGAACCTTCCCCTTTGATCCGATCTGATAGTCCGATGCTAGCATACGACCGATCATCAGAATAGGACGCCTGGTCCGATTTCTGCGTCTCCATCTCACCTTGTGTACCCGATGGAATGGGCTAGTTTCACACTTGGTGTATCGTCGCCGCGAATTGATGTGGGTCTTAAGATGCGAGACCGTGCTGGGGGTTGTACCCTGGGCGGTACTCTTCACCCTGGGTACGGGCAGACCCATTATACTCCAAGTAAATATACTCCAAAGGGCAGATCGCTTAACCGATCGTAGAGACCAACCAATGCGAGAATAACAGACCAATATTCCAATATAGAGATCCAAACGAGAACGTGACAAACTCCACGAACGCTATCTCCACGTAACAATCCAAAAACTTATTTACACGTTCCAAACGTGTGTGACTTGGGCTTGCGAAGCCGACCAATGCGTACTCCCGTCGAGGGGCTTCCGGCGGTCCAAGTTCGTCTGTAACGCGTCCCGGCCGGGTATAATGAGCTAGAGGGGATTACTCGACCCTCTGCTCCCAAACACTCCGCGGCGTGCAGAGGCGGCTGATGCACTGTCAAAGATGCTAAATACTTCCTTGTTGTGAGTTAAAGGCCAAAAAATAACTAACCAATCCTTTCTCCCTACGGTCCCCAATATGTAAAAACATGAAATATAATATGTAAGTACACGCAATATCATGTGACTTACCAAAATCTGTCTTCTTGACACTTCTAGCACACGATAGGCTTAACATCCTCCTTGATTTTCACCAATACGATCGGCGATAATCTGATCGGAGTGCCGCTGACACAAAGTGACTGAAATTCTTGAATCCGCTTCACCACAGTTTACTAATAAGTAAACTCAGGGAATCTTGGCCCCGATTAAGAGAGCGATCTCTTACTAAGCCCTTTTTTAAGGGCGTATCGGCTAAGTAGCGGCGTATTTCCGCTTAAAGAAAGTCTTCCTCTGTGCGCTAGCCGCACCGTGCGTGTACGCACCTGCTACATCTGGTAGCACTTGTAGTCAATCCAACACCTGTGTTGGTAGACGACAACATCCTCTGAAATGATGAACCCAAGAAGATTGGGGTAAGCTAATCCCCGTCCAACAGGAGGTCTTTAAAAGGCTGTTATCCCTCCTGGGTGAGGATGGCATGCACCTCCTAGTGGAGAAAGGGCCTTGAGGACGTTTGTGAGCGGGTTAACGCCCTCATCGCCAATGAGGCAAATTTTCGTGGAAGTCACTCCACGTCTACGGGGGTGCACCCTCCGTTGTCCTTTAGGATAAATGAATTCACCGGTGAAAAGGGTGACAACCTTTATGTGTGGCTTCGCGAGGTCGAAACGGCCTTGGCCACAGCGAATGTGATCGAGGATCACTTGCAAGTGGGACTTACACTGACCCATCTTACGGGCAAAGCCCGTACATGGGCGTTTACGTGTCCGGATGCGGTCACGGACGTGTTTCCAACCTCGGAAGTCCTCAAGCAAAAGATTATGGACATGTACGCCACGCCTGATCTGGTTTTAGAGAATCAGCTGGCGTTTTTGAGGTGCCGTCAGGGCACTAGGGACTTGGAGACATATGTCCAAGAACTGAAGCCCCTGTTGGCAGGATGTACGCGAAAGCGTATTAGGACGATGTGTCCATCCCCGTCTTCATGGGATGCCTGAAAGAAGGGCCAGCACGTTCGGAACTGTTCTGATGCCGACCCCAATCTATGGGGGAGGCGTTTAAGATGGCGTTTAACGCCTAGAAGGACTTTCGTTCATCTAAGGTGGGTCCTGAACACATGGACCTGAGTCAGGTCGAAATGGAGGGGAAACCTTCCGCTAAGAGTCACTCTGACTCTTTTTCGCAGAGCTTCGGGGCGGAGCTCTTAGATATGTTGCAGCGGCGTGGGCCGCTAAGGTGCTTCCTATATGGAAGCGTGGATCATGTGCGGAACAGATGTCCACAAAATCCCCAGCGAGATAGTCGCTGGAAGGGGACGAGGGAGGCGAAAAGGCGCTCGCCCAAGTCGTCGGGAAACAGCGGATCCCAGTAGGTGCGGGGCGCCTTACTGGGGGACCCCTCAGTGCTGTTAATCCCCAGGATAGGGGACGACAGCACAAAGCCCCGAGGGAAGCGGCGCTTTCTAGCACCGAGTTGGTGTACCAGCCAGGTTTGCTGGTAGTCCTTGCGGACGTGAAATGCCTTGATAAGCCTTGGAGAGTCTTGATAGACTCTGGAGCGTCTGACAATTATGTCGGACGGACTTCTGTTGAGAAGAGTCGGCTGTTTGCCGAGGCCCTAGAGGGACGTTCTCGTGACGTTGTCACGGCCCGTCTAGCGACGGGAGGTATAGGTTTCTGTACCCAAGGTCTCGATTGACCTTTAGCTCAAGTTTGCAGACTTCGACAGCTTAGAACGTTGCCTAGTCCTGGAGTTGGACTCGAGGTATGACCTCATTATGGGCATGAAGTGGCTGGAAGGCCACGAGCTATGGATAGACTGGAAGTCTAAGTCCATTGGCTCAACGCACCCGCGGTCGGGTGAAGCATTGGCGAGACATGAACCAACCTTTGCTCGATTGCAAAAGCGATTCTGGCGTGAGATGCCAGAGATTGGGATGTCTTAAATGATCATTCCCAATGGCATTAAGGAAGAGTTCCTTAACGAGGGGGATTCAGCGGTTAATCCCCACGCCGTGAATGGCGAGACTGGTGAGTTGCCAGTGGCAGAGGTGGATTCCTCTGATGTAACTCCAGTGGTAGGGGTAGAGACCCCTGTGGTTAAGCGCGGGGCGCTTCCAAGCAAAGCGACCCGTAGTTCGTCTCTTTTGCACGTCGGAAATGATTCCGACCACGCCGTTATAGGCGAGACTGGCAAGTCGACATTGACAGAGGTGGATTCTCTGAGACGACTCCAGTGGTAGGGCTAGAGACCCCTGTGGTTAAGCGCGAGGCGCTTCCAAGCGAAGAGACCCGAAGTTTGTCTCTTTCGCACGTCGGAAATGATTCCGACTACGCCGTTATAGGTGATACCGGCGAGTCACCGGTGGTAGAGGTATAGACATATGTGGATAGGTGCGTGGCACTTCCAATAGATGGGGCAATTGACTCCCCCCATCTGGGTGTCGGGATGAGTCCCGAGGCCAGTAGTCAGCAGTCCTATAGGATACTGAATAGTGTGACAGGTGTTGTCAAAGAAGGCGTAATCCTGGAACGGTTGCCTGGGGTAGGCGAACTGTTGTCGTTGGAGGAGATGTCCTTCAACGAGTTTGAGACTGCTTTGAAAGCAGATGAGATCGACGAGGTCGTCGTGTTGCGTCCGGAAGAGGGGTTGAACTCCTCATCCACGATGGACGAGTCAGTTTTGGTGCAAACCAAACCGGCATTGAATGCCCGAAGCGGCCTCAAGATCCTCGCGGAACCTGAGGACCCTTACGATTCCTTATTGAAGGAATTTGGAGATGTCATTAGTGCCAACCCGCCGATGGGGTTACCACCGGATCGGGGAGTCCGACATGAAATTGATTTGTTTCCTGTAACCAAATACTGCGTCACTAGGCCGTGGCCTCTCCCCAAGGAGCAATGCGACGTCATCGACGCATTCTTCAAGGGGAAAGAAGAGGCAGGGATGGTACGGGAGAGCAAGTCTCCCCACTAATCTCCTACTTTTTGTGTTCGTAAACCGAACGGAAAGTGGCGCATTGTTCATGCGTACAACAAGCTGAATTCAGCTACTGTACCCATGCAGACTCCGATTCCTCGGAAGGATGTCCTCCAGAACAATATGGCAGGCTGTACAGTTTACAGCGCCTTAGATCTGGTCGACGGGTATTATCAGGTGCTCGTGAGAGCATTCGATATTCCGATTACAGCGGTCATCACGCCTAGTGGCATGCTGTGGGAGTGGCTTGTTATGCCACAAGGGCTTTCGAATGCACCAGCGACTTTTAATCGCTTGGTGACTCAACTCTTCCGCCCTCATAGAAAGTACGCTCAGACCTACTTCGACAATATATTCGTTCATAGTCGCGCGGAAGGCGACTCGTCTGATGTTCTGACGCACCTAATACACATTCGAGCTGTTTTCGAATGTATGCGAGAGCATAAGTTATATGCAAACGAATCCAAATGTATTTTTGGTGCTGAGGAAAATCCTTTCCTCGGATGCTTCATCGGTAAGGATGGAGTGTGGGCGGATCCTGAGAATATGAAAGCCATTGTGGAGTGTCCTTTGTGGTGGAGCGGCTGATCAAAGTTTTTGACGCTTGATCAGGCGGTACCACGGCGCCCGGAATGCCGACTAACGAAGGGGGTCCTCCGGTTGTCCTTGACTGCTTGTGTTTCTGCTCACCTTGCGTACCCGACGGCTTGGGCGTGGGTCGCTCTCCAGGTGGAGGGGATGTAAACACGGCAATTCCTTGATGCAAGATTGGGGGGGGGACTTGTAACGAGTTGACCTATAGCTGATCAGGCGTGATCAAGTACAATCAAGCTCGGATCAGGTGTGATCAAGCTTGATCAGCAGTGATAAGGCTTGGGCAGGCACTAAAATTCGTTGATCAGATGTGATCAGACTTGATCGGGCTTGATCAGGCACTAAAAGTAGTTGATCAGCTATGATCAGACTTGATCGGGCTTGATCAGGCACTAAAGTAGTTGATCAGCTGTGATCAGACTTGATCGGGCTTGATCAGGCACTAAACGTGGTTGATCAGATGTGATCGGACTTAATCGGGCTTGATCAGGCACTAAAAGTAGTTGATCAGCTATGATCAGACTTGATCAGGCTTGATCAAGTGCTAAAAATCGCTCAGGTACAAGTTGGTGCGATCTGCGAGTTGTTGATCGCGGGTCACGAGCTGCAGAGTGTCGATCAGGTGTTGATCGGCGAAAGGGGTACTTGATCAGGCAGCGGAAGTCTTCACTGCCCGATCACGGAGCCTCTGGAGTCTTTAAACAGCTAAAGGGAACACTCAAATATCTGTATTCCTAGCCTAGACCTACGAGGGGGGGGGGTAAATTTCACTTAATCCACCTAGAGTTCCCAGTGGGGCGCTTACAACAGCCGAACGATAGGGGCCAAACGTGAACCAAACGTGGAGAGGTGAGAGCACTGCTCAATCACACTCTCAAGACCAAAAACCTTTATAGAAGAACCTCTGACACAGCGGGCGGAGCTGCGGAGTGAGTTCTAAACACTCTACGCCTTCCGGTGGGCCAAAAACGCACAAAGTGCTCCCGCCCGGGACGTAGAGGTGTATATTAACTAAAGGGAGGCGCTAGTTGACGTCCCTGGGGTGTCCTTAGTTTTTGGACGCAAAAGGAGAACTTTATTATTGCTTAAAGCCTTAGATCTACCATTTCCCTAATTTCAGCCAATCAGAACCCTCCGTTCCAGCGTCCTCCGTCCACCAGTCCACCTGATTCCTCCGTCGTTCGTCGGTGTTCGTCGGTGTTCGCTGAGTACCTGTACGTAATCGTCCCATCTCCCCATGCCCCGTATATGTCCTGTCTATGTGCACCACGGTTGTACACGCAACTGTATACACCGTGGCACACACAATCGTATACAATTACGTACCTAATTTGTGCCCGCAATCAGACCCATAATTCGGCCCTTTATTAGGCCCAATTATCGCACGCTTTACGACAGCCGCCCCTGATTCTCGTCCCAGCCGTACAGCGGTTGGGGAGAGGGTCGATCATGCCGTTGGATATCATGGATCATGCTACCGTTGGTCTATTTGTCCACACCCATCAATCATGACATCATCGACCTGGTAATCATTACCCATCACTTTGCCCCTTCTCCCGCAGATCATGTCCCAGTCTATCAGGCCGTTACCTTTAGTGGTATTCCCTTCGCGATCCAACGTTCATCATCCACCAACCGTGGCATCTACGATCAAGCTGTCTCGATCAGGCATTTCTGCATTTCCATCATGCAAGCGATAACGGACGGCGCCCCGGCGAACACCGTCAACGCTCCTGCCCTGGGTCGGCGCGCCCTGGGTAGGCGCGCCCTGGGTCGGCCGCAGCTGATCAGGCGATCGCTGCCATCAATCAGGCTTACAGCTTGCAAGAAGCCCTCCACTAGCGCGATGGTTAGATCGGCATGTTGTCCGACTCGCTCGCGATGAGCGAAGACACTATCGCGATGCTTCGGCAGCAGCTCGCTCGCGCCAAACGCGCCGTGGTGGAGCGAGATACTGAGATCAAGCGGGCCACCTTCAAACAGATCAAGCCATTGCGTGACTTCGTTGACACTAAAGTCAACGAGATCCAGACTAAGTTGAAGACCATCGAAAACGTTGTGGCCGATCAAGAAAAAACCATGGCCGATCAACGCGCCCACATCCAGGATCTGGAGATACGTCGTGCCCGTGATCTTTATCTGCGATCGGTAAATGAGGAGACCATCGCTGATCAATCGCGAGAGCTGGATCAGCTTCAGCAGCGCATGGCCAAGTTACAAGAAGGATACGATCAGGCTGCTTCTAGGAATCAGCGCTTGGTCGGACAGGCGTTCAAGCTCACCGCCGAGATTGATAGGCACAAACGCCAGTATAATCGCCTCCGGAAGAAGAATAAGTCCAATCGCATGAAGATGGAAGAATACACTGCCATCATGGCCCAGACGCAGGAAATATCTGATCGGGTCGAGGGAGTGTCTGACCTCCAAGCTGAGCTGAGTGATCTGCACACCGCGTATTCTCAGCTAGAGAAGGAGCTTTTCACCGTGCAATGCTGCTTCGATCAACGCAGAACGGGACACGCTACACAATCAACTGCAACAGGTTCAATACGAAGTAATGCAGTTGCGCTTGTTTCACTCGGACCTTCAGTTCCAGTTGGCTGGTATGTCGTTGCGGATGCAGATCCCACCGGCTGTCCGCACTCCTCCGGCAGGTTCTGATCAAGCTACATCGCCCGCTAGCCTTCCCGCTACTTCTCTAGACGGCTCGATCAGCCGCGCCGCCCCTTCGCCTAAAAAGCGTATTCAGCGTTCCCGATCATACTCTCGGTCGAAGCGGCCACGCCTCCTTTCCCCCATTTCGGAGGCAAAGACGGAGGACGATGATCCCCCAAGTCCTGATCAGGACGATGAAGGCGAATTTCCTGACCCTATCGCTTCCATTCCCTCTACTCCTAAAATTAGCGAGTTCTGAAGCGAGGATTTACCTGATCAAGGCACTGCCGGGTCTCTTTTTCCTCGTACGGGTGATTTCAAGACGCTGATCGCGGTGCCTGATGATGCCGGTGACGCTGACATCCTGCCGTGGACTCCAGATCAGCTCGGTGGCTTCGATCGGCGTAGCGTCACGGCTAAAGTGGTCTTTGACTACTTGACCCGCCCCGTAGGATGGTTGTTTCCGGCCGCCGTGCATGCCCCTCCGACTGATTCGTGGTTCAGTCATTTGATCACCCAGCCGGACGTGGAGCTGATATATTCCTAATGCCCTTGGGGCGTTTTCACAACCATGCTGCAGCCCATTTCTTTCCACTCGGTCGGCTGGTTCGCCGACTTTGAGACAAAGCACCACTCGTTTCTCGACCATCACGCGCTGGCGATCTGGGAATCGACGCATTACCTCCCCATCACGAAAGGCCTTCGCGAGACGGATGACTTCTTCTGGGACTACTACAATGATCGACGCTGTAACGGGGTTACATTCGGGTTACATTTAGTGTTGGTGTACATGAGTACACCACGGTTGAGGTAAGTATTGACCGGTTTGAAAGGTTCTGAACCTTTGGTTATTTTAACCAATCAGGGCAGGGGCCCTTGGTGTGGTGGTGTGTCAGCCATCCACGTGTCAGTACACAGGTGTGTACACT
This sequence comes from Peronosclerospora sorghi, assembly GCA_026184515.1. Lineage (NCBI taxonomy): Eukaryota > Oomycota > Peronosporomycetes > Peronosporales > Peronosporaceae > Peronosclerospora > Peronosclerospora sorghi. Next base: position 11,174,935 of record CM047591.1, on the reverse strand, counting down.
ACATTTTAGCTAGGTACGAATTAGGAATATTCTACTTAGTATTACGTATAGTTTTATATTAGTTTAAATTAATTTAGGCTAATTACATATTAAATATATTCAGTTTACATTTCACTCTATCTTGCGGACGTGCGACCTCGACCGGGCGCGCGCGCAGTGAGTGTCGTAGGTAAGAGGGAGCCCTCCCTTTACTTACATCCCGTAAAGGGAATACAGCCGTTAAGGCTATGTAGTAAACCAACCCAGGAATCTTGGCCCCGAGTAGGAGAACTCTCCTACTAAGTCCTTTACAAGGGCGTATCGGCTAAGTAGCGGTAGGCACCACTTTAAGGAAGAGTCTTCCTCTGTGCGCTAGTCGCACCGTGCGTATACGCACCGGCTACATCTGGTAGCACTTGTAGTCAATCCAACACCTGTGTTGGTAGACTAGGCATCCTCTGCAAAGGATGAATCAGGACGATTGGGATAGTTTGACCCTCGTCCAGCAGGAAGCCTTTAAAAGGCTGTTACCCTTAGCGGGGGAAGAAGGCATGAATCTCCTAGTGGATCAGGGCCTTGAGGCCGTAAATGCAAGGGTAAATGCCCTCATCGCTCATGAGGCGAGTTGTAGTGGAGGTCATTCCACGGGGGTGCGCCCTCCATTATCGCTCAAAATAAAGTAGTTCACAGGGGAGAAAGGTGACAACCTTTACGTGTGGTTGCGAGAGGTCGAAACGGCCTTCGCCACAGCGAATATGACCGCTGATCACTTGCAAGTGGGACTTGCATTGACCCATCTTACGGGCAAAGCCCGTACATGGGCGTTTACGTGTTCGGAGTCAGTCACGGACGTGTTACCAACATGGAAGGTCCTTAAGCAGAAGATCATGGACATGTACGCAACTCCTGATCTGGTTTTCCAGAATCAACTGGCGTTCCTGAGGTGCCGTCAAGGCACTAAGGACCTGGAGATTTATATCCAGGAGCTTAATTCCCTGTTGGCAGGGATGTACGCGAAAGCGTATTCGGACGATGTGTCCATCCCCGTCTTCATGGGATGCCTGAGAGAAGGGCCAGCACGTTCGGAATTGGTCCGATGCCGACCCCAATCCCTAGAGGAGGCGTTCAATATGGCGTTTAACGCCGAGAGGAACTTCCGTTCCGCTAAGGTGGGTCCTGAACCCATGGACCTGAGTCAGGCCGAAGCAGAGGAGAAACCTCCCGCTAAGAGTCACACTGATTCTTCTTCGCAGAGCTTCGAGGCGGAGTTCTTAGCTATGCTGCAGTGTGGTGAAGTGTACCACAATTTTTTTTTGTGGTCACTTTTGGTCAAGGCAGTTGGTGGAGTTGTTTGTCCTCCACACGCTGCAGAAGAAGGAGGTTGAAAGCGCGGCGGTAGTAGGCCTTGAGGATTGGTCCAAACAAGGGGATTTTAGCCTATCAAATTCAAGGAGTATCAAGAACGCTAGTCTTGGGTGAGTAACCTGACATTGGGTATTTTACATAATTTTGTGTTGGTACATTAGGGACCATAGGAAGGTAGTATTATTGGTTACTTGCGGTTTTTCCAAGTAAGAGTCTTTTGGTTGCGATTATTCCAAGTAGAAGTCTTTTGGTTGCAGGGTTTTTCTAAGTAGAAGTCCTTTGGTCTTGGTCTATACCACAGCAAGGGGTCGCCGATTTCTTTTTACGTACATTAGTCGCCTCCGCCCTCCGCGGAGTGTTTGGGGGCAGAGGGTTGAATTATCCCCTCTCGCCTATTATACCCGGTCTGGACGCGCCGCACGCGCACTTTGGCCACCGGAAGTCCCTCGACGGGAGTACGATTTGGCGAACTCGACACTTTAAGTCAATTACGTTTGGAACGTGCGATTCATTGGATTGGTCTTGGCGTGGAGATATCGTTTGTGGAGTTTCACGAGCATATTGGGTCTTTACGCGGACATATTGGCTTGTTTTAATATTGGTTGGAAACGAGACCGGTTTTTGCTCTTATTTCGTATTGGTCAGGGGCTAGACCGGAACGGTCGGTCTACCCTCTATTATTTCGTATTGGTCAGGTCTAGATCGTTTGGACGATCGACCTATTGGAATATATCTTTCGGAAGTGTTTCTGGTCTGTACGTACCTGGGGTGAAGAGTTCCGCCCTAGGTACACTTAGCCAGCACGGTCTCATATTCAAGACCGAATCAAATCGATCTGCGATCCCGATCCACCGAGTGTGTAACTAGCCCATTCCATCGGGTACACAAGGTGAGATGAACTTAAGTGAATCGGACCAAGTGCCTCTGGATGATTACTGGTCGTCTGCCAGCAGCGGACGATCGGACCAGATTTCGAATGGAGGTCCGCGGGGTACCCCCCCCCCGTAAGTTGGAAGGCTAGCCACGATGGTGGTGGTCAGGTTGTCGATACAAATGTATTCAATTTTGAACTTGACTCCACTACAGCAGCGACGTGGGCCGCTGAGATGCTTTCTGTGCGGGAGCATGGATCATCTGAGGAACAGTTGTCCGAAAAATCCCCAGCGAGACACTCGCTACAAGGGACCAATGGTGGGGAAAAATCCCTTGTCCAAGCCGTCGGGAAACGACGGCTCCCAGTAGGTGCGGAGAGCCCTACTGGGAGACCCCTCAGTGCTGTTAAGCCCCAGGGTAAGGGACGACAGCACAAATCCCCGAGGGAAGCGGTGCTTTCTAGCACCGAGTTGGTGTACCAGCCAGGTTTGCTGGTGGTCCTCGCGGACGTGAAAGGCTTTGATAAGACTTGGAGAGTGTTGATAGACTCTGGAGCGTCTGAAAATTATGTCAGACGGGCTTCTGTTGAGAAGAGTCGGCTGTATGCCGAGACCCTAGAGGCACGTTCTCGTGACGTTGTCACGGTCCGTCTTGCGACGGGCGTACAGGTTACTGTACCCAATGTCTCGATTGACCTTAAGCTGAAGTTTGCAGACTTCGACAGCTTAGAACGTTGCCTAGTCCTGGAGTTGGACTCGAGGTATGACCTCATTATGGGCATGAAGTGGCTGGAACGCCACGAGCCATGGATAGACTGGAAGTCTAAGTCCATTGGCTCAACGCACCCGCGGTCGGGTGAAGAATTGGCGAGACATGAACCCACCTTTGCTCGATCGCAAAAGCGATTCTGGCGTGAGATGCCGGAGATTGGGATGTCTGAAATGATCATTCCAAATGGCGTTAAGGAAGATTTCCTTAACGAGGGGGATTCAGCGGTTAATCCCCACGCCGTGAATGGCGAGACTGGTGAGTTGCCAGTGGCAGAGGTGGATTCCTCTGAGGTAACTCCAGTGGTAGGGGTAGAGACCCCTGTGGTTAAGCGCGAGGCGCTTCCAAGCAAAGAGACCCATAGTTCGTCTCTTTTGCACGTCGGAAATGATTCCGACTACGCCGTTATAGTTGTGACCGGCGAGGCACCGGTGGTAGAGGTATAGATATCTGTGGATAGGCGCGTGGCGCTTCCAATAGATGGGGTAATTGACTCCCCCCATCTGGGTGTCGGGATGAGTCCCGAGGCCAGTAGTCAGCAGTCCTATAGGATACTGAATAGTGTGACAGGTGTTGTCAAAGAAGGCGTAATCCTGGAACGGTTGCCTGGGGTAGGCGAACTGTTGTCGTTGGAGGAGATGTCCTTCAACGAGTTTGAGACTGCTTTGAAAGTAGATGAGATCGACGAGGTCGTCGTGTTGCGTCCGGAAGAGGGGTTGAACTCCTCATCCACGATGGACGAGTCAGTTTTGGTGCAAACCAAACCGGCATTGAATGCCCGAAGCGGCCTCAAGATCCTCGCGGAACCTGAGGACCCTTACGATTCCTTATTGAAGGAATTTGGAGATGTCATTAGTGCCAACCCGCCGATGGGGTTACCACCGGATCGGGGAGTCCGACATGAAATTGATTTGTTTCCTGTAACCAAATACTGCGTCACTAGGCCGTGGCCTCTCCCCAAGGAGCAATGCGACGTCATCGACGCATTCTTCAAGGGGAAAGAAGAGGCAGGGATGGTACGGGAGAGCAAGTCTCCCCACTCATCTCCTACTTTTTGTGTTCGTAAACCGAACGGAAAGTGGCGCATTGTGCATGCGTACAACAAGCTGAATGCAGCTACTGTGCCCATGCAGACTCCGGTTCATCGGAAGGATGTCCTCCAGAACAATATTGTGGGCTGTACTGTGTACACTGCCTTAGATCTGGTTGACGGGTATTATCAGGTGCTCATGCGAGCGTCCGATATTCCGCTGAAAGCGGTTAGCACGCCTAGTGGCATGCTGTGGGAGCGGCTTGTTATGCCACAAGGGCTTCCAAATGCACCCGCGACTTTCAATCGCTTGGTGACTCAACTCTTCCTCCCTCATAGGAAGCACTCTCAGACGTACTTCGACGATATATTCGTTCATAGTCGTACGGAAGGCGACTCGTCTGATGTTCAGACGCATCTGATACACATTCTAGCGGTGCTCGAATGTATTCGAGAGCATAAACTCTATTCAAACGCATCCAAATGTATTTTGGTGCTGAGGAAATTTCTTTCCTCGGATGCTTCATCGGTAAGGATGGAGTGCGGGCGGATACCGCGAAGGTGAAAGCCATTGTGGAGTGAACTTCGCCTGTAAATCTTAGAGATTTACGGAAGTGGCTTGGATTAGCCAATTATCTCCACAAATACAGCGAGAACTACGCTGAAATGGCAAAGCCATTGACAGACCTTCTTAAGAGGGATGTTGATTGGTGTTGGGACACCAAACACCAAGCGGTTAAGGGGAGCTTGTTAAAAGCTCCCGTTCTTTCTCTCCCAGACTCTGGGAAACCATTTAGTGTCGTCTGCGACGCCTCCGATTTCGCAATCGGATGTGCTTTGTTACAAGCATACGATGAGGGACGAGAACGCGTAATTGCGTTTGAGTCGAGGCAGCTTAAAGCTGCGGAACGGAATTATCCCGTTCATGACAAGGAGCTTCTTGCAATGAAGTATGCTCTAGTCAAATTTAGGGTTCACCTACTCGTCTCAAAGCTGTTCGTGGTTTATACTGACCACGCGTCCTTACGGACAGCGACAAAGTCATCTCATCTCTTGCAACGGATGGCCCGTTGGCCCCCCTTCTTTGCGGAGTACAACTTTGAGGTTAAGTAGAAACATGTCAAGCAGAACGTGCTTGCGGACGCGTTGTCTCGTCGTCCCGATTACGAGCTCGCTCACGCGACATTCGTCACCACGTCTGTGGTGGATCTCATACGCCAGGCGTATGAGAAAGATCCACAGTGTACGGAGATTATTAGCGCGTTAGGTGAAAAGGGCCTTGGCTCGTCTGAGCCAACCCTGTCAAGTCGAGCTAAAGCTCGTTTACACCGATACAGGTACTGTTACGGTCTTCTATTTTATAGCAGGAGCGCGGAGGACACTACGCGGGTGGTAGTTCCTCATGATGAGGAACTGAAGTATAGAGTCCTCTTTCGGCACATGACGCCCCTACCGGGGGTCATTTAGGTCGGGATAAGACATACAGCGCTTTGTATTGGTGGCCCAATATGTATAAGTGGGTCGGTGCGTATATACGCACCTGTGAGACATATCAGAGGGTTAAATCCTCTGCAAGTTCAGCTGCGCATTTGGCGAGCTTATCGGTTCCAACGTAGTGTTGGAAATCCATTAGCATGGATTTTATCTTCGGTTTTCCAAAGGATAAGGCCGGGAACACCGGCATTTTCGTCTTTGTAGACCGTTTGAGCAAGATGGATCACCTGGCGGCGGTGCCAGAGTCCATTGATGGACAAGGAACAGCAAAAGTGTTCCTAGACCGTGTCTTTCGACAGCATGGTCTACCCGATTCTGTTGTATCGGATCGGGATCCCGGTTTTACGGGACAGTTTTGGGGGAGTTGTTTAAGGTGCTAGGCACCAAGCTCCTCATGTCCACTGCGGATCGTCCGCAGACGGACGGGCAAATGGAACGCGTTAACCGCGTTGTGGAGGACATTTTCCGGAGTTTATGTCCCGATTCTCCAAAGAGTTGGAGTGAGATGCTTCCGATGGTTGAATTTGCTATCAACAATTCGGTACATGCATCTACGGGGTTTACCCCGTTTTACGTGAACGGATTAGTGAATCCGAGGGTTCCGTTGACGCCACGTGTGTGTGGCCCAGGGCTTGAGGGGGGAGGATTCTCCGATGTCATCCCTGTATCTGTGCGAAAGAACATCGATAAGCTCTTATCGACGCGCCTTAGTGTCTTACGACACGTCTGCGATGCCATGGAGGAAAGCCAAGACAAGCAGAAGTAGAAAGCTGACCGCAAGGGGCGGCGTAACAAAAGGGTGTACAAAGTAGGAGAAAGTGTTTTATTAAATGCTAAACATCTTCCTACACATGCAGTTTCAAATGTGTTGCGCAATAAACTGCGCCCCAGGTTTGTGGGACCCTTTAAGGTACTAGCCCGAAAGGGCTTATCGTATACCTTGGACATCCCAAAGGGGATGAGTACGCATCCAACCTTTTATGTCGGTATGCTTAAGCCATACCAAGACCCGGAGGCGCCCCCCCCTGGAGGAGGGTGGAAAGGCGGATAGCCGTAAGGCACGGCAGGGCTAAGTAAGCCCGAAAGTGCTAAAATGCGACCACGAAGCTCCGCAACGGTCGTCTCTCGAGAGGAAAGCCGCCCCTCGAAGCGATCAGTGGCATCCCGCTCATCGCGGATCCCCTCGTGGAGATCATGGATGCGATGGCTGTGTCGATCACAGTGTTCGCGAGTCTCACGTCGCAATTGCGCGACCTCCTCCTCCAATGCTTGATGCGGAGTGTACTCCACACTTTCATGTGTAGCGGCTGATGGCGCGACGCCATCATCGAGGTCAAACCCAGTATCTGGTAAAGTGGAAAGGTTATCCACACTCACAGAGTTCGTGGGAGGTCGAGACTCCCCTACGGCAGGATTGCCGCGACGTCGTTGACGCTTTTGAGCGGGAGAATCCCGCTGTAGGTCAACGACCATAGGGGCATGAGAAGCCCCTTCACTCCCAGTAAGTGGGATTTCGCCGGAGGCAGATGTGGCGATCACACTGTCCTCAGGAACCATGGTGGAGACAGGGACGATGGCGTAGCGCGTGCGATACGGAGCACGTAGTTGCTCCATCGCTTTGGCTTTGGCAAATGTCAGGCGCATTACCCTCTCAACACAAATGTCTCGACGGGAATAGCTGTCATGCAGCTCATCGAAGATGGGGAGAAGCTTCTCCCCTTCCTCCCAAGCGCGGAACTTCTTCTCTGCATCATCGGCACTTTCTCCCGCAGAAAGAACGAAAGGAACCTCGCGGAGGTTCTCAACAGGGGCACCCGGTGCCTGCCTGTTTAAGCGCTCTCGGTATGAGACGCTAGTGAACTGCTTTTTTGTAAGGGGTTGTTGCCGGAGTTTCTCACGGCGTTCGCGTTGATACGGCTGTTCAGCCGCGGGGACAGGGGTATAGGACGCTAAACCAGTACTTACCAAACGCCTGGCCCACCTTGGAAGGTCACGAGGACCATCAAAATTATAAGCCGCCCTTTGCAGGCGTTTGGGGGCGCGTAACGCAGCCCTTAGTGCCTGTGCGGCAAGTTGGGTGTCTTGAGCTGCGTCCAGCTCATTAGCGACGATCATCTTTGGCGATTCGGATGTATCATCCGATATGGGCAGGGGTGGCGCACTGGTTAGTGCATTTTCCCCACGTGTGGGGAACGGATTAGGCTGCCTACAACGCCGTTCGCGCTGTCGGAGCGATTAACCGTTGGGGAGGTATCCCCAAGGGCATCCACCTCCGAGTTCTCGGAGTAGTCTACCTCTTCTAGAGGAGACGCCATAGCACCACTGAAGGTGTACATATGGAGGGCCAGAGAACTGGTGTTGGATTTCTCCAACAGAATTTTGTTTATTGCGTAAGCAATAGTCTTGATGGGGGAGGATGTAACGGGGTTACATTTGAGTTACATTTAGTGTTGGTGTACATGAGTACACTACGGTTGAGGTCAGTATTGTCCGGTTTGAAAGGTTTCGAACCATTGGTTATTTTAACCAATGAGGGCATGAGCCCTTGGTGTGGTGGTGTGTCAGCCATCCACGTGTCAGTACACAAGTCTGTACACTACATTTTAGCTAGGTACGAATTAGGAATATTCTACTTAGTGTTACATATAGTTTATATTAGTTTAAATTAATTTAGGCTAATTACATATTAAATATATTGAGTTTACAAAAATACTTAAGACTGCCAGGCGCGCGACCACGCCCGGTCGCGCGCGCAATGAGTATTGTAGCTAAGGGAGTTCTCCCTTACGCTACCTCCCTTTATAAGGGAAGTCTTGTTACAAGGGGTTAGCGAAATCTATCTGTAAACCACCCCGGAAATCTTGGCCCCGAGTAGGAGAGCTATCTCCTACTAAGCCCTTTATAAGGGCGTATCGGCTAAGTAGCGGCGAAAGCCGCTTAAAGGAAAGTATTCCTCTGTGCGCTAGTCGCACCGTGCGTATACGCATCGGCTACAGGCGCCAACGCAGAAGCCGTGCCGGGGCGACATGGAAGAGAATTGTGGAGTTTGTCTTGCAGGGGAATGATCGAAGGGAGGGGTGATCTCGACATTTTCCTGGACCCGTCGACCACCCATTGTGCTCGAAACCGTCCCTTGAAGTTTGCCCCGGCCGACGATGGGGCGTGGTACCCAGGGTTTCTTTCGGACCCGCCAGCTCGGACCCTATCAGACGCACTGAACGATTTGAATGACTTTAAACCTTGGCGGATCCAATATCGTCTTTTTCCTGAGGATCACCCTGGCCGGAACATCCCTCGCATCCGCCGTAAGTTTTATGGGTCTGATTAGTCGGCTGATCACTTCTTCTTTAATCAGTAAACACTCTTGATCATGCCATTTTTACCTTTTTTTTCGTTACTTTTCCATGTATAATATAAATCGGTCTTCCGTCGGCTCATCTGCCGTTACTCCATCACGATACCTCGCAATATCCATTGTAAATACACCACTTCAAGTACCTTATCATTTTTTCATCAGTTGTGAGTTTCATCAATCATTTTCTTCAATCGGAGGTTATTCAATCATAATCCCATGATCAGTCCGCCGATCACGCATTAGTTGGACTCTTCGTCCACTTTTATTACGTCAAACCGATGTCTGTTCATCACCTTCTTTTCGAAGTCCTTGATCAGAGCATCACAGTTCAGATCCGCCTCGTCTACCCACGACGGCTCGGCATAACCTTTCCAGTAGACTTGATATTCGCGTAAGGTTCTTCCATACCTAGTCCTTCGACCAGATCGGACATCGGTGATACGATCAACTTCAAATTCACCTGGATCTAGCGTCCTTTCCCAGCTGTCTTCGGGTAGCAAAGCTTCATCGAAGTCAAAACGATCTTTTACTCCGGCTGTTAGTACAGCAGTAGGGCGATCTGGAAACTCCTTGACCAATTTCAACTTGGACAGGTGCACCACTGGGAACATGCGATAGTCGGTGTCAGCTGTAACCGATATCGCCTCATGATTACCGATCACCTCATCGACTCTGAAGGGTCCATGTCACATATGCGCCAGTTTCTTCGCGAACCCTTCTTTCACCCGATCGAGTATTAACCAGACCCTTGACCAGCTTCGATCTTGTGTGGTATCACTTGATCATTGTGCTTCTCAGCTCGATCAGCCATTGGTTGTTGCAATCGAATGCTCACTTGATCACGGGCGCAACGGTAGTCTTTCTGTAACTTATATCTCCATCGTGGAGCATCCCGGTCTTTACGCCAATTTTTACCTAGTTGCAGTGTCGATTCCAACGATGATCGTGGGTCCCACCCATACGCCAAATAAAATGGTGTTTCTACACGAATGCGATCAGAGGTTGAGTTTAACACGAATACCAGTCGCTCTGCGTACGGGCTCCAATCCTTCTGGCCGACATCCGATACATAGATCTTGATTGCCCGTGTAATCGTCTGCTTCGTTCTTTCCGCCTTGCCGTTCGCCTGCGGACGGTAGCCATAGTGGCACTCTGTCGTTGTCCCACGATCTTGTTGAATGCCCGAAATACTTCGGACCCAAAAAAAACTGTCTCTTGATCATGCCTGATCACCTCACTAGCCCCAAATCGTCGAAACAAACATTCTTCATAATTTTCTGCGACTTTCTGCGCTGTGCGAGACGATCCAGCTTTCGCGATCACCATACCCGTGAACAGATCAGTCCAAATCTGCAGTTCCGTATGTCCATCAGTTGATCGGGGCAGTGACGGGATGGGATCCATGGCTATCAATTGGAACGGTACGTGGCTTCGATATTCCTCGGCGGCATGCCCTTGATCGTAGGCTGGCCCTTCCCCTTCTCACAATCTACGCATTGTCCAACAAATCTTTGTACGCTGCGAAATAGACCACGCCAATTAAAGTACCGTCTGATCCGCTGATGGTACGCCCTATACCTTATGTCCTCCTTCCAAACTCACATGGTAATGGTGGAGGACATCCGCATGTAGGGTCTCAGGTAAGACCAGCTTAATCGAAGAGCGTCGATCGTCTTGATCATCTTTGTCATCGCTGGCTTTTCCTTTAGCCACAGCAAATCAACAATCCTTGTTTATCGACATCGTAGTTGTCGGCAATTTTCGCGCAATCCTTTATCTCGTCTGCGCTCAATTGTGAGACGTCACCGTACAAGTAACTTCGCAAATCATGAATCCATTTCTCTTCCTACTGCGCCTTTCTCACACGTTCCGCCCTCATCCCTTCTATGGATATATCGGGCCACGTTGACGGTCGAGGTTGACGGAGGTTACGTGATCGCGTCGTCACCAGAACTTGTGGGACAGTGAGATCTACATTCCACGTGATCACTTCCGACAATCTGTTGAGATCGACCAATTCCTCCAGCTGTTTTTCGTCATCAATCTCACATCTGGTTCCACCCTGCATGACCATAGTGGTGATATGATCAGCACTCTTATCCCACTCTCTTTTTTACATGCAACATATCATGATCGGTCCATTCGCGAAGGAGTTTAAGCGCACGCTGTTGCAACACTTGCAATCGCGGAGCTTTACACTCTGTTTCACCACGCATTTGCCGGATCACCAAGTTTGAGTCTCCACACACGATCATCCTTCCTTTGGGATATCGCGAAAGTAGCTCCAAACTTAAAAGCAATCCGTGGTATTCAGCTTCATTCACTGTGATGCCCGGTGCATTATCAGCAACCGCGATCATGATTATCCACTCCGGCAATTTCGACACGATAGCACCAAACGCTCCAACACTTCGCTTAACACTTGCAGATCCGTCGAAACTGATCAAGTAGAGCTCTTCGCCTTTCTCAACCGTAGGAGATGGTACTTCAATCATCTGTCTAGGATGCTTTTTCGGTGCGATCGCGATCAGGACTTCATCAATTTCGATGCGAGGGGTGATACTTGCAGCTAAAGCCCCTAGTACCTCCTCTTCTCCATGCACACATTTCTTAATCTCCAGTTCCCATTGTGATAGGATCGCAGCCCATTCCCCAATCGTCCGTCTAGTCCGTTGGATGTCAATAACCACTTCAAAGTGGATCGACGTGACAAGACAGTGATCGCCTTTCCGACCAGCATCGTCAAGTAAACATCCAAAATTCGCAGAAGTGCCAGAACTTCCTTTTCGACGGGTCTGTAATTGAGATCACCGATCTTCAGTGTCCGGCTAGCGAATGCGACGGGGCAATACACTTGATCATGTTCTTGTACCAACGCGGCAGATACTGCCCACTTGCTGGCATAAACCACGATCACCGGCGTTTTGGCTTGATCGAAATGACGTAGGGTTGGGGCTGACGCAATATTCGCTTTCAGCATACTGAATGCCACTTTTGCCCTGATCAATCGATCGTCTTCATGATCCGAATTCTACTTGATCAGTGGTCGGCTCTTCAACTCTTGATAATCTATCTCTCTTAATTCGTAGGGATCAGCGGCATAGATCGCGAAGTCTTCAATAAATCGACGGTAATAGTTCAAACTTCCCAAAAACGATTGCATAGCACGTAAGGAACCAGGAAAAGGCAAATCGATTAGATCATCCAAATTTTTCGGATTTGTTTCTAAACCGCGGCTAGAGACATGATGCCCTAAATAAGGAACTTCACTTCGCCCCCAGTACAATTTAGCCACGCTGATCGACAAGTTCCACTGATCGCACTTTTCCAACAGGTTCCGCACCTTATCACACATGGTAGTCCATGTAGGTGCAGGGATCAAATTATCATCGATATATTATCGCCGCTGCAGCACAGACGGGCCTGGTGTGTGGTCAGGCTCTACCACAGTAAACACATCCGCCGATTCGTCGGCACCGTCCTTAACCTTGAGATACCCGTAGTTCATTATCGATCAACCGCTGGTAGATTTGCGGAGCATTATTTAGGCCAAAGGGCATCCTATTCCATTCAAACAATCCAAACGGAGTGACAAACGCCGAAATCTGAAGTGCTCGATCGTTCATAGACACGACCCAAAAACGACTCGCCGTATCCAAAGAGCAATACCACAACGCTTTATCCAAGTCTTCGAGTATTTTTCAGAGATCAGGAGCATTGGGTATACCACCAAACGCGTGAGTTGATTCAGCGCGCGATAGTCGATAAATAAGTGAATATCAACCCCATTATTCTTCACGATGATCACTATAGGTGATGCTCAGGGTGACGTAGGCGGCTGGATGATCTTAGTGGCCAATAGCGCCTTGATCAAGGCCGATAACTTCTCGCGAAGTTGCGCAGCCACCTAACGACACTTTTGAGCGATCGGGCGTGCATTGCCTACATCGATATCGCAAACAACTCCACGTGCAGCAGGAGGTAGTGCGTTCCCTTTTCCAATCAACAGATGTTTCTTCGCCCAAATTATATCGCGAAGCTGATCAATTTCCTCTGTTGAGTTGATCAAAGGATCACCAACTTGAAGATCTTCCTTGATCACTTCTTTGGTACTCTCTGACACCTCAGGCAGCGTGTCAAGCTGTTTCCCAACTCTTCCACGAACAAATCTCCGCCTTCATGGTAGCAAACTTGATCATCGATAGGCATTACACCAAATGCACTATGATCGACTGAGACGGGGTGATCACACATAACTGATCAGGCTAATCTCTTGTAACAGGTTGTTCAACTTCGTGATCCAGGTTCGGACCTTTCACTCCCGGCTATTGATCGCACCGCTCTTGCACTTCTTGCACCTTTTGCGACCCTCCGGTTACTAATACCACAGATGTGACGATCGGGTCTGTAGGTAGTACTAAAATACTTCGAGGCGTAGGATAATCCTTCCTACCGACTAGGGGACCTTGATCGACACTTTCTTGATCGTCATTCGCGGAATCGGTAGAGGTTGGTACGCGAGATTTTGCCACTCTTTGTAACGATTAAACCCTATCGAAACAAATCCAGGGCGACGGGGCACATCATCTTTGTCCATCCAGATGCCTAAAATCGTCTCATCTTGCACGATGATCGTATGATCAACGACGTTCGTAACACGCAGGTATAGCAAATTGCCCACGCCCCTAGTTATAGTGGGGACCCAATCTTTTCCACGAGTAATACATAACTTTCGAGATCGCTGGTCATAAATCCGAACTTCGGCAGATCGGTCTACTGGGATCTGTTCGTACTGATTGAGTTTCATATAATTTCCACTCGATCCGTACAACTGTCGACGTCCTTCTAATGGGATGATCACCTCATCAGGCAAACTTAGTGCACCGTGGGCGATGTATAATCCAACACCAGCTGGTATCATAAAATCCATACCCAGTATAGCATCTTGACCGAAACGTCTGCCCACCCATGCATGGAAATAATAAACCAACGAGCCCGCTAACGTAATCTTGATTTTAGCGCGCCTCTCCGTGAGATACGCAATTTCTGCAATGCCGACACATTCTTGTGTTTGACTCTTGTCGATCTGACAACTCTCCTTACGAGCAAAGGTTGAGTCGATGATTGACACTTCAGCACCAGAATCAAATAATAACGTGGCACGTTGGTTGTTAATTTTACCACTCGCCTAGGCTTGTTTAAAACATTTCTTTGGCGAGTGGTACTTCCAATATCCACGTGATTCACCTGGAAGTAGATCAACTTCCATTATCACCGGGGACCGAGAAAACTCATCGATACGGAAGTTAGCCAAACGTTGTAAATCAGGCTGATCACAGTTTACATTATATCTTTCTGCTGCTTGATCAGCCCTCTTATTATCCACATATGCAAAAATGCACAAACCAGAACGCTCGTCTCGTACAGATTCCAACTTGGCGAGCGTCCTACTTTAACAAATCTTTGGCTTCCTTGGGCAACATTCTAGCATGCTTGGTGGGATTGTACCACTGGCGAATACGATTGTAGAATTCCTCCATAGGGCACTTGCCAGCGTGATGAATTTCGCCGCACGCACGGCAGACGTACAAACAGTGATCAGTCGGGTGGCCCTTCTTGCCACACTTCAGACAGGTCGGGCGTTTTCCAGCAACGTAAATTCTCGTTGCTCGATCCACAATGACTGCACTTCTTCACCTCCTCTTGATCAACCGCACTTGATTCACTTCGTTTACCAGATCGGGGCTCACGAGGTTGATCATGCGCACCTGGTTGATCGCGCATAGCAGCAATCATGTAACGGCGCTGATCACCATCACTTCCACTGACATCGGCACTTGATTCTTCACTCCCAGACATCGCCTTGATCGCACGTACAGCTCTAGGCTTCCGCGCAGGGGCAAATGCTCGATCATCACCGAATTTCTGGCAGAATCGGCTGGTACCTACCGCCGCTGTTGGCTGGTACCACCTATTGCGTGCATACGCCCGTAACGTCTCTTCCAGATCCGTGGCGGTATCACACCGCAGAAGTGCCAGTTGATCATCGAGCTCGCGATTGGACAATGTATCCAGAAAATGCTGCACATACTCACGTAAAGTCATAGGCGATCCATCCCTGATGGGCAACTTGGCTCGCAGTCCTGCCACATTCAACCGGTGCAGATATTCGATAGGGCTTTCATCCGATCGCTGTTTCGTGTAATAATACTGGCGGGATGCCGACTGACCACTTCCACAGTATTGAACTTCAAACTCCTCCACGAGACTTTTCCTACTTGATCGAGTGCTTCTATTCAGTTGACGATGCCAATTGCGCGCTGGTCCTTTTAATAGATAGCCCAGGATCAGACACTTTTCATGATCAGAAGCTTGATCCCGCATAAATGCTGACTTGAGGCGACTAATCCAATTCCGCGCTTGATCTTCATCTCCTTCCTTTCCCGAAAATTCTTTTAGATCACTGATCGCAGACATCTGAATCCTGGGAATAGTCTGTTGATCAGGCATCTCAGTGTACGCGGACGCAACGGTGGCTCGTCGTGGCAGTGTGATCGGCTCAACTGGGTCAACGTACTCGCTCTGAGATCGTTGATAATGGAACGAATACACGGATTCCAAGTCAACGTCCTTGACCGTCGCCGATCTTCCTGGCTTCGACAGCTGCTGACGAAGCGAATGAACGGATTCCATGTCGATATCCTTGATCGACGCAGCTCTCCCTGTCTTTAGCTGGCGATTTTTTGCGCCAACGACTCCAGGTGTCAACTTGCGTCTTTCCTCAGCCAGAAACTTCTCCATAGCCTTGTCAAAGAATGTCTGCAGCTGTGGACTTTGCGATACTTGATAATCTTCTACCTTGATCGATTGAGGTTACATCTTGATAACCGAAAACTTGGATTCATCCTTCTGGAAAACTGTCATCCTGGTGATCTTGGGCTCTATACTTCCGGCACTACTCGAATCCACTTCAAGTCCATCGCCTTCGGAAGGAGCAGAATTGTAACAAGATGATCCCGTGTGTTCTGCCACGTAGATTGACGGTCCCGCTTCAATTTTTAGCGGAAAACTGAGGCGCTCCTCCATAGCAGATCGACCCACAAAAGGTACCGCCAACTCATATAGTCGATGAGTAGCGGTCCTAATATCTCCTAGGTCCTGATCGAACATTTCTTCGGCATCGTAGGCGCTTGTCGACAGACCAGCTTGCTTGATCAGGCGTATTAGCCCTAACACTAGACTATGCTTGTCATTCCAACTCGTCACTGGTCGATCAACCGGTCCTTTCAGCTCTCCACTGATCGTGACCCCGAGGAGGTTCATGATCGCATTCGTCACTAGGAAATCTTCCAAGTCTCCTTTTTAAACCTTTCGGTAAAACGTTTTCACCAGATCCAATTCCGTTGGCGGCGTACTTGATCGACTTTCGTCGCTCTCCTACCCAGGCGCTTTCATCAGCACCTTCGGCAGGTCGGTCTTGTATTACTTCACCACCGGATCACAATCCGGATCATTATAAACACTTATTTTTGGCGGATCATAACTCGCGTTATGATCCGCATGGGCTCCCTAAGGAGCCTCAGGAGGTGGTTGAGGCTTCTCCTCCTTTATCTCATCAAGATTCCTCCCCAGGTCCTGATGATCAGCATTTCCTTTCTTCTTCAGGCATGACGACGGCGAACTGCCTTCCATCGTCACAACCTCCTCCTCCATCTTTTTCCACCTTTATCTTCACTTCTGCTTCCACTTCCGTTTTCACTCCCGCATCAGCGCCATCTTGCGTAGAATCACGGTGATATCCCGCGTCGCCCAAAGATCCGGGAACGCGCACCATTGTGGTGGAGCGGCTGATCAAAGTTTTTGACGCTTGATCAGGCGTTACCACGGAGCCCGGACTGCCGACTAACGAAGGGTGCTACGGTTGTCCTTTGACTGCTTGTGTTCCTGCTCACCTTGTGTACCCGACGGCTTGGTCGTGGGTCGCTCTCCAGGTGGCGGGTATGGCACGCTGCAATTCCTTGCTTCAAGATTGAGTTGACATGTGATGAAACGACTGTTGTCGATCAGGCTTGATCAGGCTTGATCAGACGCAAATAATCGATGATCATGGCCTCTGGTCGCTGATCAGGGGTGATCAGATCCAATAGTCAAAAAACAGATTGTGATCGACCTGATCGGTCTGATTGCTCTGATCGATTTAGTCGATCAGGCACTAGTTGGCGCGAGTTGCGAGCAGATGAACGCAGGTCGCAAGTTGCAGAGTGTCGATCAGGTGTTGATCGGCGAAGGGGGCACTTGATCAGGCAGCGGAAGTCTTCACTGCCCGATCACGGAGCCTATGGAGTCTTAAACAGCTAAAAGAACACCCAAATATATGCATGCTTAGCCTAGACTTTACGAGGGAGAGGAATTGCACTAAATCCACCTAGAGTTCCCGTGGGGCGCTTATAGCAGCCGAACTCTAGGCGCCAAACGTGAACAAAAAGTGGAAGAGGTGATAGCGCTGATCAATCACGTTCCCGAGACCAAAAAAACTTTACAGAAGAACCTCTGACACAGCGGGCGGAGTTGCTGAGTGAGTTCTCAACACTCTACGCCTGCCGGTGGGCCAAAAACGCACAAAGTGATCCGCCCGGGACGTAGAGGTGTATATTAACGGGGGAGGCCAAAGGTGCCGTCCCAGAAACGATCTGCTAGATCGTACGCAAAAGGAGAACTTTATTATTGCTTAAATCCCTAGAACTACCAATTGCTTAATATCGACCAATTAGAACTACCCATTCCACATCGCACTCCGTCAACCAGTCAACCTGATTTATCCGTCGTTCGTGGGTGTTCGTTGCTGTTCGTTAGGTACCTGTACACAGTCGTACCTTCTCACGATGTCCCGGCTATGTCCCGGCTATGTACACCGCAGTTGTACACGCAACTGTATACACCGTGGTACACACAATCGTACACGCAATTACTCACACGGTTGTGCCCACTGTCACACCCATAATAATGCCCACAACAGGTACCAATTTTAGGGCACACTTTACCACATGCGCATAGTCAATCTGACATCCGACCTTACGAGCAAAGGCGGAGTCGATAATTAACACTTCTTCACCAGAGTCAAACAACATCGTCACCTTTTCATTGTTAATCTTCCCATAGGCTTTCGCCTGTTTGAACCATTTATCGGGAGCGTGATATTTTTAGTAACCGCGTGACTCGCCAGGCAGAAGGTCCAACTGCATAACGACCTTCGATCGGGAATATTCATTAGTAGCAAGACTGTAGATCGGATGACTGCCATCGACTGTCCTTTTTTTATTCGTACCAACGTCTATTCTGACGTATGCATAGATGCTAAACGCAGATCACTCGGCTCGATCCAGATCTCAGCTTGGCGAGCGATCTAGTTTTATCATTTTTCCACCTCTGGTGGTAACATCCCCACATGTTTGCCTGGTACATACCACTCGTGCATCTGATTAAAAAAATGTTCCATCTTTCTCTGTCCGTCTTCATAAATCTCTCCACATGCCTTACATCCAAATATACAATGAACGGTGGGATGGCCGCGTCTTTCACATTTTTTACACGTAATTTTTCGCCAGCAGCCCCGATCACCGTGTTTAGTCAACCCGCAGTGAGTGCACTTCTTGTATGGCGAACCCGGGTCTGACCTGTTGCCGTTTATTGCCTTCCGTTCGGCACGGCTTGACACTGGTCGGTCTCTTGGTGCAGACTGGGCGACGAAAATGTGACGGTGCTGTTCCTCGTCTGACTTCAAACTAGACCAACCGCTGCTCTCCTATTACGACCCGGTGCTTACATCAGCCATGATTGCTCTAATCGTTCTGGCCGGCCTGGTTACAGGTCTCTTCACGGGAGCATCTTGCATCTTCGATCGGGATCGGTTCGATCCGACAGCAACCTTCGTCCTCATACTTCGGGAGTGGCGCAACATACGTAGTGTCTGCTCCACTTGTCCCAAGTCCTTGAGACGCAGTAAGATCAACTGATTGGCCAACTCCTGATCGTCCAGCGTTCTGATAAAATGACCCACTTGTTCTTGGGCAGCGCCGGTCGGTGGAACGGTCTCCTTGATCGGAATCCCTGCACGCATCGCGGCCACATTAAGTCGATGGAGGTACTCGATCCGCGTTTCATCGCCCCTTTTCCTCATGTGGTGATACTTCCGAGCAGTAGAAAAGCCGGAGTGGAAGTAATTCCCTTCAAATTCCATACCTAGCAGGTTACAATCAGACCGGACATCCCGACTTAACTGTTGGATCCAATTCGCAGCCGGTCCCTTCATCAGATCTCGGAAGGTCAGACGTCGAACAAAGAACGGTTTCTGATCACGGAGGAAGTCGGACTTCGTTCGGCTGAACCACGATCGGGATTGATATTCTCGACATCTTTGCCCGTAAAATCCTTCTACTCAGTGGTTTCAGCCATGCGAATCCTTGGGATCGCCGACGAATTGAAATCAAACGCCGTCGTCGAGGCTAAGTTCGCCTTACGCGTCCTGCCTATGTCCGTACCACCGTAGTCACCATCAATTTCGCTGGTCGACTCCATGTCGAAATCGCTGCTACTTGCCAATCGGCGAGGGCGGGCTGGATACGACTTGCGCTTTGCCTTAAAAACCGGTCCAACACCTTCAAACACCTTGTCCGCTGATGTTACCGACTCCATATCAACATCCGCATAAAAAGCGTCGTTTTCTGGACCGATCGGCTTGGTGCACGTGGGCGTTGAGGCGACCGGCCTTGATTTTCTACATAACGCTTCATCATGGCTTCAAACATGGCTTGCATGCTTCCTTCCGTCGTGGGCAAGGTGACTGGATCGGTCTTGGGGGGTGCCGATACATGTGGGAGCACCTGGGCCCCCGACTGGCATGCCTCCCCACGGTGCCGCACGTCCCTTTTTTTGTTCCGTGTTACTGGTACCGTGATCCATGGTCATCCGCTCCACACCGATCTCCAACTCGGACGAGTACTTGGAGGAAGGTGGAGACCCATACAGCGAGATATTATCAGAGAGTGATTGTTCAGCAAGTGATCGTTCGAGGTTTGGGGCTTCCAACGCGATTGTGGGAGTTGGGCGGCGTACCGCCCCCACCAATGGCGTCAATGGTCGTGTAGGGACGACTTATATTGTTTTAACTTCCACGTATTAATTCCAAACAGCTTGCCAGCACCATTAACGTTCTTCACCTTCATCCCAACCGCGGCTAGCATCGCCAGAAGATTCTTTACAAGCTGCAGCGGCCGATCTGAGTCGATCGGTTCGATTGTAGGCCCATGTAGACGATCCAGAAGTAGGGGTTTGAAAGTTCGCACGACCTCGTTTTCGCTAACGAATTTCTCAACTCTTAGATGTAGTACATCCTGCTCACCTCCTCTTCATCCACAACAACATCACCAATCGACGACTTTTCTTCCAATTCGTCATCGTCCGAGAGCATTGCGAGCCTCCGCTTGGGTTTCTTCATGGGTAATTCGGGCGGATTGGGGTAATCCGCCCCTATAGTGTTTTTTCACATCATGCAATTTTACGTCGAAATACATGGGATCGGGAACAGAATCCTGATCCCTTCCGGAACTATAGCACGACTTGATATAGTACCGATCGGCTCCGGTGGGAGCCTTATGGGGAGGAAAAAACTTGTTAATATCGATCTGGTCCTCCACCTGGCCAGATCGATCATCGCCATCCTTTTCCACGACCACGACACGAGGGGATAAGCGTTCCTCGTGCCGATAGGCTTCGCCAGGAGCGGTATGGGGAGTCGTAAATTCATTAATTTCGATCTGATTCTCCCCTTGACCAGATCGAACATCGCCATCATTTCCAACCAAAAGCACGCAAGGCGATAGACGTTCCTTGCGTCCTCTCCAGAGAGTATCCATATCAAAACTTGTAAAATCCAAACTTTGCGCAATATCGCGGTGATATCCACGGTCACCAAATGATCCTGGCACGCGCACCATTGTGGTAGAGTCCCGTTCTATATCGAACACCGAAGTGTCCGGAACTTGACTACCATCGCGCCCAGCCGACCAAACTCCGGGGGGGGGGTACCCCGCGAACCTTTACCTGGGTGCCGATGGGGTGACCGATCGGTACTTCAGGATGCCGAGTCCGATTTAACTTCCATCTCACCTTGTGTACCCATTGGTGTGGGTGGTTAAACACTCGGTGGAACGTCGCTGTAGCAGGTGCGTACACGCACGGTGCGGCTAGCCCACAGAGGAAGACTTTCCTTAAGCGGCGATACGCCGCTACTTAGCCGATACGCCCTTATATAAGGGCTTAGTAAGAGACCGCTCTCTTACTCGGGGCCAAAATTCCCTGAGTTTACTTGTTAGTTAGCCGTAACGCCTTGATACAAGGCTTCCCTTAGAAAGGGGGTAGCTAAGGGAGGTACTCCCTTTGACTACAACACTCACTGCGCGCGCGACCGGTCGAGGTCGTGCGCTTAGAAGTATAAGAGTATTTTATAAACTTATTTTATTTAATATGTAATTAGCCTAAATTAATTAAACGAATGTAAACTATTTTTAATACTAAGTAGAACTTACTCAATTCGTACCTAGCCGAAATGTAATGTACACCACCTGTGTAACAACACGTGGCAGGCTGCCACGCTTTCACCAAGGTCTCCTTCCCTGATTGGTTAAAATAACCAATATTCCGAACCTTTCGGACTGGTCAATACTTGACCTTATCCGTTGTGTACTTACTTACACCAACGTAACCAAATGTAACCCTGTTACATCCTCCCCCATCAAGACTATTGCCACGCAATAATCAATTTTAGTTGGAGAACTCCAACTGCCAGAACTCTGGCATACCATGAGCACCTTTAGTGGTGCTGAAGATTCTCCCCGAGAAGGAGATGACAACTACTCCAACTCCGGTATTTCGGAGGAGGAGGCCCTAGGGGATACGTCCCCTAAGGATGACCGCTCCGACAACGCCGAACGGCAATGTCGGCAGTCTAATCCGTTTCCCACACGTGGGGAAAATGCACTAACTCGTGCGCCACCCTGATCAACTTTGGATGATGCATCCGGGTCGCCGAAGGCGACCATCACCAATGATCTAGACACGGCTCAGGAAGCCCGTCATGCCGTACAGACACGGAAGGGTCCTCGTGACCCTCAAAAGAAGGCTAAAAACGAGGTAAAGAGGGGTTTAGCCCCCCATATCTCTGGCCCTGCGGCTGTACAGCCGCGTGAAATCGCGTGCCGGAGACAACTCCGGGCAAAACTGCTCACGCCGAAGCAGTTCACTGTCACCTCGTACCGAGCGCGCCTCGGGAAACAGGCACAGGGTGCCGTTGTTGAGGCCCTCCGCGAAGTTCCCTTCGTTCTACATCCAGGAGAGAATGTCGAAGAGGCGGAGCGAAAGTTCCGCGCTTGTGCGGAAGGGGAGAAGCGTATCCCTAACTTTTTAGAGCTGTGCAACAGCTGTTCCGAACGTGACGTTCGGATAGAGAGGGCATTGCGATTGGCGTTTGCCCAATCTAAAGCGCTGGGTCAATTAACTGCCCCTTATTGCACGCGCCCTGCTAGCGCTCCTGTCCTCGGTGTGGTCCCGGGGAGCAATACAAACTCTGTATCTGCCTCCGGCAAACTCCCAACTACTGGTAGTGGAGGGTCTTCTCTCGCCCCTTTGGTCGTTGACTCGCAGCGGGGTTCTCCCGCTCGAAATCATCAACGACGTCACGGCAATCCTGCCGCAGGGGAGTCTCGAACTCCCACAAACTCTGTGAATGTGGATAACCTTTCCACTTCACCAGATACTGGGTTTCACCCCGATGATGGCGTCGCACCATCAGGCGCTCCACATAGTAATGTGGAATACCCTCCGAGTCGAGAACTGGAGGAGGAGGTCGCGCAATTGAGACGTGAGTCTCGCGTGTGCTGTGATCGACACAGCCGTAGCATCCTGGACGCCTAGGAGGGAATCCGCGACGAAGGGAGTGCGATTGACCGCATCAAGAGGCGGCTTGACTCTCTCGAGTCTGTAGCTGCCGAGTTTCGTGGTCGTATTTCCACACTGGCGGAGATGTTACTCCGCCCTGTCGTACCTTACGGCTATCTGCCTTCCCAACCTAGTCCAATAGGGGACCCGACTCCGGGTCCTGGTATAGCTTAAGCATATCCACATAGAAGGTTGGATGCGTACGCAACGCCTTCGGAATATCCAAGGTGTATGCCAAGCCCTTTCGGGCTAGTACCTTAAAAGGCCCTACTAACCTGGGGCGCAGTTTTTTTCTTAACACGTTAGAAACTGCATGTGTAGGAAGGTGTTTAGCGTTTAATAAAACACGTTCTCCTACTTTGTATGCCCTTTTGTTACGCCGACCCTTGCGGTCGGCCTGCTCCTTTTGCCTGTCTTGGCATTACGCCATGTCATCGCAAACGTGTCGTAAGACACTAAGGCGCGTCGATAAGAACTTATCGATGTGCTTTCGCACAGATATAGGTATTACATCAGGGAACCCTCCCCCTCAATCCCTGGGCCACACACACGTGGCGTCAACGGAACCCTCGGATTCACTAATCCGTTCACGTAAAACGGGGTAAACCCCGTAGATACATGTACCGAATTGTTGATAGCAAATTCGGCCATAGAAAGCATCTCACTCCAACTATTTGGACAATTCGGACATAAAATGCGGAGAATGTCCTCTACAACGCGGTTAACGCGTTCCGTTTGCCCGTCCGTCTGCGGATGATCCGCAGTGGACATGAGGAGCTTGGTGCCTAGCACCTTAAACAACGCTCCCCAGAATTGTCCCGTCAAACGGGGATCCCGATCCGATACAAGGGAATCAGGTAGACCATGCTGTCGAAAGACCCGATCTAGGAACACCTAGCTGTTCCTTGTGCATCAATGGGCTCTGGCACCGCCGCCAGGTGAGCCATCTTGTTCAAACGGTCTACAAAGACCAATATGCCAGTGTTACCGGCCTTATCCTTCGGAAAACCGAAGATAAAATCCATACTGATGGATTTCCAACACTCCGTAAGGACGGATAAGCTCGCCAAAGGCACCGTTGAATCTTCAGAGGGTTTCATCCTCTGACATGTCTCACAGGTGCGAATATACGCACCGACCCACTTATACATTTTGGGCCACCAATACAAAGCGCTTAAAGCGCTGTATGTCTTATCCCGACCTAAATGACCCCCGGTAGGGACGTCATGTGCCTCAAAGAGGACTCTATACTTCAGTTTCTCATCATGAGAAACAACCACGGGCGGAGTGTCTTCCGCGCTCGTGCTATAAATATAGCAAACCGTCACAGTAACTGTAACGGTGTAACCGAGATCTAGCTCGACTAGACAGGGTAGGCTCAGACGAGCCAAGTCTCTTTCCCCCCAATGTGCCGATAAGCGCCGTACAGTGTGGGCCTTTCTCATACGACTGGTGTATGAGATCCACCACAGACGAAGTGACGAATGTCGCGTGAGCGAGCTCGTAATCGGGAAGACGCAATAACGCGTCCGCAAGCACGTTCTGCTTGCCAGGTTTATACTTAACCTCAAAGTTGTACTCCGCAAAGAAGGAGAGCCAACGGGCCATCCGTTGCGAGAGATGAGGCGACTTTGTCGCTGTCCGTAAGGACGCGTGGTCATTATAAACCACGAACGGCTTTGAGCCGAGTAGGGGAGTCCTAAATTTGACAAGGGCATACTTCATAGCAAGGAGATCTTTATCATGAACGGGATAATTCCTTCTGCAGCTTTAAGATGCCTCGACTCAAACGCAATCACGCGTTCTTGTCCCTCATCGTATGCTTGTAACAAAGCACATCCGATTGCGAAATCGGAGGCGTCGCAGACGACGCTAAAAGGTTTCCCAGAATCTGGGAGAGCAAGAACGGGGTCTTTCAACAAGCTCCCCTTTACCGCTTCGAAAGCGTTTTGGTGCTTGGTTTCCCAACACCAATAAACGTCCTTCTTAAGAAGGTCTGTCAATGGATTCGCCATATCAGCGTAATTATCGCTGTACTTGTGGAGATAATTGGCTAATCCAAGCCACTTCCGTAAATATCTAAGATTTACAGGCGAAGGTGTCGTAAAGCGTGATATAATTGGGCCTTATTAAGGGCCTAATTAGGGGTCTAATTGCGGGCACAAATTGGGTACGTAATTGTACACGATTGTGTGTCACGGTGTATACAGTTGCGTGTACTACCGTGGTGCACCTAGACAGTACATAGACGGGGCATGGGAAGATCGACGATTACGTACAGGTACCCAGCGAGCACCGACGAACACCGACGAACAACGGAGGAATCAGGTGGACTGGTGGACGGAGGACGCTCGGCTTTGCGGCGGATAATAAGGCGGTATTTGGAATGAACGGTTATGATTGGCTCAAATTAGGGAAATGGTAGATCTAAGGCTTTAAGCAATAACAAAGTTCTCCTTTTGCGTCCAAACTTTAAGGACACCTCAGGGACGGCAACTAGCGCCTCCCTTTAGATAATATACACCTATACGTCCCGGGCGGGAGCACTTTGTGCGTTTTTGGCCCACCGGCAGGCGTAGAGTGTTGAGAACTCACTCAGCAACTCCGCCCGCTGTGTCAGAGGTTCTTCTATAAAGGTTTTGGTCTTGAGAGTGTGATTGAGCAGTGCTCTCACCTCTCCACGTTTGGTTCACGTTTGGCCCCTAGCGTTCGGCTGCTGTAAGCGCCCCACGGGAACTCTAGGCGGATTAAGCAAAATTTACCCCCCTCCTCGTAGGTCTAGGCTAGGAATACATATATTTGGGTGTTCTTTTAGCTGTTTGAAGACTCAGAGGCTCCGTGATCGGGCAGTGAAGACTTCCACTGACTGATCAAGTACCCCCTTCGCCGATCAACACCTGATCGACACTCTGCAACTCGTGACCCGCGATCAACAACTCGCAGACCGCACCAACTTGTACTCGAGCGACGTTTGGCACCTGATCAAGTCTGATCACCGCTGATCAACTACTTTTGGTGCCTGATCAAGCCTGATGAAGCCCGATCACAGCTGATCAACTACTTTTGGTGCCTGATCAAGCCTCATCAAGTCTGATCACAGCTGACCAACTACTTTTAGCATCTGATCAAGCCTGATCAAGTCTGATCACAGCTTATCAACGTCTTACAGTACCTGACCGATCCTGATCAAGCCTGATCACACCTGATCCGAGCTTGATTGTACTTGATCACGCCTGATCAGCACATATGTCAACTCGTTACAAGTCCCCCCCTATCTTGCATCAAGGAATTGCCGTTTTTACATCCCCGCCACCTGGAGAGCGACCCACGCCCAAGCCTTCGGGTACACAAGGTGAGCAGAAACACAAGCAGTCAAGGACAACCGGAGGCCCCTTTTGTTAGTCGGCAGTCCGGGCGCCGTGGTACCGCCTGATCAAGCGTCAAAAACTTTGATCAGCCGCTCAACCACAATGGTACGCGTGCACGGATCTTTGGGCGACGCGGGATATCACCGCGATTCTACGCAAGATGACGCTGATGCGGAAGTGAAAACAGAAGCGGAAGCAGAAGTGAAGATAAAGGTGGAAAAAGATGGAGGAGGAGGTTGTGACGATGGAAGGCAGTTCGCCGTCGTCATGCCTGAAGAAGAAAGGAAATGCTGATCATCAGGACCTGGGGAGGAATCTTGATGAGATAAAGGAGGAGAAGCCTCAACCACCTCCCGAGGCTCCTTAGGGAGCCCATGCGGATCATAACGCAAGTTATGATCCGCCAAAAATAAGTGTTTATAATGATCCGGATTGGGATCCGGTGGTGAAGTATTACAAGCCCGACCAGCCGAAGGTGTTGATGAAGAGGCCTGGGTCGGAAAGCGACGAATTTCGATCAAGTACGCCACCAACGGAACCCGATCTGGTGAAGACGTTTTACCGAAAGGTTTACAAAGGAAAAATGGATGATTTCTTATTGAGAACTCGATCATGAGCCTACTTGGGGTCATGATTAGCGGGAGCTGAACGGACCGGTCGATCAGACAGTTACGGATGGGAGGGACAAGCTCACGTTCGTGCTAAGACTAACACGCCTGATCAAGCAGGCTGGTCTGAAGACAGGCGCCTACGATGCTGAAGAGGTGTTTTGATCAGGACCCAGAAGATCTGTCAGAAGCTACCCAGCAGTTGTATCATCTGCTGATGCCTATCGTGGGCCAAACTACAAAGTTGGAGCCCTCGCAGTCCCCGCTGAAGATTGAAACGGGCCCGTTGATCAACGTGGCAGAACATACGGGATCATTGTGTTACGAATCTGCCCCTTCGGAAGGCGATGAACTTGAAGTGGAGTCGAGTAGTGCCGGAAGTATAGAGCCCAAGATCACCAGGATGACAGTTTTCCAGAAGGATGAATCCAAGTTTTCGGTTATCAAGATGTAACCTCAATCGATCAAGGTAGAAGATTATCAAGTATCGCAAAGTCCACAGCTGCAGACATTCTTTGACAAGGCTATGGAGAAGTTTCTGGCTGAGGAAAGACGCAAGTTGACACCTGGAGTCGTTGGCGCAAAAAACCGCCAGCTAAAGACAGGGAGAGCTGCGTCGATCAAGGATATCGACATGGAATCCGTTCATTCGCTTCGTCAGCAGCTGTCGAAGCCAGGAAGATCGGCGACGGTCAAGGACGTTGACTTGGAATCCGTGTATTCGTTCCATTATCAACGATCTCAGAGCGAGTACGTTGACCCAGTTGAGCCGATCACACTGCCACGACGAGCCACCGTTGCGTCCGCGTACACTGAGATGCCTGATCAACAGACTATTCCCAGTATTCGGATGTCTGCGATCAGTGATCTAAAAGAATTTTCGGGAAAGGAAGGAGATGAAGATCAAGCGCGGAATTGGATTAGTCGCCTCAAGTCAGCATTTATGCGGGATCAAGCTTCTGATCATGAAAAGTGTCTGATCCTGGGCTATCTATTAAAAGGACCAGCGCGCAATTGGCATCGTCAACTGAATAGAAGCACTCGATCAAGTAGGAAAAGTCTCGTGGAGGAGTTTGAAGTTCAATACTGTGGAAGTGGTCAGTCGGCATCCCGCCAGTATTATTACACGAAGCAGCCGTCGGATGAAAGCCCTATCGAATATCTGCACCGGTCGAATGTGGCGGGACTGCGATCCAAGTTTCCCATCAGGGATGGATCGCCTATGACTTTACGTGAGCATGTGCAGAATTTTCTGGATACATTGGCCAATCGCGAGCTTGATGAACAACTGGCACTTTTGCTGTTAGATACCGCTACGTATCTGGAAGAGAAGTTGCGGGTGTATGTGTTGTGGATCGGCTGATCAAAGTTTTTGACGCTTGATCAGGCGGTACCACGGCGCCCGGACTGCCGACTAACGAAGGGGTCCTCCGATTGTCCTTGACTGCTTGTGTTTCTGCTCACCTTGTGTACCCGACGGCTTAGGCGTGGGTCGCTCTCCAGGTGGCGGGGTTGTAGACATGGCAATTCCTTGATGCAAGATAGGGGGGACTTGTAACGAGTTGACCTATGTCCTGATCAGACGTGATCCGGTGTAATAGAACTCAAATCAGGTGCGAACAGGCTTGATCAGCAGTGATCAGGCTTGGGCAGGCACCGAAAGTCGTTGATCAGCTGTGATCGGGCTTCATCAGGCTTGATCAGGCACCAAAAGTAGTTGATCAGCGGTGATCAGACTTGATCAGGTGCCAAACGTCGCTCGGGTACAAGTTGGTGCGGTCTGCGAGATGTTGATCGCGCGTCACGAGTTTCAAGTGTTGATCAGGTGTTGATCGGCGAACGGGGTACTTGATCAGGCAGTGGAAGTCTTCACTGCCCGATCACGGAGCCTCTGAGTCTTCAAACAGCTAAAGGGACACCCAAATATATGTATTCCTAGCCTAGACCTACGAGGAGGGGGGGGGGTAAATTTTGCTTAATCCACCTAGAGTTCCCGTGGGGCGCTTACAGCAGCCGAACGCTAGGGGCCAAACGTGAACCAAACGTGGAGAGGTGAGAGCACTGCTCAATAACACTCTCAAGACCAAAACCTTTATAGAAGAACCTCTGACACAGCGGGCGGAGTTGCTGAGTGAGTTCTCAACACTCTACGCCTGCCGGTGGGCCAAAAACGCACAAAGTGCTCCCGCCCGGGACGTAGAGGTATATACTAGTGAGGGAGGCGCAAAGTTGCCTTCCCTAAAACGATCTGCTAGATCGAACGCAAAAGGAGAACTTTATTATTGCTTATTTCCTAATATCTACCAAAAACTAATATCAGCCAATCAGAACTACCCATCCCTACGCATTTTGTCGACCATTCGACTTGATTCCTCCGATTACCTTCGGGTTACCGTCAGGTAACCGTGTCAGTTGTCGCATCGTCTCAGACGTCCTGTCCACACCTCATCCCTGTCCGCCACCGTTGTGTCAACAGTTGTACCGACTGGGGTACCTACTGTGGTACCGACTGTAGTGCCCACTATCGTACCACCTTTTGTACCGACTATTGTACCGACAAAATTTGTGGTACCCTCTACCACAGCTACGCCTATAGGGGTGTCTATAATTATGCCCCTAATTACGTACCAATTTTACGGTACCCTTTACCACAGCCGCCCCTGAACCCCGTCCCATCCGGACAGCGGTTGGGGCGGGGTTCGATAATTGTCGTTCGTAATCATCCATTTCGCATGGAATTGTGCTACATACACGTCGTTCCGCGCTACATGTTCATCCCTTTTCGTTCCTCGGCAGCGGCGATGCGGCATTGACCGCGTCAATACGAGGTAGCGTGGGTTGCGAATGCTCGAGCTGTTGAAGGTGATATTTTCGTGCATGATACTATGTTATTCTGCCGAATATTACAATCGTATCCTTGCTCAAGTGGTTGGTACCTGGGGGTTAACATACCAACCACTTGGCACGGGTTCGATTCCCACAATGGAAAAGTTGAATATTGGTACTGGTGTTTAGGGTTCACCAGGGCTTCTCCCCCGGAAGTTACGTCCCCTTCCATCTTTTGTAGTTTTCTGTTAGGTTCTTACATTGAAAAAATTGCCATAACGTTTTTACTTAGTAATTACTATAGGCAAACTAACCAATCGCAGGTAGGTAAAAATAAGTGGCTAGGAGCAACGACAGATAATTCACATGAATAAATATCACTTTTAGTTTTGCAGCCTCGACTACAAGTCCTTCTCATCATTTCCTAAACGTAAAATGTAGCAAGGCCAAGACGGCAAGAACGGCAATGTTTTTTTGTCGCATGAGACTGGAGATGTGGCACGCGCTCTCGATTACCTGCAGACCTGGTGTAGCCGTTGCCTTTGCCGAAAAATGATTGATGTTCATCCGACGCGTCCGTGCCAGAAGAATAGCTGCTATCGAAGTCAGAGTCAGAATTGGGACTCCTGTCGTCGGATGAGCTCGTGTCGAATCCTTGGCGTAGCCGCTTCCGATTCGCTGCAACATTTTTCTTCGCTTTTTTCTTCTTTCCTGGTCTACGATGAGAACGACTGACACCTCTCCTTGGACTATATAGATCTGTATCAACATTGAAATCGTTTCGACACGTCTGGATGATCCCTCCAATTTTCCTTTCCAACGTCACAAAAGTCTTCATAGAGAGTGCCAGATGTGTAGGGAGACAAATGTTCAGAAGAAGTCGACACAAGCGAGCATTGTAAACCACATTATCTTGCAAAATTTCATAAGCAAGCGACGAAAGTCGATCCAACTATAAAGCGTTTGCGGTATTCACCATCTCCGCTGCATACTCGAGCAACCGTTTCCTTAATGATGCGCACGAGACGCAACATTTTGTAAGACCATCCAATTGAACACATTTTTTCACGTCCCGCAAAAAATGCATGATAAACGCGCAAACTTGTTCTTGTATTCAGTTCCTTCAGCTTCACAATCTTCAATCCAGGAAACTTGAAGCAAACTGTGTCCAACTTGATCAGGTGATGACTGCAGATTCGATGATTTAATGAGCAAATTTAACGTTTGCCCTATCGCCGCACAAATATGATTCAACACCTCTTCGGCTCGTTTCGAGCCAAGAGCACAACCGCTTTAGCGCCTTTTCCATGAGCTACAAAAGGCCGCGTGGCTGCTGGAACCCAACTATCCAGCTGCACGCAGACATTCGCTCACGCCTCATCGACAATACCAATGGCTTTTTCCGGCATAAATCCTCCCTTGATGTATCGATCGGCTAGTTTGCTGCTGTAACGATCGCCGCATCCAAAATCCGTGTCCGTGACAGATGGATCATTCACTAACACTTGCTGGAAGTTACGATCAAGGCATTGTCCTTCTCCACATGTTCGCAATATTCGTCCAGAGACGTCGCACCAATGCACCGCATCTCCTCTCGCGCAAGCATGGGCTTGAGCAAATTCGCCGCGTCCATTGCACCCGACGATTGTACTGGTCGCCATGAGACTCGTCCCGGCCGTACCGCGGTTGGGGCGTGGGTCTACGTGTAATCGAGAAGCACCATCCATTCTTCACTCGTAATTGGTACGTCGTGTCCCTCGTAGCGTTTATCTCCATGATCACTAACTTTCAATACATCTCCACAGTCCACGCGACTCCAACCATCTCGTGCTCCATCCTCCAGCCATGATCCACGCGGGCGGCCCATGCACGTCACAGTCGACGTGAGATACAAGAGAAACGTCCGGTTGCGACTTTTTCGTGAGCACCTCGACCACGTCAGTCCCATGCCTCGTGACGACAGCGCGGCACACTCGGCGTTCAGACGACAGACTGTGATACATCCAGTCGTCGGAATCCTCGCGTGGATCCTCCTTTTCCAACACTTGCACGCACAAGTCGAGACACGATTCCACGATCGACAGAGCTACGCACGTCTTGCGATCGGTTCGTATCCAAGCAGCTTGTGCACCTTGTGCAAGGGATCGTAGCGATGGAAGCGGGGGCGCAAAGACGGCGTGGTCGAGTATGTGGCGATCCTTAAGCAGTGGGAATAGGTACTCTCGCAACTCAGCTTGTCGCTCAGCCGACAAGTGCCACGGCACAAATTGATACTCGTTCACTCGCCTCCCGGTCATAAGTTTTACAAATCAGGCTAGCTGGTTGATCACTTCGAAAAACATTCTTGACCCTACAATTCCCAATTGTTTCTTTGTCACTTTTCATGCATTAACATAAATCTATCTTCCATCGGCTCATGTGCCGTTACACCATAATCAAATCCCATAATATACATCGTACATTCATGTGGTGGAGTCAAATTCGAAATCGAAAACATTAGCATCGACAACCTGACTACCACCATCGTTCCCATCCTTCCAACTTTAGGAGGGGGTACTCCGCGGACCACCACTCGATATCTGGTCCGATCGTCCGCTGCAAGCAGACGACCGGTCGTCATCAGAACCCACTTGGTCCGATTGTTTAGTGTCCATCGCACCCAGGTACCCGATGGAATGGGCTAGTTACACACTCGGTGGATCGGGATCGC
>CM047591.1:11060481-11117567 GCA_026184515.1 Peronosclerospora sorghi | reverse complement strand
GAGGTGATCGGTAATCATGAGGCGATATCGGTTACAGCTGACACCGAATATCGCATGTTCCCAGTGGTGCACCTGTCCAAGTTGAAATTGGTCAAGGAGTTTCCAGATCGCCCTACTGCTGTACTAACAGCCGGAGTAAAAGATCGTTTTGACTTCGATGAAGCTTTGATACCCGAAGACAGCTGGGAAAGGACGCTAGATCCAGATGAATTTGAAGTTGATCGTATTACCGATGTCCGATCTGGTCGAAGGACTAGGTATGGAAGAACCTTACGCGAATATCAAGTCTACTGGAAAGGTTATGCCGAGCCGTCGTGGGTAGACGAGGCGGATCTAAGCTGTGATGCTCTGATCAAGGACTTCTAAAGGAAGATGATCAACAGACATCGGTTTGACGTAATAAAAGTGGACGAAGAGTCCAACTAATGCGTGATCGGCGGACAGGTCATGGGATTATGATCGAATAACCTCCGATTGAAGAAAATGATTGATGAAACTCACAATTGATGAAAAAATGATAAGGGACTTGAAGTGGTGTATTTGAGATGGATATTGCGAGGTATCGTGATGGAGTAACGGCAGATGAGCCGACGGAAGACCGATTTATATTATACATGGAAAAGTAACGAAGCAACAGATAGAAATAACATGATCAAGAGTGTTTACTGATTAAAGAAGAAGTGATCAGCCGACTAATCAGACCCATAAAACTTACGGCGGATGCTAGGGATGTTCCGGTCAGGGTGATCCTCAGGAGAAAGACGATATTGGATCCGCCAAGGTTCAAAGTCATCAAATTCGTTCAGCGCGTCTGATAGGGTCCGAGGTGGCGGGTCCTATAGGAACCCTGGGTACCACGCCCCATCGTCGGCCGGGGAAAACTTCAAGGGACGGTTTCGAGTACAATGGGTGGTCGACGGGGCCAGGAAAATGTCGAGATAACACTTCCCGTCGATCATCCCCTGCAAGACAAACTCCACAATTCTCTTCCATGTTGCCCCGGCACGACTTCTGCGCTGACGTCGACCGTTGTAATAGTCTCGGAGAAGTCATCGTCCTCGCGAAGGCCTTTATCGATGGGGAGATAATGTGTCGACTCCCAGATCGCTTGCGCGTGATGGTTGAGAAACGACCGGTACTTCGCTTCAAAGTCGGCAAACCAGCCGACCGAGCGGAAAGAAACGGGTGGAAACATAGTCGTGAAAATGTCCCAGGGGAGTTGGGAGTATAACCACTCTACCTCCGGCTGGGTGATCAAGTGACAAAACCACTGATCAGCCGAAGGGGCGTGCGTGGCGACTAGGAACAACCATCTTTCGAGGAGGGTGAAGTAGT
This sequence comes from Peronosclerospora sorghi, assembly GCA_026184515.1. Lineage (NCBI taxonomy): Eukaryota > Oomycota > Peronosporomycetes > Peronosporales > Peronosporaceae > Peronosclerospora > Peronosclerospora sorghi. The sequence continues at coordinate 11,116,232 of CM047591.1, read as the reverse complement.
TAAAGACCACTTGAGCCGAAGACGCTACGCAGATCGAAACCACTAAGTTAACTGGGAATCCACGGCGCGATGTCTTCGTCTGTTGCACCATCAGGCACCATGATCACCGACTTGAAATCACCCGTACGAGGAAAAAGGAACCCGGCGGAGACTTGATCATGCGAACCCTCGCTGTAACAGGACTGATCCTGTTACAGGCTTACACTGTGTTGTGCGAGGAAGCGCGCAATACGAGAGGGGTAGGATTAGTTGATGACAACTAATCCTATACTAAAAGCAAATATAATATTTTCTTGGGTTTGAGAACGCAAAATTAAGAGTGTTTATTAAATGGGTGGTTAGCGGCTAATAGTATAGTAATTACCTAATTAATATAATAATATCAAGTATTAAACTAACTGTACTATTAGTTAACCTGCATGATTCGGTATTTATACCGAATAGACTTTTCCTTCGTAGATTATAATAACTTAAAATCTATTATTTGAATTTCAGACAACGCGTCTGAAATTCAACTGTGATATTCTAACTTGAATATCAATTATGTAATGGCACCCCATTACATCACCCCCCCCACTTAAGGTGGTTGGCCAATAATAATTCTTATTTTGGCCAATCATAGGTGGTACTTGTTGGTCGTAATTTCTCATTCACCAGCTGATTGACCATCGACTCGATGGTCAAAGCACGCGGCGGCGCTCTAAAGAGCGCTGCTGAACACATCGAAGGAGCTTCTTCCTCCGCCTCAGCACTAGGTGCTGAGGTGTTGAGTGACAACAGTGACGCTGCATTAGCAGCGTCAACTACGCAAAGGTCGGAAGACGAACCGTTTTCGACCACAGATGCTGCTAAGGCGGAATCTGGCAAGAAACAGGGAGATGTTGCTAATGCAACATCTCTCACGATGACAACCCCCGAATGGTGTGTTGCCAGGAAGGGTTCTTCCATGTTAGGAGACAGTTGTGACTCCGAACAAAGTGATTGGGGCACAGCTGTCCCCACGAAAGGATCTAGCGAGTCGAAACTCGCTAGGTGCTCATCGCCTAACAGCGATGATAACTCTTGTGTCGCTGTCATAGCTGACAGCGACAATGATCATCACAGATGGTTGCGGGAACGCAGAATCCTACCTGGACCAAGTACGTCTCCACGTCGGGGTGGTTTAACTCCGGCGCGTGGTGTTGAAGCAGGCGGTGTTCCGCCTGCTAAAAGGGCTCGAACAGAAGCGGCGCCAGCCGCTTCTGAAGCGTATCATTGTACGGAACCACATATTCGGTACAGAGTGGGGTTTTGGACCCCTGGATGCGCTAATTCCCCCAACAGTGGTGGTCACCGTAAGCGGGACTGCCAATATGCGTTGTTCGATATCAACGTGCTGGATGACTGCGAAGACATCCAGTCACGTCGATTCGATCGAAGTACAGACGATAGACGTCTGTACTTTATTGACCTCTTTTTCCAGGTTCGATATTATTCGAGCCGGAAAGGGTCAAGGAAGAACAGGGACGATAAAGACGCCCTGACTCAGAGTTGGAATGCTTTTTTTGACAACTATAACAAAAGTTTAGATGATTACGTGAATAAAGTTCACGTAATGCGCGAGCGCTTTTTAAAACACTCTCGAACAGGAAAAATGGAATATATCCATTATGCTTGCATCAAAGAAGGGTTAAAGTGTGGTGTCCCTTCTAACCACGTTTGCCCGCGGTGTACGCAGGGCGCTCCTCGTCTGTCAGAGGAGGAGTTGCGGGGGTACGGTGGTTTTTCCGTACCCGCCAAAAAAATTCAGGGTTTAATTGATACCCTGAATGCATCAACACCTACTGTTGATGCTACTTTGCATTATGAGTTTGAGAAGAAGTCTCAAACTCAGTCAAAAGGTCTGGGGCGTCGGCCCTGAGAACCTCAATCGGTTCCCAAGAGTCGAACTCTTGGGGATATCCCAGCCAGCGTGCCAAGTACTCGGTACGCTGCCCCTTCTTCTAAGGCACCGAGCGCTTCGAGGTCAAGCGCTCGAGTATATATCGCTTGTTCCCCTGATTATCAATCAGGGGAGGCGGAGGTTGAGAATTCCCTCGCCGTTGTTGTTGCGGAGTATGGTTCTTTGCTCCGCAAGCTCGAGGAGGGTTATTCCTCCTTGTGCAGCGATATGTCTCACTGTGTGAAGACATATCGGTCGCTTCGCGAGGATGTCCGCGACATCCTCGGGGCGCACACTGCCCTCCTGCAGCAGAATGATCTTCTGTACATTGAGCTTTCCCGCTATAAGGGAGAGCTCGATCGGCGCACGGCTGATCTTGAGCAGTCGAAGGCGGAAGTAACGACTCTCCGCTCTGCTCACCAACGGCTGGAAGCCGATTACAAGTCTATCTTGGGAGACTTGGAGAAGCACGGTATCTTCTGTGGTTCTGCGTCTTTTCGTAAGACGAAGAAGAGTGATACGGCTTGAGCCGCCCAACATAGAATGTTGGTTGAAGCCGCATTGCTGTGGGAATGTCTAAGTATAGGCATTCCCCCGAATCTCTTGGACCTTGAAAGGTCCAATGTACTTAGGAAGCAACTTCCGTGTAGGGAAGTTGCTTATTGCATGTGTAGGCAAATTAGTAGTACTTAATAATACTAATTCACCTTTAAGAAAGGAGTTTTTGTTCTTCCTTCCTTGTTTATCTGCATTTTGCTTCCGCTTATCAAAAGCAGAGGCAAGTGCATCTTTTACATAGCGTATTACAGCTTGTCGCTGTAATACGAATTCATCTACTGCTTTATCAGCAGTAGGTGCGTTGTCCTCATTGTCTGCAGCCATTGCTGCAGAAACATATTTATCGTATGTAGCTTCAGTTTCAATTGAAGTATCTTCCGGTTCTACGGTACTTTCAGTAGAAGGGCTATCGTTTTGTTCACAAGTTGCAGTTGCAACTTGCGCATTGACTCGCTCAAGATTTGAGCGGGTCCCTCCCCCACTTAGATTTGGCGTACCGCCAAGTAAAGCTGGGGTTCGTGGATGCCTTAAGGCATTCACGTAGAACGGTGTATGCTTTGTTGAAGCATGCACCGAATGTTAATCGCAAATTCAGTGAGTGTCAGGTAGTCACTCCACTGTTCAAAGGCATGTGCGTATGATCGCAACATGTCTCCGAGAACGCGGTTAAACCGTTCCGTCTGCCCATCCATTCCGGATGGTCCGCAGTTGACATCTTCAACTGGGTTCCCAACAATGAGAACGTTTCTTGCCAGAAACGTCCTGTAAATCTCGGATCTCTATCCGAAACAATGTCTTCCGGCATTCCGTGCAAACGGAATACCGTATCAACGAATATCCGCGCTGTTTGAGCGGCGGTTACGTTCGCTGATACTGCAGTAAGATGTACCATCTTACTGAAACGGTCTACAAAGACCACTATTCCGGTCTTCCGACTATTGTCAGGTGGAAGAACGAATACGAAGTCCATTGAAATGGACTTCCAACACTGTCGGAACCGGCAGAGATTGCAGCGGAGCCTGTGCAGACTGCGCAGGCTTAACGCGCTGGCAAATCTCTCAAGCGCGTACGTATTTACGTACCCACTTGTACTGGTTTCGCCAGTAAAAAGTCACGTGCGAGAGAAGCGTATGTCTTCTCTCGACCTTGATGCCCCGAAATCGGGGCATCATGATACCCAAAGATAATTTGATGTTTGAGATCATCGTCGTTTGGAACGACGATGCGACTTTCATCTTTTTGGTCTGTGCTGTAAAGCAGCAGACCATCGTGCAGTCGATATCGATGCACGCAAGCACGGAGGAACTCTGGGAGTTCGTCGCGTTTCTCACTTGATTGATTACGTAAGTAATCAATCAACAGACGTGTCTCCTCGTCTGTTTTGTACGCCTCGCGTACTTGTCGTATAATTGACGACGACAAAGAAGTGCAACGGATCGCGTTTGCACTGGCACCTTCGGTTACGGACGGTTTCGTCTCGTAATCGGGCCTTCGTGATAGCGCATCCGCTATCACGTTCAACTTTCCGGGTTTGTATTCAACCGTAAAGTTGTACTCAGCAAAGAATGACAGCCATCGAGCCATTCCTTGAGAAATGTGTGGTGATTTCACGGCCGTGCGTAGCGACGCATGGTCCGTGTAAACCACAAGCGGTCTATCTCCCAATAGATAGATCCGAAACTTGGCCAGTGCATACTTCATGGCAAGGAGTTCCTTGTCATACACTGGATAGTTGCGCTCGGCTGGGCGCAACTGACGCGATTGATAGCAGGTTACGCGATCACGATCATCGTGATCATGCTGCATCAAATCACAGCCGATAGCGAAATCGCTCTCGTCGCAAACGACGTGGAACGGACGCTCGTTATCGGCTATATCCAAGACAAGTGCTTCAGTCAAGCTTTGCTTGACTGCATCAAAAGCATCTTGGCATTGGGTATCCCAATGCCATTCGACATATTTCTTAAGTAATTGAGAAAGAGGTACATATGACACAGGTAGGTATTTGATCGATTCAATACCCCGAAAGATCCAGATGTTGCTGACGTCAGCGCACATAATGTAGTTGATTCGACCTCCCGGCGTCGGCAAGTGGTTGCTAGTTGTCGAACTTACTCTGAGCAGTCTAGTTGACCATCTGAAACTACAACATTGTCATCATGACATAGAAGCCAGAGTCGGTCAAATGTGTTATACTTCAAGAGGTCAGACCTAAACTTTCCGGAATCTTGCCCCCAAATATGTATACACACTCCCCTATGGCAGCTGAAGAGAAATCGTTTCGTCGTCCGGTATCTAAGGATGCTGATCCTGGCACATGTGTGTCCAAGAATAATCGCTTAATGCTAAATCCATGCGTCTCCAATAATGTCATTAACAACCGATACGCCACCATACATGAATACAATTGTGTCAAGACGAGCGCAGATCGTTGAGACAGTATGCACGAGCCTGGGCATTGAGCTCGCTGGGCTTGGACCAATGTCCACGATGGAAGTAAGCCATCAACGAACGTTCCATACCGTCGATGCCGAACATTTTTTGCCACCTAGAACTAAAATATGGATACCGTTGATTGCCACGACTTGGTGGTGGAAAATTCCAAAATTCGGAAAGTCAGCCCATCTATCCCAACTTTCAGCATCCGTATCGTACACCCAAACTTGATTCGTTGTGGTCTACACCTTTGCCCGTCCAAAATGAAAAGTTTTGCAAGCAAAGTGAAATAGGTAGCGAAGTAAAATATATATTTAACAACTTTTGCAACCAAAGTGAAAAGCCTTGCAACCAATGTCAAATGGAACAATTAAATAAAAACAAAGAAGAGAAAGAAGAGAAATAAGCCTCACTTATCAGCATTCATTAGGGGGGGGGGTCAGACATAAGAAAAAAGTGTTTATTTCGTGAAAGAAACACTCGCGATATGAACGTTTATTTCACACGATATACACACTTTGAAATGAACAGCTCTCGAGCTGCTCATATCCGAAATAAACGTTTATTTCGGGTCACTCAGATCGGCAGGGGTGCATATCAAATTTAATCTAAACCTCATATTTGATTGATATAAACGTTTATTTCGTTTGGGCTAAACTTTAAGTTTGACCCCCCCTATTATAAGTGAATAAAGGGTTTATAAAGTTGAGCTTCTTGGAATAGCTGCAGCTGTTGCGGAGCGAGCTGCTACCGCATCTGTGGGTTTTGCTGTATTTTGTGTTGGAATCAACCGGGGATTCGTGCAAACACCTCACGAGATGGCGACCTACCTGCTGACAAAGTTTCAGCTCGTAGGGATCAACGTAAGTAGCCCAACTGGTATCCGCCCTCTAGCGGCGCGTAAGGTTCGGTAGTAGGCGTGCTTAATTAAATGCAAAATAGAAAGTATATATTATGTAATGTTACTTAGCTGACTGTTCGGTTCCTAAGTGTGAACTTAATTCTGTAACCGTCAATAACATGAAAAATGTATACTACCCATGTCAGCCAATGGGATTCCACCATTTCGGAAGAGTGCAAAGCCGAAAGTGGCTACACACTCTTCCAACACTCCTACTGGAAGACCGGAGGCTGCACCATCGTCACTGTAGCCCTAGCCCTGCACGCAACACTTGAATCCGCTGCGCGCTTAGGTCCTTGGTGAGTAGATCAGCGAGCATCTCTTCACTTGGCACGTGGCTTGCCGAAACGATGCCTTTCCGTGCGTAGTCCTTCAAAAATTTCAGCTTGATATCGACGTGCTTGGATCCGGCCGCACTCGTCTCATCTTCGAGTTGCTTCAATGCAGCTTGGTTGTCCATCTTAAACATAATTTGTTTCTTAGCGTGCATCCCAATTTCCGCAATTAATTCTTTCAATCCGAGCACCTCCTTGCCTGCCATAGCTGCAGCAACAGACTCGGCTTCGGCTGTCGATAATGCTACTGCCGTTTGTTTCTTGCACGCCCAATTAACGAGAATTCCATTTACGAAAACCACCATTGCCGAAACACTCTTTCGGTCAACTTTGTCCACCGCAAAATCGGCATCACTATAAACAGTGATTTGCAATGGCATCGGCAGTCCATTATCATGCTTCAGAGCAAGTGCTAGGTCACTCGTTCCCTTAAGGTACTTGAGGATCCTCTTGGCAATCTTGTAATCGCCCAACGTGGGTGCATGGGTCTTACGTGTGGCTCGGTGAACGGCGATCGAAATGTCAGGACGCGTGCACCGGGCAACCCATAGCAGACTGCCCACAAGCGATTGAAACTGCTTGATGCTCGGCAAATTTTCCTTCGGCTGTGGTAGGGGAGGTTCTTGACACTCCTTCACTTCATCCAGTGCCAGCACAGGAGTTTGTGCTGGGTTCATCTTCTCTAGCCTGTTCGTCTTCAATATGTCCTTGATAGTGCCCTCTTGGTCTAGCAAGTAACCGCTCTTCGGATCACCTTGAATCCGAACGCCCAGAAACTTGGTGACACTGCCCAAGTCCTTTAGTTCCAATACTTGCATGTTTGCGAAAAATTCCCGGACGATACTCTCACTGGTTCCGGTAACCAGGAGATCGTCAACATATGCTCCAACTATGACGGTTTCGGCTGCTTGTTGCCTTACAAAGATGCACGTATCCGTCACACACTGCGTGAATCCAAATTTCAATAATGTTTCACAAAGGCATTGGTGCCACAGGCGCCCAGCCTGCTTCAGTCCATACAGGTTGCGCTTTAATTTATCGCGAGCTCCTTTGGTGAATTTACACTGAAATCATGCAATGTATCCATCGAAATGTCCATGCCTTGTGGCACCTGCAGGTAAATCTCCACATTTTCCTCAGACTTGGCCTTGGGGTAGTCACTTGGCACATCACCATGGCGTGCCGCTACCCCCCACACTTGTGCCAAAGCAAGAATCAACTTGACATTATTCAACTCCATAACGGTTGAAAATGTGAAAAAATAGTCCGAACCGTAAACTTGTTTGTCGCCACGGGCAACCAATGTCGCCTTGTACCTCTCGACCGAACCGTGTGCACTGACCTTTGTCTTGTACACCCACTTGGTTGGGAGAGGTACCTTACCCGGAGGGCGGCGTACAATTTCCCAGGTTTCGAGGTCTTCAAGAGCTTTGAGCTCTCCGTTTCCGCTTGCTTCCACATTGTGGATTGCGGGCCGCTATGCGCCTCGCGATATGTCTTGGGGTCTGGCTGCATCACTTACCAACTTTTCGCTCCCGCACTTGACGCACAAACAGCATAAACACACAACACACCTTCCGCAGTTTTCTCATTTTCAACAACTTGCTGCGTTGTGTCACCGTGTGAAGCAAACCCCCTTGCCCTCGAAGCAGCATATTCTTGACCTTTAGCCGTCTTTTTAGGCTTCCGTCGGGTCTTTCTGGTGCCCTGGTTAGCGTTCCCAGCGCGTTCCGGAGTAGTCACCGGCATCGGCGTTTCACCACTGGCAGAGTTGGAAACCGTCAAATTTTCACTTCGTTTTCTTGCATGCGACTCCGCCAATGCTTCGAGCTCTTGGTTGCATTCACCTTCGAGCCCTTTAGTGATCTTGTCACTCATCTCAGGACTGAGTGTTTCAATCGCAGTGACGTGCCGTGTCACTACGACCACCCTGTCCTTCAGCAACAGCACTTTGAAACCTTTTGTCTCATCATTTTTGCCGATAATCAGAGCCCGTTCGGCGTGCTTTGCCAATGATTTCTTCTTAGGGTCCCGCCAAACCATGCACGGGGACCCGAAAACAACAATATCCGTGACCACTGGCCGCTTGCCAGTCAACACTTCCAATGGCGAAATTTGCCCAGCATTCGATCGGGTCGGAGTACGATTGAGTATGTATGCAGCATACTCAGCCGCCTCCGACCAATACGTAAGAGGTACTCCGGAACCAAATATCATGCACCGGACCATGTTAAAAATGGTCCGGTTCATTCGTTCCGCCTTGCCATTCGAAGCAGGCGTTCCGGGATCGGTCACTTGGCGACGAATACCGGTCTGCTCACAAAACGGATCCACGTTCCGGTACTCGCCGCCACCATCCGTACGCAGCACGTGCACCCTGCATGAAAATTCATTTTTAAACCATGCAATGAAATGGCCAAACATTCGAGCCGCCTTGTCCTTGGTGCGTGCTGCGAACACTCGAACATAATTCGAAAAATGATCCACAAAAACGACCAGGTATCGGTTGCCATGCCTGTCTCGGGGGGTGATCGGACCTTTGATGTCACTGCATATCACTCCTCCGATGCGGTCAATCGGGGCGTTCTTGCCCGAATCCGCCTTCGGCTGTGTCTTTCGGGTCGCTTTACCCTCGGAGCACGTCAAACAATTTGGCCGATTCGTATCCGTTAAAAGAATGCCGGACCTAGGGTCCCTGGCCAACCTTTCGATGGTGTCGTATGCCAGGTGACCCAGGCGAACATGGAAATGATGTAGGTTGCCACAGTGAGCGTCCTAACCGACGTCTTCCATCGCACTGTTGACAACCATGTCACCGAAATCCGTCAAAAAAATGCTTTTCCTTTCCGTTTTCAAACGGGCGATAAAAACCGAACCATGCGTGTATACGTCAAAAAGTTTTTCATCTTAAACCATAACGCGAAGCTTGTGTCCATCATCGACAATGGCACAGCCCTTTTCGCGTAGTCGACCAAGTGAAATCAAATTCAGAGCCAATTGTGGTGCGTAGTAAACTTCGGTCAAGACAACGACCGTTTCACTTGTGTCGCACGTCCGCAACGTAAGCCGTCCGACCTTGGTAGCTGGTAGGATGCTGCCGTCCGGCAGTGCAAATATATCATTTGATCAACAATCTTTTGCGTCTTCCAACAAATTTGCGTTCGACACCAAGTGTCTACTAGCGCCACTGTCAATAATCCAAACATTTTCACGTTCAGGATTACCACATGCATTAATGTACGCATCTAGAGTGGAATCCAGAGTTGAAAATACAAAACGCTTCGATGACTCGTCATCTCTGCTACGATTTTAATCTTGATTACCACCATCACCCTTTTTATTTTGCTTCTCGGGGCAATACTTTTGTATGTGCCCCTCATTTCCACACGTGTAACAGGCACGCTTGCCCTTGCCAGATGTTGCGGCATGCGCCTGCAACTTAAACGCTGGCTTGCCCTTGACGACATCATCTTCTAACTCCTGTGCCCAGGCAATCAACTCTTGCTCGTGTCACAGGTAGTCTTGTCGGCAGGGATCATATCGCGCCATTAACATCACTTTCAACTTGGGCGCAGCAAACTTGACAATGTTTCAATGATCAACTTTTCGCTCGATCCGCTTTCGCGAGTCAGAGCTACTAGGTATAAGTAGTGTTCGGTCCACGAACGCTTAGCGTCCTTTTCCATGGCAAACCAGGCCGCAGCTTGGTGGTGGGATATATTAACCTTGAATCCAAACCACATTTGCTCCATCACGTAAGTAAGCTGCGGCCGCACCCGCCACCACGAACCAATGTTCGAGCGGAAATATTCCGCGGCGGTTCCTTCGAGATGTTCACCAAATTTGTTTACTTTAAGGCATTCACTCCATTGGAACCCTGAGGTCATCTCACCGATCTCGATTGCCTCCATGAAAAGGTAGGCCCATTGGCGGTAGCCTGCACCCAAACCGGGATACAGCTCCCGCCCCGAAATCTTTTCAATACTCAATTTGGGTATTTTATACCCGACTTGATGCACCGGCATAAACCATTGCCCAGGTGGTGCATCAGTCCCGCCAACACCTTGCATGCCAACCGACACTCCGCGAGGTGTCGCATTCACTTGTGGGCGTGGCCTTGCTCTGGCTTCAACCCCTTCGTCCTCGGCCAAATCATTCAGAGTCATCTGATGGCCGAAAGGACGGTAATTCTGCAGGCTGTCACGGAACTCTGTGTCCTGTACCCGCATTGGTGATCCCTTCCTCGAACCGGAGGACACACTGGGAAGTGATTGCCTGGCCTGCCCATCTTCAATGGCAGTCAGACGATTCGCAACTTTCTTCAGACTCTGTACCAATGCCTTAAAATCACTGACAGAGGTCACATTGTCTCCATCTGAATCACTCATATTAAATCACTTGAAAATCCTTCGTCACTTTCGTCAATCCACTAGCCCTTTCGAGAGGGGACTTTCCACTAGTTCTGCGTAACGAAACGAGACAAGGTATCCACGAAAACACACTCCAAAAACCAAGAACAATCCGCGATACAATCAGTTGAGCCTTGGGGCTCATAACCTGTTGGAATCAACCGGGGATTCGTGCAAACACTTCACGATATGGCGACCTACCTGCTGACAAGGTTTCAGCTCGTAGGGATCAACGTAAGTAGCCCAACTGGTATCCGCCCTCTAGCGGCGCGTAAGGTTCGGTAGTAGGCGTGCTTAATTAAATGCAAAATAGAAATTATATATTATGTAAGGTTACTTAGCTGACTATTCGGTTCCTAAGTGTGAACTTAATTCTGTAACCGTCAATAACATGAAAAATGTATACTACCCATGTCAGCCAATGGGATTCACCATTTCGGAAGAGTGCAAAGCCGAAAGTGGCTACACACTCTTCCAACATTTTGCATCTGCAGGTGTTGCTGTTGCATTACTGCTGTTGTGTTTCCGTAGGGCATATTCCCAATTACGTGGCCATGAGGACCCATACTACTTGCTCCCGAATTCATTGCGATACCTGGAGGGGCATTAGCAGTCATCATGGTATCATTCCCAGCGACGCCACTGGTGCTGCCAGGCACATAACTTGCACCTGGAGCGTGAGGGTTTACTCCAGCCTTATGCTGGAGTACTGAGAGCGTGAGGGTCCCGCGCGGGATATGAGTGTTCTAGCCTCCTCGCCATATCTGGAAGCCGTCGGATCCAATCAGCAGGTGCATCTGTCTTTCGCTGTTGCAACAAGCTAACACTGAATAACATTAAAAGTGCAGCGTTACAAAAACTCCCTATCCCATTTAACAGTACTTTTGATGTCGGTCGTCTCGTCGCCTCGAATGCCATCGATCTACATGTAGTTTATGAGCATCTCCACGTGTCTCTGTTCTGGGGCATTCTCGCGTTCAATGGGGAGGCGTCGGTACACGACAGGCTCGATCCTGGTCTCGCCGTGGCCGACGTTCAACGTCTCACAGAGCGCGGGCAACGTAACGACGTCGTCCGGGGCGGCCTGCGCCACGACGAGCTCATTCTCGCCCGGCGCCACTTCGTTCGAATACTCGAATCGATGCGCCGCGGCGCCCAGTGCTTGCTGCAAACTCTGTTTCAACGACGATTCCAAGATTTGAACCTTGTGACCCGTAATGCCAGGCACCAAATCGTTTTCATTAAGTCGCGCACTGCGTCGGGCGGTGAACGGCTTCCCTCGCACATAAATCAATGCTTCCTGCCATCATCAGGACGTAGGGGACAACGTCTTTGAGTCAGCGACGGACACACAAGACGACGCACGGCACACGACGCGCTATCTCTAGGCCTACCTCTCTCAAATTGATCCACACGACGTTTGTGAATCCATCCGCCGCAAGTTGAAGTAGAATGATCTGCATGCCCTCCTAGGTAGTGGTGAAATGCATACACACGCACAAACATGATGAATCCACTGGTTGTTCCTCTCTTTGCACCTTACACGAGTGACCTTTTCGGAGGATAGAAATAGGCAATTGATATCCGTACCCCCCCCAAATTACTACCCGTACCCCCCCCCCTCAATTATAGGCGTATCCCCCCCAAACTAAGAGCAAAAACGTCAAGTTGTCAGAACTAAAAGCAAAAACGTCAAGTTATTTTATCCAATAAGATATCGGGCTACGAAAATATCGAGGCTGCCGAGTTGAAGGTTAAATGACAACAAATGGATAGAACACGCCATCACTGCTCAACACTCTCGGTTATATTATGACAAACACCATTCACACTTACATGAACCACCAAAAAGTCAACCTGGTTTCTATTTGAAGGGCGGCAACACGCCATGAGCCGTCCACTAACTCGGAAGAGACACGACGTTTACATAAGTGTATCATTTTCTTCGTTCAGTTCCATTATCTCCACACTATGATGCCATCGTGAGTCGATCAAGTCGTCGCTTCTCCCGCGCCATTACTTCATCACGAAAGTACGCAGCTAGGAACTTGTTGCTGCTCAAAAAACTGCGGAAGGTTTCACCCCCAATTTCCACCACTTTTACTGGTTGGGTGCATCGCACGCTTGAGTGACTAGTATCAATCTTGGAAGCTTGGTTTTGACTCAGCAGGAAGTAGTCTCCTGGGTACAGCTCTTCCACAACGACCCCCTTCTTAGTGTTTAGCACTTCCACCTGACCATCCCGTAGAATAAACACTGAATCGCACGGATCACCTTCCTTATAAATGAAGTCACCCGTATTGAGCGTGCGCATTTTCACAGACCCTTTTGCTTCTTCCACGAACTTGAGTAAATGCTGCTCGATATGACGATGCGCCGTTTTCTCAAGCCGACCCTTTATTGAATCGTACGTTCCTTGTAGATTCAAAAAGTCATCTGCTACAAGCTGCAAAACTTTGCACGGCGTGTTACTCCTTTCGGCACAACGGTAGGTGGCAATGCGAGGCAAAAAGCGTCCATCAGGACGCAACAACTCGGTCTCGCCAAAAAATGTCCCCTTGGGAAAACGCCGAAGCTTCGTTTCTCTAGCCCTTGACGTTTCGGATCGCACACCTGACCATGAGGGGCGTGACTCCGACATATTTGTACTATGCACGTCTTCATAGGTCACATTGGTGGGTGGAACTTTCTTGATTGGATTATTGCAAGTAACTTCAGCTTCACCATCTAACAGTAAATACACATTGTGTGCTCCAGCGTGTCCTTCACGTATGATGGCCTCTCTAGAGCGATACGTAGCAGATTGCAGCGTCGAAATTGTCATCTTTACGTTATCGTAGTCGATGTCCTCTACAGACGACGCATTTTGCTCGGGGTCGCCACTAACCCCCACAAGCATTTCATTCAGTTCGCTCTCACTCCTGTGCTTGCCAAAGCTCTCACTCACGCGTGCAAGATCGCTCTTGGAAATGAAGGCTGTTCCTTCTTTGTAAAAGTAATGTAGAGTAGAAAGAAGCGCACTAGTTTTCTTGTTTAGCGCTTCAACGCTGGAACTAAGCCTCCAAGCGAAACTGCGCTTTACACTTTCTAACTCTTGCTTCTCATCCTCTTCCATATTCTCAGTCATTGCATCAACTAGTAAAACGGCCAAAATACTAGCACACAGGCGTTGACGGCCTCGCTGAAATTTCTCTAGGAACTCGGCCGAGTTTTTCATTGGTTCAGGACTAACTTGGGATTGGTTGCGCAACCACGGGTGCTGAAGTGCCTGTTCTGCGCTTGGTCGCTTGTCGGGGTCAATTTCTAGTAGCTTTCGAATCAGATCCTGTGTAGATGGCGAGATAGAATGCCACGCACGGGATCGTGTACCAAATCTACCCTTAAGATACGTGTTCGGATCTACAAGCAAGGAATACAAGTTAATACCGATGCATCATGTTGGAGCTAATCACGTAACTCTTACCTCTTCATCAGTCAAATTATTGTACGGGTCAAAAGGATGCGAGCCACATAGAAAGATGTAGAGCACGATTCCTAGCGCAAACATGTATGACTTGGGTCCAAACATGATTGCGTCAGGACCTGATTGAGAATCAAAATCATCATCAATCTGGATTGTTTCTTGGTCGACTGTAGTCTCTTGAGGATACGCCTATAATTGGGGGGGATACGAGTAGTAATTTGGGGGGATACGGATATCAATTGCCTAGAAATAAACCTCAATTTCATTAACTGATAAAATTGAGGATTTTTTCTCTTCTTTGTTTTTTTAATTGTTCCATTTCACATTGGTTGCAAGGCTTTTCACTTTGGTTGCAAAAGTTGTGAAATATATTTTTAACTTCGCTACCTATTTCACGCTACCTATTTCACTTTGGTTGCAAAACTTTTCCTTTTGGACGGGCAAAGGTGTAGTCCAAGGTGTGTCCAACAATCATTCATACAAAATGTAAAAAGTTCCGCAGAGTCCGTGAATACAGCGTTCTGGTGGTAGCTCACCAAGGCGTAACTCAGTTTTTATCCTTTAGCGACTTCATTGGCTTTGGCACGCAAATCTTGGTAGCCAAGTTTTCGTGTCGCAACTGTCCCCGGTCATTGTATCCCCACGAGTATGCGTGTCCGGAGTCTGTCAGTGCAATTAGCCTGCACAGGGCGAAGCTCATCACTCGTTCATCAAAATGTCCCTGACCCCATTGACTGCTCTTTTTTAATCCACAGCTTAGCACAATGCCATCGTGTGGGAGAACCGCAAGTATTCGTTGCCAGCTATCTACCTGGCGAATATTGTCCCATCCACACAGTGCAACGCTTGTGAGCTGATGTCGCTCAAAATCGTAGCCAGTACCAAGTACTCCGTACTAGTTCTTTCCACAAGGATAGAGCTCCTTCGAAGCCTCTAATTTTCCATACATTAGTTGATGTAGCCGGTGCGTATACGCACGGTGCGGCTAGCGCACAGAGGAAGACTCTTCCTTAAAGCGGTATCTACCGCTACTTAGCCGATATGCCCTTATAAAGGGCTTAGTAGGAGAGCTCTCCTACTCGGGGCCAAGATTCCCGTGTTGGTTTACTAATTAGCTTTAACGGCTGTGTTCCCTTTACGGGATGTAAGTAAAGGGAGGGCTCCCTCTTACCTACGACACTCACTGCACGCGCGACCGGTCGAGGTCGCGCGTCTGCACTTTAGAGTGAAATGTAAACTGAATATATTTAAACCCACCTACCTTCATTCCTGGCGTAAGAGTATGTAATTAGCCTAAATTAATTTAAACTAATGTATACTGTATGTAATAATAAGTAGAATATACCCAATTCGTACCTAGCTAAAATGTAATGTACACACCTGTGTACCGACACGTGGATGGCTGACACACCACCACCCAAGCGCTCATGCCCTCATTGGTTAAAATAACCAATGGTTCGAAACCTTTCAAACCGGTCAATACTGACCTCAACCGTAGTGTACTCATGTACACCAACACTAAATGTAACTCAAATGTAACCCCGTTACATCCTCCCCCATCAAGACTATTGCTTACGCAATAAACAAAATTCTGTTGGAGAAATCCAACACCAGTTCCTCTGGACCTCCATATGTACACCTTCAGTGGTGCTATGGCGTCTCCTCTAGAAGAGGTAGACTGCTCCGAGAACTCGGAGGTGGAAGCCCTTGGGGATACCTCCCCAACGGTTAATCGCTCCGACAGCGCGAACGGCGTTGTCGGCAGCCTAATCCGTTCCCCAGACGTGGGGAAAATGCACTAACCAGTGCGCCACCCCTGCCCATATCGGATGATACATCCGAATCGCCAAAGATGATCGTCGCTAATGAGCTGGACGCAGCTCAAGACACCCAACTTGCCGCACAGGCACTAAGGGCTTCGTTACGCGCCCCCAAACGCCTGCAAAGGGCGGCTTATAATTTTGATGGTCCTCGTGACCTTCCAAGGTGGGCCAGGCGTTTGGTAAGTACTGGTTTAGCGTCCTATACCCCTGTCCCCGCGGCTTAACAGCCGTATCAACGCGAACGCCGTGAGAAACTCCGGCAACAACTGCTTACACAAAAGCAGTTCACTAGAGTGTCATACCGAGAGCGCTTAGACAGGCAGGCACAGGGTGCCCCTGTTGAGAACCTCCGCGAGGTTTCTTTCGTTCTTTCGCCGTGAGAAAGTGCTGATGATGCAGAGAAGAAGTTCCGCGCTTGGGTGGAAGGGGAGAAGCTTCTCCCCAGCTTCAATGAGCTGCACGACAGCTATTCCCGTCGAGACATTTGGGTGGAGTGGGCGTTGCGCTTGGAATTTGCTAGAGCCAAAGCCAAGGAGCTATCACGTGCTCCATATCTCATGCGCTACGCCAGCGTACCTGTCTCCACCATGGTGCCAGAGGACAGTGTGAGCGTCACATCTGCCTCCGGCGAACTCCCACTTACTGGGAGTGAACGGGCTTCTCATGCCCCTCTGGTCGTTGACCTACAGCGGGATTCTCCCGCTCGAAAGCGTCAACGACGTCAAGGCAATCTTTCCATAGGGGAGTCTCGAACTCCTAAGAACTCTGTGAGTGTGGATAACCTTTCCGCTTCACCAGATACTGGGTTTGACCCCGATGATGGCGTCGCGCCATCAGCCGGTCCACATGAAAGTGCGGAGTACCCTCCGCATCAAGCATTGGAGGAGGAGGTCGCGCAATTGCGACGTGAGATTCGCGAGCGCTGTGATCGACATAGCCATCGCATCCATGATCTCCACGAGGGGCTCCGCGATGAGTGGGATTCCACTGATCGCTTCGAGAGGCGGATTGACTCTCTCGAGACGACCGTTGAGGAGCTTCGTGGTCGCATTTTAGCCCTTTCGGGCTTCCTTCGCCCTGCCGTGCCTTACGGATCTTACGGCTATCCGCCTTTCCACCCCCCTCCAGGAGGGGGCCCGCCTCCGGGTCCTGGTATGCTTAAGCATACCGACATAGAAGGTTGGATGCGTACGCATCACCTTTGGGATGTCCAAGGTATACGATAAGCCCTTTCGGGATAGTACCTTAAAGGGCCCCACAAACCTGGGGCGCAGTTTATTGTGCAACACGTTGGAAACTGCATGCGTAGGAAGATTTTTAGCGCTTAATAAAATACTTTCTCCTACTTTGTATACTTTTTCGTTACGCCGCCCCTTGCGGTCAGCTTGCTCCTTCTGCTTGTCTTGGCTTTCCGCCATGGCATCGCAGACGTGTCGTAAGACACTAAGGCGCGTCGATAAAAACTTATCGATGTGCTTTCGCTCAGATACAGGGCTGACATCGGGGAATCCTCCCCCCTCAAGCCCTGGGCCACAAACACGTGGCGTCAACGGAACCCTCGGATTCACTAATCCGTTCACGTAAAACGGGGTAAACCCCGTAGATGCATGTACCGAATTTTTGAAAGCAAATTCAACCATAGGAACCATCTCACTCCAACTCTTTGGAGAATCCGGACATAAACTCCGGAGAATATTGTGGTGGAGTCAAGTTCGAAATGGAATACATTTGTATCGACAACCTGACCACCACCATCGTGCCCAGCCTTCCAACTTACGGGGGGGGGTACCCCGCGGACCTCCATTCGAAATCTGGTCCGATCGTCCGCTGCTGGCAGACGACCGGTCATCATCCAGAGACACTTGGTCCGATTCACTTAAGACCATCTCACCTTGTGTACCCATTGGAGTGGGCTAGTTGCACACTCGGTGGATCGGGATCGCAGATCGATTTGATTCGGTCTTGAATATGAGGCCGTGCTGGCTAAGTGTACCTAGGGCGGAACTCTTCACCCCAGGTACGTATAGACCAGAAACACTTCCGAAAGATAGATTCCAATAGGTCGATCGTCCAAACGATCTAGACCTAACCAATACGAAATAATAGAGGGTAGACCAATCAACCGGTCTAGCCCTTGACCAATATGAGAGAAGACCAAAACCGGTCTAAACTCCAAACAATGTTAAAATGAGCCGATATGTCCACGTGAAGACCCAATATGCCCGTGAACTCCACAAACGATATCTCCACGTAAAGAACAATCCAGTGAATAGCACGTTCCAAAGGTACTTGAGTTAAAGTGTCGAGATCGCCAAATCGTACTCCCGTCGAGGGACTTCCGGTGGCCAAAGTGCGCGTGCGGCGCGTCCAGACCGGGTATAATAGGCGAGAGGGGATAATTCAACCCTCTTCCCCCAAAAACTCCGCGGCGGGCGGAGGCGACTAGTGTACGAAAAGGGAAGAACGGCGACCCCTTGCTGCGGTGTAGACTTGGAAAAATCGCAACTAAAAGACTTCTACTTGGAAAAACCACAACCAAAAGACTCTTACTTGGAAAAACCGCAGCTAACCAATAATACTACCTCCCTATGGTCCCTAATGTACCTACACAAAATTATGTAAAATACCCAATGTCAGGTGACTCACCCAAGACCAGCGTTCTTGATACTCCTTGAATTTGATAGGCTAAAAAGCCCCCCTTGTTTAGACCAATCCGAAATTCGACCAACTGCCTTGACCAAAAGTGACCAAATTTGTGGTACACTTCACCACAATATCCTCCACAACGCAATTAACGCGTTCCGTCTGACCGTCCGTGTAATGGGGTGCCATTACATAATTGATATTCAAGTTAGAATATCACAGTTTAATTTCAGACGCGTTGTCTGAAATTTAAATAAGAGATTATAAGTTATTATAATCTACGAAGGTAAAGTCAATTCGGTATAAATACCGAATTCGCAGGTTAACTAATAGTACAGTTAGTTCAAGACTTGATATTATTATATTAATTCGTTAGTTACTATACCATTAGCCTCTAAACCACCCATTAAATAAACACTCTTAATTTTGCGTTCTTAGACCTAAGTGAATATTCATATATTTACTTTTAGTATAGGATTAGTTGTTATCAACTAATCCTGCCCTATTACATTGCGCGCTTCCTCGCAATTACAGTGTAAGCCTGTAACAGGATCAGTCCTGTTACACCTGGTAGCACTTTGGGGTCCGTCTTAACGACCACAGTTCCGTTCTGCTAGTTAACTAGCGGAGCGAAGATTAAGAGCCGCTCGGCATCATGTCGCGAGACATGACGCCTGCCGAGCGAGAGAGAACGCTGGAAGTGGTCAATGAACACTTCCCTCACTTCTCGTCGCGTAGTAAAGACGCGACGGTGGAAATGGTTCGGTCTATGGGGACCGACATCATTACCTTCCTCCAGAGTAAGTCCCCGGAGGAAGTGATACAGGTGGTGATTCGCTTTAGGCGAAACTACCTAGAAAAGCCAGAACTGCCCGCGCCAGAGGCAGCTCGGACCGCAACTGCACCTGCAACGCATAGCGTTGAAGTGGTAAAGGCGCGAGTACCGCCCTTTACCAGCGAAGGGGCGAGACCCTTCGTAGATGGTTTGAAAAGGTGGAAGATTCCATCTCTGCGCAAAATATTGTTGACGAACGTCAACAGGCGTACTTCGCCACAACATGTCTGGGCGGCAGAGCCAGGGCATGGGCGATGAGTCGCAGAGCCACTGATGACTCTGCGTTCCTTACTTATAAGGAATTTAAATCTGAGCTAAAGCTCAACTTTGAAGCTCCAGAAATGGAGCTAAGTAGTCGGCAGGAGTTCATTAAACTCCGGTAAGGTAATCTTGACCTTCAATCTTACGCTCAGAAGACGCAATATTTGCTGTAAAATATTGTGTATGAGCCGGTGCCCCCTGCTATGCAGTTCACTGGCTTCATGAAGGGACTCAATGATGGTCCCGCCAAACAGAGTCTCTATCGGCACCCGCCAGATACTCTGAGGGATGCCATTGATATGAGCATCCGTGAGGAACTCAGCATGCGATCAGCGTCATCGCATGCTGGGTACAGCCGAAGGGCTCAACATTCCTTCGCTTTTGACATGCCGCAACGGCATGTCAACAATCAGCAGTCAGGCAGACGAAGCTCACACTTCTTCTTAAGAAACAGCCACCCGCGCCAGAGCATGGGCGGTGGAGGTCCAGAGCCGATGGACCTATCGGTTGCGGTTGCTTCGAACACGAAGCAACCGAAATTTAAGAAGAATATTCGCTGCAATAGATGCGCGAAAATGGGGCATTTTGACCATGAGTGTATGGCACCGCGTCCGGTGCCACGCTGTCAGCGGACGGAACCGTCCGCTGCACGGCGACACCAACAGGGAGATCACCCTGTTGGTGCAAAAAACGAGAATCACCAGTAGGGGCGGGGCGCCCTACTGGGAATGTTATCCCACATGCCGACATAGGGCATGTGAGGGTAATAGCCCCAGACGGGACTATGTCCTGTCAAAAGGTGCAGGGTGATGGTAAGCCTCTTATCACCCTGGAGGTTAAGCCGCACGGGAAGCGATGTCCCCATGCGAGCTTTGTTTGACACAGGAGCGTCAAACAATTTCGTTAGAACTCAGAGTCTAACGCTGTTGAGCTTCGTGGAGGTAGAAACCCCACGAAGTATGTTGTCAGTCCGGTTAGCAACAGGTACAACCGTGACTATCCCAAAGCGTGTGATTAAAACACGCTTCGAGTTGAATGAACTTTCATTCGAGGATGAATTCATCGTCCTCGATTTAGATGACAAGTTCGATGTGATACTTGGAATCTCATGGATGTCCAAGTTTAAACCTTCGATCGACTGGGTTAACCTATCAATCGACTGCGGCGGATGCACAGGATCTGATCACCCTGTGTGTAATCCGGCTGTATCAGAGGATACAACCGCAGCGTCAGACAGTCTGGTGGATAGCGATGTCACCACCAGGTCTGTTCTGACACGATCAGCGGAAGGTAACTACGCTGGTGAGAGTCCAGAGGGACTACCACACGCAACAGAAGAGTCGTTGCGTGTTGGAGAGAAACATTCCACGGGTGATAAAGACCACCGTGAGAACGAAAATGTATCCACAGTGGGAAACACCCACTATGCGAACGAAGGTTCCAACACGACGAATGAATTCCGTGTTGATGAGAGTGAACTCACGATCGAGTGCAATCGTGAGCACAACTCCATGGTGGCCAGTGCCCACCACGTTGCGTTAGCCATGCACACGGGTGATAAAGACCACCGTGTCGCAGAAAAGGCGACCGATCAGACGAGCACATCTGATCGCAAAAATTCCATGGTAGGCAGTGGCCACCATGATGATGAGTATTCTCACACGGTGAATCGTAATCACCGTGTAGCAGTCAATCAGACGAGTGCGTCTGATTGCATGGGCAGTTCCGTCGAGACGATCAACGTCTTGACGCAAACGGAGACCGGATTAGATACCCAGTCTCTGTTGATGGAACACCCTCCGAAAGAAGGTTCGGAGGTGATGGCTCTTCCAGCCCTAAGCTGGAAGAAGTTTATGAGAAACTTGCACGATGATCAGATCGAACAGATCTGTATTATCGTAGCAACAGATGATGTAGTGGATATTCGTGAACGAATATCCACATTACAAGTGGAAAACATTGGGAAAGAGGTTCCCAATGATCAAACCAAAGTTCAGCGCTTTGAAGCGCAGAGCTGGGAGTCGCTTAAAGCGAACTCCCCATTTTATGAGGTACTTCGAGAATACGCTGACGTATTCCCAGAAGAAGTACCTAGCGAGCTCCCTAAGGATAAGGGAACTCGTCATGAGATTGACCTAGTTCCAGGCACGAAGTATTGTGTCACGCGGCAATGTCCGTTGCCGCGTGATCAATTAAAAGCGATCGACGAGTTTTTCGAAGCTCGTCGTAAAGCAGGCCAAGTGCGGGAGTCTATCTCACCGCACTCTACTCCCACCTTTTGTGTGAAAAAGTCCACAGGTGGGTGGAGGATCGTTTACGCTTAAACAAGCTGAACGCAGCGACGGTACCGGCGCAGACGCCGATACCGCGAAAAGATGTCATCATTGATGGCATGTGCGGGAGCACCATCTTTAGTGCACTCGATCTAAGAGATGGATTTTATCAAATCCTAATGCGTGAGAAGGATATCCTTCTCACGGCGGTAAGCGCCCCAAGCGGCATGCTTTGGGAGTGGCTTGTTATGCCGCATGGGCTTCGAAATGCCCCTGCTACGTTTAACAGATGCGTAACGCATCTATTACGCCCGGTGCGAGAATTTGCACCGAGTTATTTCGATGACGTGTTCATCCATAGTAAGGGTGAACACGATAAAAGCGATGTAGATGTCCATAGAAACATCTACATCGAGTGTTAGATCTTATGCGTAAGCATAATCTTTATGCAAATCTAAAGAAGTGCACCTTTGGTGCACCTGAGATACCCGTTCTTGGATGTTTTGTGGGCAAGAACGGGGTGAGCTCTGATCCAGAAAAGATCAGGGTTATCGTTGAATGGCCTACGCCAAACAACGTTAAGGAACTTCGAAAGTTCCTTGGGTTGGCAACATATTTGCACAAGTATTCGTGCAACTATGATGGGTTAATACGACCTCTTTCTCAATTACTTAAGAAAGATGTCGAATGGCATTGGGATACCCAATGCCAAGATAATTTTGATGCAGTCAAGCTTTGCTTGACTGAAGCGCCTGTCTTGGCTATAGCGGATAACGAGCGTCCGTTACACGTCGTTTGAGACGAGAGCGATTTTGCTATCGGCTGTGCTTTGATGCAGCGTGATCACGATGATCGTGATCGCGTAATCTGCTATCAATCGCGTCAGTTTCGCCCAGCCGAGCGCAACTATCCAGTGCATGACAAGGAGCTCCTTGCCATGAAGTACGCACTGGCTAATTTTCGGATCTATCTATTGGGAGATAGACAGTTTGTGGTTTACACGGACCATGCGTCGCTAGCACGGCCGTGAATTCACCACACATTTCTCAAAGAATGGCTCGATGGCTGTCATTCTTTGCTGAATACAACTCTACGGTTTAATACAAACCCGGAAAGTTGAACGTGATAGCGGATGCGCTATCACGAAGGCCCGATTACGAGACGAAACCGTCCGTAACCGAAGGTGCGAGTGCAAACGCGATCCGTTGCACTTCTTTGTCGTCCTCAATTATACGACAAGTACGCGAGGCGTACAAAACAGACGAGGGACACGTCTGTTGATTGATTACGTAAGTAATCAATCAAGTGAGAAACGCGACGAACTCCCAGAGTTCCTCCGCGCTTGCGTGCATCGATATCGACTGCACGATGGTCTGCTGCTTTACAGCACAGACCAAAAAGATGAAAGTCGCATCTTCGTTCCAAACGACGATGATCTCAAACATCAAATTATCTTTGGGTATCATGATGCCCCGATTTCGGGGCATCAAGGTCGAGAGAAGACATGCGCTTCTCTCGCACGTGACTTCTACTGGCAAAACCAGTACAAGTGGGTACGAAAATACGTACGCGCTTGCGAGATTTGCCAGCGCGTTAAGCCTGCGCAGTCTGCACAGGCTCCGCTGCAATCTCTGCCGGTTCCGACAGAGTGTTGGAAGTCCATTTCAATGGACTTCGTATTCGGTTTTCCACCCGACAATAGTCGGAAGACCGGAATAGTGGTCTTTGTAGACCGTTTCAGTAAGATGGTACATCTTACTGCAGTATCAGCGAACGTAACCGCCGCTCAAACAGCGCGGGTATTCGTTGATACGGCATTCCGTTTGCAAGGAATGCCGGAAGACATTGTTTCGGATAGAGATCCGAGATTTACAGGACGTTTCTGGCAAGAAACGTTCTCATTGTTGGGAACCCAGTTGAAGATGTCAACTGCGGACCATCCGGAATGGATGGGCAGACGGAACGGTTTAACCGCGTTCTCGGAGACATGTTGCGATCATACGCACATGCCTTTGAACAGTGGAGTGACTACCTGACACTCACTGAATTTGCGATTAACATTCGGTGCATGCTTCAACAAAGCATACACCGTTCTACGTGAATGCCTTAAGGCATCCACGAACCCCAGCTTTACTTGGCGGTACGCCAAATCTAAGTGGGGGAGGGACCCGCTCAAATCTTGAGCGAGTCAATGCGCAAGTTGCAACTGCAACTTGTGAACAAAACGATAGCCCTTCTACTGAAAGTACCGTAGAACCGGAAGATACTTCAATTGAAACTGAAGCTACATACGATAAATATGTTTCTGCAGCAATGGCTGAAGACAATGAGGACAACGCACCTACTGCTGATAAAGCAGTAGATGAATTCGTATTACAGCGACAAGCTGTAATACGCTATGTAAAAGATGCACTTGCCTCTGCTTTTGATAAGCGGAAGCAAAATGCAGATAAACAAGGAAGGAAGAACAAAAACTCCTTTCTTAAAGGTGAATTAGTATTATTAAGTACTACTAATTTGCCTACACATGCAATAAGCAACTTCCCTACACGGAAGTTGCTTCCTAAGTACATTGGACCTTTCAAGGTCCAAGAGATTCGGGGGAATGCCTATACTTAGACATTCCCACAGCAATGCGGCTTCAACCAACATTCTATGTTGGGCGGCTCAAGCCGTATCACTCTTCTTCGTCTTACGACAAGACGCAGAACCACAGAAGATACCGTGCTTCTCCAAGTCTCCCAAGAGAGACTTGTAATCGGCTTCCAGCCGTTGGTGAGCAGAGCGGAGAGTCGTTACCTCCGCCTTCGACTGCTCAAGATCAGCCGTGCGCCGATCGAGCTCTCCCTTATAGCGGGAAAGCTCAATGTACAGAAGATCATTCTGCTGCAGGAGGGCAGTGTGCGCCCCGAGGATGTCGCGGACATCCTCGCGAAGCGACCGATATGTCTTCACACAGTGAGACATATCGCTGCACAAGGAGGAATAACCCTCCTCGAGCTTGCGGAGCAAAGAACCATGCTCCGCAACAACAACGGCGAGGGAATTCTCAACCTCCGCCGCCCCTGATTGATAATCAGGGGAACAAGAGATATATACTCGAGCGCTTGACCTCGAAGCTCTCGGTGCCTTAGAAGAAGGGGCAGCGTACCGAGTACTTGGCACGCTGGCTGGGATATCCCCAAGAGTTCGACTCTTGGGAACCGATTGAGGTTCTGAGGGCCGACGCCGCAGACCTTTTGACTGAGTTTGAGAAGAAGTCTCAAACTCATAATGCAAAGTAGCATCAACAGTAGGAGTTGATGCATTCAGGGTATCAATTAAACCCTGAATTTTTTTGGCGGGTACGGAAAAACCACCGTACCCCCGCAACTCCTCCTCTGACAGACGAGGAGCGCCCTGCGTACACCGCGGGCAAACGAGGTTAGAAGGGACACCACACTTTAACCCTTCTTTGATGCAAGCATAATGGATGTATTCCATTTTTCCTGTTCGAGAGTGATTTAAAAAGCGCTCGCGCATTACGTGAACTTTATTCACGTAATCATCTAAACTTTTGTTATAGTTGTCAAAAAAAGCATTCCAATTCTGAGTCAGGGCGTCTTTATCGTCCCTGTTCTTCCTTGACCCTTTCCGGATCGAATAATATCGAACCTGGAAAAAGAGGTCAATAAAGTATAGACATCTATCGTCTGTACTTCGATCGAATCGACGTGACTGGATGTCTTCGCAGTCATCCAGCACGTTGATATCGAACAACGCATACTGGCAGTCCCGTTTACGGTGACCGCCACTGTTGGGGGCAATAGCCCAGCCAGGGGTCCAAAACCCCACTCTGTACCGAATATGGGGTTCCGTACGATGATACGCTTTAGAAGTGGCAGGCGCCGCTTCTGTTCGAGCCCTTTTAGCAGGCGGAGCACTGCCTGCTTCAACACCACGCACCGGGGTTAAATCACCCCGAAGTGGAGAAGTACTTTTTCCAGGTGGGGCTGTGGCGGAGTCCATTTCAAAATCGAACACAGTTGTGTCGAGTACCTGACCACCATCGTGCCCAGCCTTCCAAATTACGGAAGGGGGTACCCCGCGGACATTCGCTTGCGATCCGATCTGATCGTCCGCTGCTGGCAGACTACCGATCATCAACAGAAGACGCCTGGTACGATTCATCTTGCGTTGCCATCTCACCTTGTGTACCCAATGGAATGGGCTAGTTCAACACTCGGTGGATCGTGTCGCTGGTTGACTTGGGTCTGATAGTATGCAGACCGTACTGGGGGGGTGTACCCTGGGCGGAAATCTTCACCCTGGGTACTTGCAGACCGGTTACACTTGAAATATGTATAGTCCAATGGGTCGACCGTCCAATCGATCTAGACCCAACAAATACGAGATAATATAGGACAGACCACTCAACTGGTCTAGCCCCTCACCAATATGAGAGAAGACCAAAGCCGGTCTAAACTCCAACCAATGTTATAATAAACCAATATGTCCACGTAAAGATCCAATATGCTCGTGAATTCCACAAACGATATCTCCACGTAAAGACCAATCCACTTGTTAGTACGTTCCAAACGTACGTGACTTAAACTTGTGAGAAGTCAGCCAATGGAAACTCCTGTCGAAGGACTTCCGGCGGGCCAAATGCGTCTGCGATGCGCCCCGGCCGGGTATAATGGGCAGGAGGGAATTACTCGACCCTCTTCCCCCAAACACTCCGCGACGTGCGAAGGCGACTTAAAAAACAAAACTTTTAGAGAGTCTCTTAGGACCTATTAGCCACTTTTCCAATCCAAGACCAATTTACTTCTTTTCCACTAACCTTACGGTCCCAATATGCACCAAACACTAAAATATGTAAAATACACGCAATGCCATGTGACTTACCAAAATCCGTGTGCTTGACACTCCTTGCACATGATAGGCTTAAAAGCCCCCATTGTTTCCACCATTCAGGTCGCTGACCAGCTGATCGGCACGCCGTTGACAGAAGGTGACCAAAATTTTGCCTTCGCTTCGCACAGCCGCCCCTGAGTCTGGTCGCAGCCGCGCGACGGTAGCGACCCGATCTCACCACCAGTTAACCCTTTCGCCAGCAGTTGACCTCCTTGACCTTCACGGCAACCAACATTCCACCAATGGACAGGTCTTCGGCCCCGCCTTCACCAGGTATGTGTCGTAAAGCGGACTTTTTATTAGGCTAAAATAGGGCCTAATGTTGGACATTTTATTAGTCCCATAGGGGGCCTAATATTATGACTAATATTAGGACCTAAATTAGGGGCCTGATAGTGGACGCAGATAGTGGATACAGTAGTACATAATTAGGTACCGCCATGTGTACCACGATGGGTACAGTAGTACGTACCACCGTGGTGTACATAGACAGGATATAGAAGGGACACGGAAGATGTGCTGATTACTTACAGGTACGCGGCGAACACCAGCGAACAAACAAGGAACAAGCGGGAAAATCAGGTCGACTGATGGACGGAAGGCGTTCCGAATGGACGATGCGGATTGGTTGAAAGTAGGAACAGGGTAGATCTAAGGGTTTAATTGCTAATAAAGTTCTCTTTTTGCGTACGATCGCGCTGATCGTTTTTTTTTGGGAAGGCACCTTTGCGCCCCCACCTTATTGAAACCTCTACGTCCCGGGCGGGAGCACTAAGTGCGTTTTTGGCCCACCGGTTGGCGTAGAGTGTGAGAACTCACCCCGCAACTCCGCCCGAAGTGTCTGCGGTTCTTCGTTTAAAGGTTTTTGGTTTTGGGAACGTGATCGAGCAGTGCTCTCACCTCTTCCCCGTGAAATTAACGTTTGGCCCCTAGAGTTCGGCTGCTTTAAGCGCCCCACGGGAACTCTAGGTGGATTTTAATATAAATACCTTTTCCTCATATAGTATAGGCTAGGAGCGCATTGATTTGGGCGTTCCTTAGCTGTTTGACGGCTTAGAGGCTCCGCGATCAGGAAGTGAAGACTTCCGCTGCCTGATCAAGTATCCCCCCTACCGATCAACACCTGATCGACACTTTTTGCGAATCGTATCGTGATCGCTGATCGCAAATCGCGCCAACCGCTACTTGAACGACTTCCGGTGCTTGATTAAGTCTGATCAAGGTATATTACGACTGGGCAGCAGTTTTTAGCCCCTGATCGAGCCTTTCAGTACCAGATCGCACTTGCGATCAAGACACCTGATCGCATCTGCGATCAAGACAGAATATTGTTGATCGACGGTTATTAACGTCAGACAAAGCCTAATCAAGCCTGATTACCACTGATCTACATCGTTTCAGCGCCTGATCGCGTCGGACTGCCGCCTGATCGCACTTGCGATCAAGACGGAATATTGCTGATCGTCGGTTATTAGCATCGGCCAAAACTTGATCAAGCCTGATCGTGGCTAATTGACGTGGTTTAAGCACCTGATCGCACGTTATCACGCCCGATCGCATCGGTTGTATCGTCACAAGTTAGTTAATTCAATCTTGCACCAAGAATTCGCTGTGCGCTGTCCCCGCCACCTGAGTAGCGACCCACGCCTAGCCGTCGGGTACACAAGGTGAGCAAGAACACAAGCAGTCGAAGACATCTGGAGGACTCCCTTCGTTAGTCGGCAGTCTGGGCGCCGTGGTACCGCCTGATCAAGTCTCAAAAACTTCGATCAGCCGCTCCACCACAATGGTGCGCGTGCCCGGATTCGAACCAGGGATATCACCGCGATTCTAAGCATGATAGCGCGGATGTGAAAGTGAAAACGGAAGCTGAAGCAGAGGTGAAAATCATGGTGGAAAAGGAGGAGGAGGAGGTTGTGACGATGGAAGGCAGTTCGCCGTCGTCATGCCTGAAGAAGAAAGGAAATGCTGATCATCAGGACCTGGGGAGGAATCCAGATGACGTAAAGGAGGAGAATCCTCAACCACCTCCCGAGGCTCATTCGGGAGACCATGCGGATCATAACTTGCGTTATGATCCGCCAAAAATACGTGTATATAATGATCCATATTGGGATCCGATGGAGAAGTATTACAAGACCGACCAACCGAAGATGTTGATCAAAGCGCCTGGGTCGGAGGGCGACGAAAGCCGATCAAGTACGCCGCCAACGGAAGCCGATATGGTAAAGACGTTTTACCAAAAGATTTACCGAGAGCACCTGGAAGATTACCTGATGACGAACTCGATCATGAGCCTGCTCGGGGTCACGATCAGCGGGAAGCTGAGTAGACCGGTCAACCAGCCAATCACGAAGGGAAAAGATAAGCTAACGATTCTGCTAATGCTAATACGCCTGATCAAGCAGGCTGGTCTGATAACAGGCGCCTACGATGCGGAGGAAGTATTCGATCAGGACTCCGAAGATCTGGCAGAGGCCACCCAGCTGTTGTATTCCCTGTTTATACCTATCGTGGGCGAAGCAGACGATAAAGATTTCCCCAGTTCACCACCACAATCCCCGTTGAAGATTGAGGAAAGTCCGTCAATCAACGTAGCGGGACATTCGGGGTCATCGTGCTACGAATCTGCCCCTTCAGAGGGTGACGATCAGGAAATTGAGTCAAGTAGCGCTGGGAGTATGGAGCCCAAGATAACCAGAATGGAAGTTTGCCAAAAGGACAACTCCAAATTGCCGGTTGTCAAGACGGAACCTCAGTCGATCAAGACAGAAAACGATCAAGGGCCAAAGTGGCAGATGTTTTTTGACAAAGCCGATGAAGAAGTTTCTAGCTGAAGAGAGCAGTAAGTGGGCATCTGGAGTCGTTGGCGCCAAAATCCGCCAGCCAAATCAAGGAAGATCTGCGTCGATCAAGGATGTCGATATGGAGTCCGTACACTCTTTGCGTGGTCAGCAGTCGAAACGAAAAGGTGTACAAAGTAGGAGAAATTGTTTTATTAAATGCTAAAAACCTTCCTACACATGCAGTTTTAAACGTGTTGCGGAAAAAACTGCGCCCCAGGTTTGTGGGGCCTTTCAAGGTGCTAGCCCGAAAGGGCCGAACTCTAGGGGACAAACGTGAACTAAACGGGGAAGAGGTCAGAGCGCTGCTCAATCACGTTCCCGGACCTAAAACTCTTTACAAGAAGAACCCCTGACACAGCGGCGGAGTTGCGACGAGTTCTCGAACTCTACGCCTACCGGTGGGCCAAAAACGCACTCAGTTCTCCCGCTCGGGACGTATAGGTATTATTAGAGAGGGAGGCGCAAAGGTGCCGTCCCTAAAACGATCTGCTAGATCGCACCCAAAAGGAGAACTTTATTATTGCTTAAATCCTAAGAACTACCAATTACATAATATCCACCAATCAGAACTACCCATTCCAGCGTCCTCCGTCGACCAGTCGACCTGATTTATCCTTCGTTCTTCGATGTTCGTTGCTGTTCGTTGAGTACCTGTATGTAATCGTCCCATCTCCCAATGTCCTGTCTATGTCCTTTCTATGTGCACCACGGGTGTACACGCAACTGTATACACCGTGGTACACACAATCGTACACGATTACGCACCCGATTTGTGTCTGCAGTCAGGCCCCTAATTATGCCCATAATTAAGCCCTTAATTAGGCCAAATTTTGTAGCACACTTTACCACAGCCGCCCCTGAGCCTCGTCCAAGCCGTAAAGCGGTTGTGGCGAGGGTAGATCATGCCGTTGGATACCGTAAATAATGCCACCGTTGGTCTAGTGGTCCACACCCATCAATCATGACATCATCGATCAGGAGATGAGCACCCATCAATCTGCCCTTCCTCCCGCCGATCGGGTCCCGATAGATCAGGCCGTTACCGTTAGTGGTATGCCCCCCCGCGATCAAACGTTCATCCTCCACCAACCGTGGTATCTGCGATCAGACTCTCCCGATCAGGCATTTCTGCATTTCCATCATGCAAGCGATAACGGACAACACCCCAGCGAGCACCACCAACGCTCCTGCCCTGGATCGGGCCGCGGCTGATCAGGCGATCGCCGCAATCAATCAGGCTTACAGCCTACAGGAGGCCCCCCACGCACGCGATGAACGGATCACCGTGTTATCCAACTCGCTCGCGATGAGCGAAGACACTATCTCGATGCTTCAACAGCAGCTCGCTCGTGCCAGCCGCGATATGGCGGACCGAGATGTCGAGATCATGCGGACCGCCCTTAAACAGCTTGTGCCACTGCGTGATTTCTTTGACACTGCAGTCAACGATCTCAAGTCTAAGTTGAAGACCGCCAAAAACACCATAACCGATCAACAGAAAACCATGGTCGATCAACGCGCCCGGCTCCTCCATCTGGAGAGCAGTCGTTATCGCGATCGTTATTCTGCGATCGGTGCATGAAAATACTATAGCTGATCAAGCGCGAGAGCTGGATCAACTTCAGCAGCGTATGAACAAGTTACAGGAAGAGTACAATCGGGCTGATTCCAAGAATCAGCGCTTGGTCGAACAGGCGTTCAGACTCACCGACGAGATTGACAGGCGCAAAAATCAGTGCGATCGCCTCCGGAAGAAGAATAAAACCAATCGCATGCAGATGGATGACTATACCGCCATAATAGCCCAGACGCAGGAGATATGTGAGCGGGTCGAGGGAGTATCTGACCTCCGGCTGAGCTGGATGATCTACACGCCGCATATTCTCAGCTGGAGGAGGAACTTTCCACCACTCAATGTCGCTTCAATAAAGTTTCTGCAGAACGCGACACGCTGCGCAATCAACTGCGACAGGCTCAAGACGAAGTCATGCAATTGCGTTCGTTTCACTCGGACCTTCAGTCCCAGTTGGCTGGTATGTCGTTGCGGATGCAGATCACACCGGCTGCCCGTACCCCTCTTGCAGGTTATAATCAGGCTGCATCGCCTGCTAGCCTTCCCGCTGATTCTCCAGACGGCTCGATCATCCGCGCCGCTCCTTCGTCTAAAAGACATATTAAACGTTCCCGATCTTCCTCTCGGTCCAAGCGGCCACGCCTCCTTCCCCCATCTCGGAGGCGAAGTCGGAGGACGATGATCCTCCAAGTCCTGATCAGGACGATGAAGGCGGATTTACTGACCCGATCGCTTCCATTACCTCTACTCAACAATTAGCGAGTTCGGGAGTGAGGATTTACGTGATCAATGCTCTGCCGGGTCCCTTTTTCCTCGTACGGATGATGTCAAGTCGTTGATCGCGGTGCCGGATGATGCCACTGACGCCGACATCCTTCCGTGGACTCCAAGTCAACTCAGTGGGTTCGATCTGCGTAGCTTCACGGCTCAAGTGGTCTTTGACTACTTGACCCGCCCCGAAGGATGGTTGTTCCCAGCCGGCACGCATGCCCCTCCGGCTGATCAGTGGTTTGGTCATTTTATCACTCAGCGGGGGGTGAAACGGTTATATTCCCAGAGCCCCTGGGACATTTTCACGACCATTCTGCCGCCCATTTCTTTCCGCTCAGTCGGCTGGTTTGCCGACTTGAAAGCAAAGTACCGGTCGTTTCTCGACCATCCAGCGCTGGTGATCTGGGAGTTGACGCATTATCTTCCCATCGAGAAAAGCCTTCGCGAGACTGATGACTTCTTCCAGGACTATTACAACGATCGACGTCAGCGCAGAAGTTGTGCTGGGGCGACATGGAAGAGGATTGTGGAGTTTATCCTGCGGAGGATGATCGACGGGAAGTGTGATCTTGACATATTCCTGGACCCGTCGATCACACAATGTGCTCGAAACCGTCCTTTGAAGTTTTCCCCGGCCGACGATGGGGCGTGGTACCCCGGGTTCCTATCGGACCCGCCACCTCGGACCCTATCCGACGCACTGAACGAGGTCAATGACTTTGAACTTTGGCGGATCAAATATCTTCTTTCCCCTGAGGATCACCCTTGCCGGAACATCCCTCGCATCCGCCGTAAGTTTTATGGGTCTGATTAGTCGGCTGATCACTTCTTCTTTAATCAGTAAACACTCTTGATCATGTCATTTCTATCTGTTGCTTCGTTACTTTTCAATGCATAATATAAATCGGTCTTCTGTCGGCTCATCTCCCGCTACTCCATCACCATACCTCGCAATATCCATCTCAAATACACCACTTCAAGTCCCTTATCATTTTTTCATCAATTGTGAGTTTCATCCATCATTTTCTTCAATCGGAGGTTCTTCAATCATAATCCCATGATCAGTCCGCCGATAACG
Source organism: Peronosclerospora sorghi (assembly GCA_026184515.1). Classification (NCBI taxonomy): domain Eukaryota; phylum Oomycota; class Peronosporomycetes; order Peronosporales; family Peronosporaceae; genus Peronosclerospora; species Peronosclerospora sorghi. The sequence goes on along the minus strand of CM047591.1, from coordinate 11,083,207 downwards.
CATTAGTTAACTCTTCGTCTACTTGAATTACGTCAAACCGATGTCTGTTGACCATCTTGCTTTCGAAATCCTTGATCAGAGCGTCACAGTTCAGATCTGCATCGTCTACCCAAGACGGATCAGCATGACCTTTCCAGTAGACTTGGTATTCGCGTAACGTTCTTCCATACCTAGTCTTTCGACCTGATCGGACATCGGTTATACGATCAACTTCAAATTCATCTGGGTCTATCGTCCTTTCCCAGCTGTCTTAGGGTATCAAAGCTTCGTCGAAGTCAAAACGATCTTTTACTCCGGCTGTTAGTACAGCAGTAGGGCGATCTGGAAAAACCTTGACCAATTTCAACTTGGATAGGTGCACCACTGGGAAGATGCGATAGTCGGTGTCAGCTGTAACCAATCTCGCCGCATGATTACCGATCACCTCATCGACTCTGAAGGGTCCATGTCACATATGCGCCAGTTTCTTCGCGAACCCTTCTTTCACCCGATCGAGTATTAACCAGACCCTTGACCAGCTTCGATATTGTGTGGTATCACTTGATCATTGTGCTTCTCAGCTCGATCAGCCATTGGTTGTTGCAATCGAATGCTCACTTGATCACGGGCGCAACGGTAGTCTTTCTGTAACTTATATCTCCACCGTCGAGCATCCCGGTCTTTACGCCAATTTTTACCTAGTTGCAGTGTCGATTCCAACGATGATCGTGGGTCCCACCCATACGCCAAATAAAATGGTGTTTCTACACGAATGCGATCAGAGGTCCAGTTTAACGCGAATACCAGTCGATCTGCGTACGAGCTCCAATCCTTCTGACCGACGTCAGATACATACATCTTGATCGCTCATGTGCTAGTTTGCACCGTTATTTCTTCCCTCTGTTCGCCTGTGGACGATATGCCATAGTGGCACTCTGTCGCTGTCCCACGATCTTGTTGAATACACGAAATACTTCGGACATAAAACCGGGCTCTCGATCATGCCTGATCACCTCGATAGCTCCAAATCGTCGTAATACACATTCCTCGTAATTTTCGGCGACTTCCTGCGATTTTCAAGACGATCCAGCTTTCGCGATCACCATACCCGTTAACAGATCAGTCCAGATCAACAATTCCGTATGTACGTCAGTTGAGCGAGGCAGCGACGGGATATGATCCATGTCTATCACCTGGAATGGATACGAAGCCTCAATGTTTCAGGCAACATCACTTTGATCGTAGACTGGCCCTTCCCCGTCTCACAATCTACGCATTGGCCAATGAATCTTTGTACGCTGCGAATAGTCCACGCCAATGAAAGTAACGTCTGATCCGCTGATATGTTCGTTCTATACCCTGGTGGCCTCCTTCCAAACTCACGTGATAATGGTGGAGGACATCCGCATGTATTGTTTCAGGCAAGACCAGCTTAATCGAGGAGTGTCGTTCATCTCGATCATCTTGATCACAGCTGGCTTTTCCTTTAGCCATATTTTCGCAGTAGATCAACAACCTTGGTCGTCGACATCATAACAATCGGCAATTTTCGCGCACTCTTTCACCTCGTCTGCGCTCAATTGTGAGACGTCACCATAGAGATAACTTCGCAATTCATGCATCCATTTCTCTTCGTCCTGCGCTTTTTTCACCCGTTCCGCCCTTATCCCGGATATGGATATATCGGGCCACGTTGACGGTCGCGGCTGACGGATCTTACGTGATCGTGTCGTCACTAGCGCTTGTGGGGCAGTAGGATCTTCATTCCACGTGATCACTTCCGACAATCTGTTGAGATCTGCCAATTTATTTAGCTGTTTCTCGTCATCAACCTCAAATCTTGTTCCACCCTGCATGACCATAGTGGTGATATAATCAGCACTTTTATTCCACTCTCTTTTGACGTGCTGTAGATCATGATCAGTCCATTAGTGAAGGAGTTTCAGCGCACTCTGTTGCAATACTTGCAATCGCGGAGCTTTGCACTATATTTCACCGCGCATTTGTCTGATCACCAAATTCGAGTCTCCACAAGCGATCACTCTTCCTTTGGGATATCGTGACAGTAGATCCAAACTTAGAAGCAATCCAGGGTACTCGGCTTCATTCACCGTGATGTCAGGTGCACGATCAGCGACCGCAATCATGATCTTCCATTCCGGCAATTTCCACATGATAGCACCAAATGCACCAACACATCGCTTAACACTTGCAGATCCATCGAAAATGATCACATATAGATCCTCGCCTTTCTCAACCGTAGGAGTTGGCACTTCAATCATCCGCCGAGGATCCGGTTTTGGTGCGATCGCGATCAGGGCTTCATAAATTTCGGTGCGAGGGGTGATACTTGCAGCTAACGCTCCTAGTACCTACTCTTCTCCATGCACACATTTCTTGATCTCCAAGTACCATTGTGATAAGATCGCAGCCCATCTGCCCAATCTTCCGTCTAACCCGTTAGATGTCAATAACCACTTCAACGTGGATCGACGTGACAAGACAGTGATCGCCTTTCCGGCCAGCATCGTAAAGTAGACGTCCAAAATTTGCAGAAGAGCCACACTTCGTTTTCGACGGGGCTGCAATTCAGCTCACCGCTCTTCAGTGTCGGGATAGCGAATGCGACGGGGTAATATACTTGATCATGTTCTTGTACCAACGCGGCAGATACTGCCCACTTGCTGGCATAAACCACGATCACCGGCGTTTTGGCTTGATCAAAATGGCGCAGGGTTGGGGTTGATGCAATCTATGATTTTAGCATGCTGAATGCCACTCGCGCTCTGGTTAATCGATCGTCCTCATGCACCGTACCCTCGTTGATAAATGCTTGACTCTTTAACTCTTAATAATCTATCTCTCGTAACTCATAGATTACCGCAGCATAGATCGCGAAGTCTTCGATAAATCGACGGTAGTAATTCAGACTCCCCAAAAACGATTGCATAGCACGCAAAGTACCAGGAAAAGGCAAATCAATCAAATCGTCCAAATTCTTTGGATTTGTTTCTAAACCGTGGCTAGAGACGTGATGTCCTAAATAAGGAACTTCACTTCACCCCCAGTATGATTTAGCCACGCTGATCGACAAGTTCCACTGATCACACCTTTCCAATAGATTCTTCACCCTATCACACAGGGTAGTCCATGTAGATGAGAAATCAAGATATCATCGATATATGATCGTCGCTGCAGCACATACAGGCCCGGTGTCTGATCAGGATCTCCCACAGTAAATACATCAGCTGACGCATCGGCACCGTCCTTAACCTTGAGATACCCATACAGTGCATTATCGATCAACCGCTGGTATATTTGCGGAGCATTCTTTAGGCCAAAGGGCATCCGATTCCATTCGAACAATCCAAACGGGGTGACAAAAGCCGAAATCTGACGTGCTCGTCGGTCATAGATACGACTCAAAAACCACTTGCCATATCCAAAGAGAAAAACCATAACGCCTTATCCAAATCTTCGATCAGATCAGAGATCAAAGGCATTGGGTACACCATCAGGCGAATGAGTTAATTCACCGCGCGATAATCGATACATAATCGAATATCAACCTCATTCTTCTTCACGATGATCACTACAGGTGATGCCCAGGGTAAAGTAGATGGTTGGATGATCTTCGTTGCCAATAGCCCCTTCATCAAGGATGATAACTTCTCGCGAAATTGTGGTGCGATCTTCCGACACTTTTGAGCGATCGGATCGCATTGCCCACATCGATATCACAGACAACTCCACGTGCAGCAGGTGGCAGCGAGTTCCCTTTTCCAGATCAACATATGTTTCTTCGACCAAATTATATCGCGAATCAGATCAATTTTCGCTGCTGTGTTGATCAATGGATCACCGACTTGCAAATCATCCTTAGTCACTTCTTCGGTGGTTGCGGGCACTTCAGGCAGCGTGGCGAGATGTTTCTCCAGTTCTCCCACGTCCAAATATCCGCCTTCATGGTAGCAAACTTGATCATCGATAGGGATTACCCCAAATTCGCTAGGATCGGCTGAGACAGGGTGATCATGCGTATCTTGACTAGGCGTATCTCTTGTAACAGGTTGTTCAACTCCGTGATCCAAGGTCGGATCTTTCGTCCCCGGCTCCTCATTCCACCTCTCTGTCACTTCTTGCACCTTCTGCGACTTTCCGGTTACTAATACCAAGATGCCGTGATCGAGTCCTTAGGTCGTATCAAAATTTCTTGAGGAATAGGATACTCATTTTTCTCGCCCAAAGGGCCTTGATCGACACTTTCTTGATCGTCATTCACAGAATCGGTAGAAGCTTGATACGCGAGATTTTGCCACTCCTTATAACGATTAGATCCCACCAAAATAAACCCAGGGCGACGGGGCACGTCGTCTTTGTTCATCCAGATACCTAAAATCGTATCGTCATGTAGGATGATCGGATGATCAGCAACATTCGTAATACACAGATACCGTACGTTACCTACGCCCCTAGTAATAGTAGGGACCCATTCTTTTCCGCGAGTAATCCACAACTTCCGAGATCGTTGACCACGAATCCGAACCTCAGCAGATCGACCTACTGGTATCTGCTCGTACTGATCAAGTTTCATGTAATTTCCACTTGACTCGTACAGCTGTCGACGTCCTTCTAATGGGATGATCACCTCATCAGGCAAAGTAAGTGTACCATGGGCGAGGTCCAATCGAACACCAGCTGGTATCATAAATCCATACCCAATTTAGCATCTTGACCAACGGGTCTTCCCTTCCCATCCATGCATCTAAATAATATACCAATGAGCCCGCTAACGTAATCTTGATTTTAGTGCGCCCTTCTGTGAGTTATGTCCTTTCTCCAATGCTAACTCATTCTTGTGTTTGGCTCGTATCGATATTACAACCCACCTTACGAGCAAAGGTTGAGTCGATGATCGACACTTCGGCACCAGAATCAAATAATAACGTGGAACCTTTGTTATTAATTTTACCGCTAGCCTTGGCCTGTTTAAGCCATTTCTTTGGCGAGTGATACTTCCAATATCTACGTGATTAACCTGGAGGTAAATCAACTTCCATGATCACCGGGTACCGAGAAAACTCATCAATACAGAAATTAGCCAAACGTGGTAAATCAGGATGATCACATTTTTGTTATCTCTTTCTTCTGCTCGATCAGACCTCTTCTTATCCACATATGCAAAAAACACACACCAGAACGCTTTTCTCGTACCAGATTCCAACCTGGCGAGCGTCCTAGTTTAACAAGTCTTCAGCTTTCTTGTGCAACATTCTGGCATGCTTTGTAGGGTTGTTACACTGGCGAATACGATTGTAAAATTCCTCCATATGGAACTTACCAGAATCATGGATTTTACCACACCACGTACGGCACACGTACAAGCCGTGATCAGTCGGGTGGCCCTTCTTGCCACACTTCAGACAGGTCAGGTTTCCAACAACGCAGATTGTCGTGCTTGATCGATCCACAATGTGTACATTTCTTCGACGCCCCTTGATCAACTGCACTTTATTCACTTCGTCTACCAGATCGGACTTCACCAGGTTGATCATGCGTCGCTGGTTGATCGCGAATGGCAGCGATAATGTAACGGCGCTGATCACCATCACTTCTACTGTCACCGGCACTTGCTTCTTCACTCCCAGACATCACCTTGATCGCGCGTACTGCTTTAGGCTTCCTCTCCGGGGAAGGTGCTCGATCATCGCCGAATTTCTGGCGGAATCGGCTAGTGCCTACTGCTGCCGTTGGCTGGCACGACTTAGTGCGTGCATAAGCTTGCAGCGTCTCTTCCTAATCCGTAACATTATCCAACCGCAGAAGTGCCAGTTGATCAGCGAATTCGCGATAGGTCAACGTGTCGAGGAAATGTTGTCCATGCTCACGCAATATCGTAGACGATCCGTCCTTGATCGGCAACTTGGCTCGAATTCCCGCCACATTCAACCGGTGAAGATACTCAATGGGGGTTTCATCAGATCGTTGCTTCGTGTAGAAATATTGGCGAGATGCCTATTGGCCACTTCCACAGTACTGAGATTCAAATTCATCAACGAAAGATTTCTAACTTGCACGAGTAGATCTACTCAGCTGGCGATGCCAATTGCGCGCCGTCCCTTTTAGCAGATCACCCATGATCAAACACGGCTTATGCTCAGAGGCTTGATCACGCATTAATGCGGACTTGAGGCGACTAATCCAGTTACGCGCTTGATATTCATCTCCTTCTTTTCCTGAAAATTCCTTCACATCACTGATCGCAGACATCCGAATACTGGGGATCGGCTGTTGATCAGGCAGTCCAGCATACGCTGACTCAACCGTGGTTTGTCGAGGCATAGTTATCGGCTCGTCTGGATCGATATAATCACGCCGGGATTGTTGATCATGGAAAGAATATACAGATTCCATGTCAACATCCTTAACCGTCGCCGATCTTGCTGGCTTTGACCGATGATCACGGAGTGAATACACGGACTCCATATCAACATCTTTGATCATCGCAGCTCTTCCTGGACTTGGATGGTGGCGTTTCGGGCGTACCACTTCAGGTGTTGCCTTGCCCCTTTCTTCAGCCAAAAACCGCCCCATCGCCTTATCGAAAAAGGTTTGTAGCCGTGGTTTTTGCGTTGATTGATCGTCCCCTGCCTTGAGCGATTGGTGTTCTGTAGCCGGGTGCGTACACGCACGTTGCGGCTAGCGCACAGAGGGAGACTTTCCTTCAAGTGGCGTTCGCCTCTACTTAGCGGATACGCCCTTATAAAAGGACTTAGTAGGAGAGAGCTCTCCTACTCGGGTCCAAGATTCCCGGGGTGGTTTACAGATAGATTTCGCTAACCCCTTTCAACAAGGCTTCCCTTATAAAGGGAGGTAGCGTAAGGGAGAACTCCCTTAGGCTACACTACTCACTGCGCGCGCGACCGGGCGTGGTCGCGCGCCTGGCAGTCTTAAGTATTTCTGTAAACTGAATGTATATTTAATATATAATTAGCCTAAATTAATTTAAACTAATGTAAACTATATGTAATACTAAGTAGAGCTTACTAAATTCGTACCTAGCTAAAATGTAGTGTACACCACCTGTGTACCAACACGTGGCTGGCTGCCACGCCACCACCAAGGGCTCCTTCCCTGATTGGTTAAAATAACCAATGGTCCAAAACCTTTCGGACCGGTCAATACTGACCCCAACCGTAGTGTACTCCCGTACACCACCTACTAAATGTGACTCGAAGTAACCCTGTTACAGGTTCCTTCTTAACCGCTGAGAACTTGGCTTCATCCTTCTGGCAGATCATCATCCTGGTAACCTTGGGTTCTACGCTTCCGGCAATGCTCGACTACACTTTTAAAGCAACGCCTTCGGAAGGAGCAGATTCATAACAGGATGATCCCGTGTTATCTGCTGCGTTGATCGACGGACCCCCTCCAATCTTCAACGGAGATTACGGGGGTTCCACCTTAGCATACAGAGCCACTATCGGTACAAACAGATCAAACCGCCGCTGGGTAGCATTCGCAACATCTTCTGGGTCCTGATCGAACACTTCTTCAGCATCGTAGGCGCCTGTCGTCAGACCAACTTGCTTGATCAGGCGTGTTAGCCCTAACACCAGCTGAAGCTTGTCCTTCCGGTCCGTCACTGGTCGATCAACCGTTCCTTTCAGTTCTCCGCTGATCGTGACCCCGAGAAGGTTCATGATCGCGTTCATCAATAAGAACTCTTCTATTTCATTCCTATAAAACGTCCTAACCAGATCAGATTCGGATGGTGGCATACTTGATCGACTTCCGTCGCTCTCCGACCCAGGCGCCTTTAACAACGCCTTCGGCTGGTCGGTTTTGTAATACTTCACCACCGGATACTAATCAGGATCATTATACACACATGTAATTGGCGGATCATAACGCAAGTTATGATCCGCATGGGCTCCCGAAGTAGCCTCGGGGTGTGGTTGAGGTTTCTCTTCCTTTATCTCATCAAGATACATCCCCAGGTCCTGATGATCCTCATTTCCTTTCTTCTTCAGACATAACGACGGCGAACTGCCTTCCGTCGTCACAACCACCTCCTCCTTCTCCACTTTGATATTCAATTCTGCTTCCGCTTCCGTTTTCACGTCCGCATCAGCGCCATCTTGCGTAGAATCGAGGTGATATCCCGCGTCACCCAAAGGTACGGGCACGCGCAACATTGTGGTCGAGCTGCTGATCAAAGTTTTTGAAGCTTGATCAGGCGTTACCACGGCGCCCGGACTGCCGACCAACGAAGGGGGTCCTCCGGTTGTCCTGTGACTGCTTGTGTTCCTGCTCACCTTGTGTACCCGACGTCTTGGGAGTGGGTCACTCTCCAGGTGGCGGGGATGTCACTCTGCAATTCCTTGATGCAAGATTGGGGTAATACGTAACGAATCGACTGGTGTCGATCAGGTGCGATCAGGCTTGATCAGGCACAAATATTCAATGATCAGTGCTGCTGATCGACAATCAGGGGATGATCAGGGTCGATGACCGGTGATCAGGGATATTCAGGGTCGATAATCGATGATCAAGGGGTGATCGACGATCAGGGATGATCAGGCTTGATCAGGCGCAAAAGTCGATGATGAGGAACGCTGATCGGTCCAGTTGATTCCTCACGAATTGGCACAAGTTGCGAACAGGTGATCGCAGGTCGCTGGTTGCAGATCGACGATCTGGGTGGTTATCAGCGAAGGGGTACTTGATCAAGCAGCGGAAGTCTTCACCACTTGATCACGGAGCCTCTCAAGCTTAATTCGTCAATAGAATACCCAAAGTACAGTGTATTCTAAACTTAAACCTTAGAGGGGAGGTCGATCAGCGCGTTCTACGGGCTGGTCGACGATTTACACTAAAATCCACCTAGAGTTCCCGTGGGGCGCTTAGAGCAGCCGAACTACTAGGGGCCAAAAAACGTGGACTAATGGGGAAGAGGTGAGAGCGCACTGCTCGATCACGTTCCCAAGACCAAAAACCTTTAAAATAATACCGCTGACACAGCGGGCGGAGTCGTGGGGCAAGTTCTCAACAATCTACGCCTGCCGATGGGCCAAAATGCACTATGTGCTCCCGCCCGGGACGTAGAGGTGCATGTTAATGCGGGGAGGCGCAAAGGTGCCGTCCCTGAGTGTCCTTAGTAGTTGGATGCAAAAGGAGAACTTTATTAGCACTTAAATCCTAAGAACTATCAATTACTTAATATCAACCAATCAGAACTACCCGTTCCAGCGTACTCCGTCGACCAGTCGACCTGATTTTTCTGTCGTCCGGCGCTTTCCGGTAGGTACCCGTACCTTGTCGTCCCTTTTCACGATGCCCCGTCCATGTACACCACAGTTGTACACACAACTGTATACACAGTAGTACACTGTAGCGGGTGCGTACACGCACGGTGCGGCTAGCGCACAGAGGAAGACTTTATTAAAGCGGCGATGTGCCGCTACTTAGCCGATACGCCCTTATAAAAGGGCTTAGAAAGAGAGTATTCTCTTACTCGGGGCCAAGATTTCCTTTGAGTTTACAAGTTAGCGTGAGCTAACCCCTTGATACAAGTCTCTCTTAATAAGGGGATAAGGGAAGGACTTCCCTTACACTACAACACTCACTGCGCGCGCGACCGGTCGAGGTCGTGAGCCTAGCAGTATTTTGAGTGAATGTAAACTGAATGTATATTTAGGGAATTGTTAAATGTACGCCAATAATTTGTTAAATGTACGTCCTGTTAAATGTACGCCTTTTTAGCCTTAGGTAGTATGATGGCACAGTCCTGTGCTAGTGAGACATTTTCGCAGATGGATAAATCGATTCATGTCTGAATGCCAGTCTCACGTGCCACTTTTGCCACAGTGACTTTCAATGCCACGCCATTGGGTCGCCTTTCGGTTGTCCTGTGGGTGTTTCTGTCTGCCATCATCTTAAGGTGTTCATTGTTTTTTAGACATGAAAGTTGTGTGATGACGCCTGTAATACTCTGACGACTGCAGATTGAAAGCGTGGGGAGCCACAATATGTGGGCTACGGACCTCCACCGTCTGTAGTGATTGCGGTGCTTTGCCTCATTGTCATGCTGATTCTGTGGCCTTTGAGCCATTTTCTCTGTCTTCTGTCGAGCGATCAAATTGCCCTCACGACGAGCTAAACTTTCAGCTGGTTTGAAAATGACGAAGGAGAAGAAGCCGAGGAAAACGACACTGGAGTTTTTTTTTATTCTTATTGCAAGTGATTATGAGGAACTATATTTGACTTGACTTGTTTTCGTTTTTGTGCGATAATTGCTCAGTAGTAACGATGAAGAAATGACAGAGTCAGAAACAGCCTCTGCTTCTGGATGACATTCGAGAGGGGGAAATTTTGCTGTTTGAAAATAAGGCAGATCAGGACTCGCTCGAGCGCTTAAGAAGTTGCTACGAAGAAGAGGAAGAACGACGAATGAATTGGAAGGCGCTTGATGGGCGGATCACGTGGCTTACGGTGCTGATTTCAGTGACAATAGCGGCCCTTATGTTTTATCCGCAAATGCCAGACTACAATGTTTGCAACAGAGAGTTTGAATGGGAATCCATTCTGCACAGTATCCTGGGCTTGGAGCCAAAGGTGGAGTATCAGGTGCTTGTGAGCGTGATAAACGAGAACCGCTTGGGGTTCGTGCTCGAGTCAGGACGGGCGGATATTTACCATAATTCGACACTTGTGGGCAAATGGGAGCTCGACAAATAATGGGAAGCCAAGGCTGGCTCAATCAGTGATATGATTGCAGATGTTAAGATTAAACCTGGATATGCTGAAGGGATCGCATTGTGGCGCGATTTTCGTAAAAATCAACTTATCTTTTCCGAAGTAATGCTACGATTACGGGTTCCATCACGTGGGGGCGCTATGAGGTATGGCCTAAGATTACTATTTTTGCATTGTCATGGTTCACACTCAAGCACGTTGCCTTATATGCAGATTTATCGCATTTCCACATCAACTCCGGACGTCGAGTTCCTTGTTGGAGCGGAGTACGATCGTGGTCTGTGCAATTGCACATAATATTTGACACCCTCGTAACTCATGTGTCATTCATGGGCTGTCGTTAGCGAAAGACCAGTCCAGATCTTTTTACTGATGGACCACAAACACTATTGATAAAAATTAAGTGTCTCTACTTTTTCAACAACGTAGCAAGACGTTTACCAGCTTGATATTCATTTTACAGATCAAGTTTGTAAAAATCTTCTTTAGTAGAAGAGAGGGGCGTACATTTAACAAAATTAGTTTATGTTTTCAAAAGGGCGTACATTTAACACCTTGGGGGCGTACATTTAACAATTCCCTATATTTAATATGTAATTAGCCTAAATTAATTTAAACTAATGTAAACTATATGTAATACAAAGTAGAACTTACTAAATTCGTACCTAGCAAAAATGTAGTGTACACCACCTGTGTACTAACACGTGGCTGGCTGCCACGCCTCCACCAAGGGCTCCTGCCCTTATTGGTTAAATAACCAATAGGTCCAAACCTTTCGGACCGGTCAATACTGACCCCAACCGTAGTGTACTTACGTACACAACATAAGTAAATGGAACCAGAATGTAACCCTGTTACATCCTCCCCCATCAAGACTATTGCTTACGCAATAAATCAATTTTATTTGGAGAACTCCAACTTCCAGAACCTCTGGCTAACCATGAGCACCTTTAGTGGTGCTGAGGATGTAGACTATTTCGATAACTCGCAGGTGGGTGCCCTTGGGGATATCTCCCCAAAGTCTGACCACTCCGACAGCGCCGAACGGTGTTGTCGGTCATTCAATCCATTTATCACACGTGGGGAAAATGCGCTAACTCGTGCGCCACCTTTACGAACAGCGGATGATACATCCGGGTCGCCGAAGGCGACCATCACCAATGAACCAGACACGGTTCATGAAGCCCGAAATGCCGTACCGGCACGGAAGGGTCCTCGTGACCCTCAAAGGAAGGCAAAAAACGAGGTAAAGAGGGGTTTAGCATCTTATATCGCCGTCCCTGCGGCCGTACTGCCGCGTGAAATCGCGCGCCGGAAACAAATTCGGGCCAAACTGCTAACACCAAAGCAGTTCACTGTCAAGTCGTACCGAGTGCGACTCGGAAAACAGGCACGGGATGCCATCGTTTATCCCCTCCACGATGCTCCCTACGTACTCCTACGAGAAGAGAATGTTGAGGAGGCAGAACGGGCATTTCGCGCTTGGGCGGAAGGGGAGAAGCACATCCCCAACTTTGATGAGCTGTTCAACAGCTATTCGAAGCCCGACGTTCGGGTAGAGAGGGCGTTGCGCTTGGCTTATGCCCAGGCCAAAGCGCTGGGGCACTTACCTGCCTCTTATTACACGCGCCCTGCTCTCTATGTGGTGCCGGAGAGCAATGCAAACTCTGCATCTGCCTCCGGCAAACTCCCAGCTACTGGGAGTGAAGGGGTCTCTTCCGCCCCTTTCGTCGTTGACCTACAGCGGGATTCTTCCGCTCAAAAGCGTCAACGACGTCACGGCAATCCTGCCCCAGGGGAGTCTCGGACTCCCACTAACTCTGTGAATGTGGATAACCTTCCCACTTCACCAGGTACTGGGTCTCACGCCGATGATGGCGTCGTGCCATCAGACGCTCCACATGGTAATGTGGCGTAACCTCCGTATCGAGAACTGGAGGATGTCGCGCTATTGCGACGTGAGTTCCACAAGCGCTGTGATCGACACAGCCGTCCCATACATGATGCCCAGGAGGGACTCCGCGACGAGGGGAGTGCGAATGAACGCCTCGAGGGGCGGCTTGCCTCCCTCGAGGCTCTCGTTGCGAGGCTTCAGGGTCGTATTTCTGCTCTGTCGGAATTCCTCCGCACTGCCGTGTCTTACGGATCTTATGGCTACCTGCCTTTTCAACCCCCTCCAAGAGGGGACCCGCCCCCGGGTTCTGGTATGGCTTAAGTATACCTACATAGAAGGTTGGATGCGTACGCATCGCCTTCGGAATATCTAAGTTGTACGCCAAGCCCTTTCGGGATAGCACCTTGAAAGGCCCCACAAACCGTGGGTGCAGTTTGTTTCGTAACACATTCGAAACTGCATGTGTAGCAAGATTCTTAACGTTTAACAAAACACTATCTCCTACTTTGTACTCCCTTTCGTTACGCCGACCCTTTCGGTCAACCTGCTCCTTCTGTTTGTCTTGGCTTTCCGCCATGGCATCGCAGACGTGTCGTTAGACACTAAGGCGCGTCGATAAGAACTTATCGATGTGCTTTCGCACAGATACAGGGCTGACATCAGGGAATCCTCCACACTCAAGCCCTGGGACACACACGTGGCGTAAACGGAACCATCGGATTCACTAATCCGTTCACGTAAAACGGGGTAAACCCCGTAGATGCATGGACCGAATTGTTAATAGCAAATTCGGCCATAGGAACCATCTCACTCCAACCCTTTGGAGAATCCGGACATAAACTCCGGATAATATCCTCTACTACGCGATTAACGCGTTCCGTCTGACCCTCCGTCTGCGGGTGATCCGCAGTGGACATGAGGAGCTTGGTGCCTAGCACCTTAAACAACGCTCCCCATAATTGTCCCGTAAAACGGGGATCACGATCCGACACAACGGAATCTGTATCCGGTGCGTATACGCACGGTGCGTCTAGCGCACAGAGGAAGACTCTTCTTTAAAGCGGTAGCTACCTCTACTTAGCCGATACGCCCTTGTAAAGGGCTTAGTAGGAGAGTTCTCCTACTCGGGGCCAAGATTTCCGGGTTGGTTTACGACTTAGCCTTAACGGCTGTATTCCCTTTATGGGATGTAAGTAAAGGGAGGGCCCCCTCCTACCTACGACACTCACTGCGCGCGCGACCGCTCGAGGTCGCACGTCCGCAAAATAGAGTGAAATGTAAACTGAATATATTTAATATGTAATTAGCCTAAATTAATTTAAACTAATATAAACTATATGTAATACTAAGTAAAATATTCCTAACTCGTACCTAGCTAAAATGTAGTGTACACACCTGTGTACTGACACGTGTATGGATGACACCACCACACCAATGGCCCTGCCCTGATTGGTTAAAATTACCAAAGGTTCGAAACCTTTCAAATAGGTCAATACCGACCTCAACCGTGGTGTACTCATGTACACCAACATTATATGTAACTCAAATGTAACCCCGTTACATCCTCCCCCATCAACACTATTGCTTACGCAATAATCAAAATCTTGTTGGAGAACTCCAACGCAAGTTCCTCTGGCCCTCCATATGTACACATCCAGTGGTGCTATGGCGTCTCCTCTAGAAGAGGTAGACTACTCGGAAAACTCGGAGGTGGATGCCCTTGGGGATACCTCCCTACCGGTTAGCCGCTCCAACAGCGCCGAACGGCGTTGTCGGCAGCCTAATCCGTTCCCCACACGCGGGGAAAATGCGCTAACCAGTGCGCCACCCCTGCCCATATCGGATGATACATCCGAATCACCAAAGGCGATCGTCACTAATGATCTGGACGCAGCTCAAGACACCCAACTTGCCGCACAGGCACTAAGGACTGCGTTACGCGCCCCCAAACGCCCGTCAAGGGCAGCTTACAATTTTGATGGTCCTCGTGACCTTCCAAGGTGGGCCAGGAGTTTGGTAAGGACCAGTTTAGCGTCCTATACCCCTGTCCCCGCGGATGAACAGCCGTATCAACGCGAACGCCGTGAGAAACTCCGGCAACAACTGCTTACACAAAAGCAGTTCACTAGCGTCTCATACCGAGAGCTCTTAAACAGGCAGGCACAGGGTGCCCCTGTTCAGAACCTCCGCGAGGTTCCTTTCGTTCTTTCTCCGGGAGAAAGTGCTGATGATGCAGAGAAGAAGTTCCGCGCTTGGGCGGAAGGGGAGAAGCTTCTACCCAGCTTCAATGAGCTTCATGAGAGCTATTCCCGTCGAGACATTTGGGTGGAGAGGGTGTTGCTCCTGACATTTGCCAAAGCCAAAGCGATGGAGCAATTACGTGCTCCGTATCGCACGCGCTATGCCAGCTTCCCTGTCTTCACCATGGTGTCCGAAGACAGTGTGGTCGCCACATCTGCCTCCAGCGAACTCCCACTTATTGGGAGTGAAAGGGCTTCCCATGCCCCTCTGGTCGTTGACCTACAGCGGGATTCTCCCGCTCAAAAGCGTCAACGACGTCGCGGCAATCCTGCCGTAGGGGAGTATCAAACTCCCACGAACTCTGTATGTGTGGATAACCTTTCCACTTCACCATATACTGGGTTTGACCCCGATGATGGCGTCGCGCCATCAGCCGCTCCACATGAAAGTGTGTAGTACCCTCCGCATCAAGCATTGGAGGAAGAGGTCGCGCAATTGCGACGTGAGATTCGCGAGCGCTGTGATCGACACAGCCATCGCATCGATGATCTCCACGAGGGGATCCGCGATGAGCGGGATGCCACTGATCGCTTCGAGAGGCGGCTTGACTCTCTCTAGACGACCGTTGCGGATCTTCGTGGTCGCATTTTAGACCTTTCGGGATTTCCGCCCTGCCGTGCCTTACGGATCTTACGGCTATCCGCCTTTCCACCCCCCTCCAGGAGGGGGCCCGCCTCCGGGTCCTGGTATGGCTTAAGCATACCGACATAAAAGTTTGGATGCGTACGCATCACCTTCGGGATGGCCAAGGTATACGATAAGCGCTTTCGGGCTAGTGCCTTAAAGGGTCCCACAAACCTGGGGCACAGTTTATTGCGCAACAAATTTGAAACTGCATGTGTAGGAAGATTTTTAGCGTTTAATAAAACACTTTCTCCCACTTTGTACACCCTTTTGTTACGCCGCCCCTTGCGGTAAGCTTGCTCCTTCTGCTTGTCTTGGCTTTCCGCCATGGCATCGCAGACGTGTCGTAAGACACTAAGGCGCGTCGATAAAACTTATCGATGTGATTTCGCACAGATACAGGGCTGACAGCGGGGAATCCTCCCCCCTCAAGCCCTGGGCCACACAAACGTGGCGTCAACGGAACCCTCGGATTCACTAATCCGTTCACGTAAAACGGGGTAAACCCCGTAGATGCATGAACCGGATTGTTTATGACAAATTCGGCCATAGGAACCATCTCACTCCAACTCTTTGGAGAATCCGGACATAAACTCCGGAGAATATCCTCCACAACAGGATTAACGCGTTCCGTCTGACCGTCCGTCTGCGGATGATCCGCAGTGGACATGAGGAGCTTGGTGCCTAGCACCTTAAACAACGCTCCCCAGAATTGTCCCGTAAAACGGGGATCCCGATCCGACACAACGGAATCGGGTAGACCATGCTGTCGGAAGAAACGGTCTAGGAACACTTTCGCTGTTCCTTGTTCATCTATGGACTCTGGCACCGCCCCAGGTGAGCCATCTTGCTCAATCGGTCTACAAAGACCAATATGCCGGTGTTCCCGGCCTTATCCTTCGGAAAACCGAAGATAAAATCCATGCTAATGGATTTCCAACACTCCGTTGGAATCGATAAGCTCGCCAAAGGCGCAGCTGAACTTGCAGAGGGTTTAACCCTCTGATACGTCTCACAGGTGCGTATATACCCACCGACCCACTTATACATGTTGGGCCACCAGTACAAAGCGCTTAAAGCGCTGTAGGTCTTATCCCGACCTAAATGACCCCCGGTAGGGGTGTCATGTGCCTCAAAGAGGACTCTATACTTCAGTTCCTCATTATGAGGAACTACCACCCGCGGAGTGTCCTCCGCGCTCGTGCTATAAAATAGCAGACCGTCACAGTACCTGAAACGGTGTAAACGAGCTTTAGCTCGACTTGACAGGGCTGGATCAGACGAGCCAAGACCCCTTTTCACCTAACGCGCTTATTAGCGCCGTACACTGTGGGTCTTTCTCATACGCCTGGCGTATGAGATCCACCACAGATGTGGTGACGAATGTCGCGTGAGCGAGCTCGTAATCGGGACGACGCGACAACGCGTCTGAAAGCACATTCTGCTTGCGAGGTTTATACTTAACCTCAAAGTTGTACTCCGCAAAGAAGGAGAGCCAACGGGCCATCCGTTGCGAGAGATGAGGCGACTTTGTCGCTGTCCGTAAAGACGCGTGGTCAGTATAAACCACGAACGGCTTTGAGCCGAGTAGGTGAACCCTAAATTTGACAAGAGCATACTTCATTGCAAGTAGCTCCTTGTCATGAACGGGATAATTCCGTTCCGCAGCTTTAAGCTGCCTCGACTCAAACGCAATTACGCGTTCCCTTCCTGCATCGTCTACTTGTAACAAAGCACATCCGATTGCGAAATCGGAGGCGTCGCAGACGAAACTAAATGGTTTCCCAGGATCTGGGAGAGCAAGAACAGGAGCTTTTAACAATCTCCCCTTAACCGCTTCAAAAGCGTTTTGGTGTTCAGTTTTCCAACACCAATCAACATCCTTCTTAAGAATGTCGGTCAATGGCTTTGCCATTTCAGCGTAGTTCTCGCTGTACTTGTGGAGATAGTTGGCTAATCCAGGCCACCTCCGTAAATCCCTAAGATTTACAGGCGAAGGCCACTCCACAATGGCTTTCACCTTCGCGGGATCCGCCTGCAATCCATCCTTACCGATGAAGCATCCGAGGAAAGGAGTTTCCTCAGCACCAAAGATACACTTGGATGCGTTTTCATATAACTTATGCTCTCGCATACATTCGAGCACTGCTCGAAGGTGTATCAGATGCGTCTGAACATCAGACGAGTCTCCTTCTGCACGACTATGAACGAATATATCGTCGAAGTACGTCTGAGCGTACTTTCTATGAGGGCGGAAGAGTTAAGTCACCAAGCGATTGAAAGTCGCTCGTTCATTTGAAAGCCCTTGTGGCATAACAAGCCACTCCCACAGCATGCCACTAGACGTGCTGACCGCTGTAAGCGGAATATCGGACGCTCGCATGAGCACCTGATAATATCCGTCAACCAGATCTAAGGAACTGTATACAGTACAGCCTGCCATATTATTCTGGAGGGTATCCTTCCGAGAAATCGGAGTCTGCATGGGTACAGTAGCTGCATTCAGCTTGTTGTACGCATGCACAATTCGCCACTTTCCGTTCGGTTTACGAACACAAAAAGTTGGAGATGAGTGGGGAGACTTGCTCTCCTGTACCATCCTTGCCTCTTCTTTCCCCTTGAAGAATGCGTCGATGACGTCGCATTGCTCCTTGGGGAGAGGCCACTGCCTACTGACGCAGTATTTGGTTCCAGGAACCAAGTCAATTTCATGTCGGACTCCCCGATCCGGTTGTAACCCCATCGGCGGGTTATCACTAATTACATCTCCAAATTCCTTTAATAAGGAATGGTAAGGGTCCTCAGGATCCGCGAGGATCTTGAGACCGCTTCGGGCATTCAAATGCTTGTTTGGTTTGCACCAAAACTGACTCGTCCATCGTGGATAAGGAATTCAACTCCTCTTCCGGACACAATACGACAACCTCGTCGATTTCACCTGCTTTCACAGCAGTCTCAAACTCGTTGAAGGACATCTCCTCCAACGACAACAGTTCGCATACCCCAGAAAACCGTTCGAGGATTACGCCTTCCGTAACAAAACCTGTCACTCTATTTGGAATCCGATAGGACTGCTGACTACTAACCTCAGGACTCATCCCGGGACCCAGATGGGGGTAGCAATTGCCCCATCTATTGGAAGCGCATCGCGCCTATCCACAGAGGTCTTTATCTCTACCACCGGTGACTCGCCGGTCTCACCTATTAAGGAGTGGTCGGAATTATTTCCGACGTGCGAAAGAGACGAACTACAGGTCTCTTCGCTTGGAAGCTCCTCGCGCTTGACCACAGGGGTCTCTACCCCTACCACTGGAGTCGCAACTTGTTCGCCGAACACGGCGTGGTCGGAATTAGTTCCGACCTGTAGAAGAGACAAACTACGGGTCTCTTCTCTAGGAGGCGCCTCGCGCTTAACCTCAGAGGAATCCACCTCTACCACTGGCTACTCACCAGTCTCGCCTATCTCGGCGTGGGGATTAATCGCCGAATCACCCTTCTTCAAGGAACACTTCCTTGACCTCATTGGGACTGATCATCTCAGACATCCCAATCTCTGGCATCTTACGCCAAAATCGCTTTTGCGATCGAGCAAAGGTGGGTTCATGACTCGCCAGTGCTTCACCCGATTGCGGGTGCGTTGAGCCAATGGACTTAGACTTCCAGTCTATCCATGGCTCGTGGCGTTCCAGCCACTTCATGCCCAGAATGAGGTCATACCTCGAGTCCAAATCCAGGACTAGGCAACGTTCTAAGCTGTCAAAGTCTGCAAACTTCAGCTTAAGGTCAATCGAGGCCTTTGGTACAGAAACCTGTACGCCCGTCACTAGACATACGTGACAACGTCACGAGAACGTGCCTCTAGGGCCTCGGCATACAGCCGAATCTTCACAAGAGAAGCTCGTCTGACATAATTGTCAGACGCTCCAGAGTCTATCAAGACTCTCCAAGGCTTATCAAAGACTTTCACGTCCGCACGGACAACAAGCAACCCTAGCTGGTACACCAACTCGGTGCTAGAAAGCACCATTTCCCCCAGGGCTTTGTGCTGTCGGCCCGTACCCTGGGGGTTAACAGCACTGATGGATCCCCTAGTATGGCGGCGCCCCGCACCTACTGGGAGCCGTCGTTTCCCGACGGCCTGGGAGAGGGCTTTTTACCTACCCTCGACCCCTTAAAGCGAATATCTCGCTGGGGGTTCGGCGGACATCTGTTCCGCAGTTGATCCGCGCTTCCACAAAGGAAGCATCTCAGCGGCCCATGACGCTGCAGCAATGCAAAGAGCTCCGACTCGAAGCTCTAAGAAGTAGAGTCAGAGTGAATCTTAAGGGGGGGTTTCTCCTCCGCTTCGACCTGACTCATGTCCATGGGTTTGGGACCCACCTTAGAAGAAAGAAAGTTCCTCTCGTCGTTGAACGCCATCTTGAACGCCTCCCCCAGGGATTGGGGTCGGCTTCGGAATAGCTCCGAACGGCTGGCCCTTCTCTCAGGCCTCCCATGAACACGGGAATGGACACATCGTCCGAGTACGCTTTCGCGTACATCCCTGCCAGCAGGGTCTTCAGTTCTTGGATATATGTTTCCAAGTACCGGGTGCACTGACGGCACCTCAGAAACGCCAGCTGATTCTGGAAAACCAGATCAGGCGTGGCGTACATGTCCATAAGCTTCTTCTTAAGGACTTCCCAGGTTGGGAACACGTCCGTGACTGAATCCGAACACGTGAGCGCCCATGCACGGGCTTTACCCGTAAGATGGGTCAGTGCAAGTCCCACTTGCAAGTGATCCGCGATCACATTCGCTGTGGCGAATGCCGTCTCGACCGCTCAAAGCCGCACATAAAGGTTATCACCCCTTTCCCCGGTGAATTCCTTTATCTTAAAGGACAACGGGGGGGGGGGGGGGGCCCCCCCCGGGGGGGGGGAAAGACTTACACTACAACTCCCCTCATGGGCGATGAGGGCATTGACACTCGCCTTTACGGCCTCAAGGCTCTGCTCCACTAGGAGCTGCATGCCTTCGTCACCCATTAGGGATAACAGCCTGTTAAAGGCTTCCTGCGGGACGAGGGTTAACCTTTCCCAATCGTCCTGATTCATCCTTTGCAGAGGATACCGCAGTCTACCAACACAGGTATTGGATTGACTACAAGTGCTACCAGATGTAGACGGTGCTGTGGTGAAGTGTACCACAAATTTGGTCACTTTTGGTCAAGGCAGTTGGTCGAGTTTCCGATTGGTCTAAACAAGGGGGCTTTTTAGCCTATCAGATTCAAGGAGTATCATGAACGCAGGTCTTGGGTGAGTCACCTGACATTGGGTATTTTACATAATTTTGTGTGGGTACATTAGGGACCATAGGGAGGTAGTATTATTGGTTAGTTGCGGATTTTCCAAGTAAGAGTCTTTTGGTTGCGGATTTTCCAAGTAAAAGTCTTTTGGTATAGGAATAAGTGGCAAAAACCTCTTCTGGTCTTGGTCTACACCGCAGCAAGGGGTCGCCGATATTCTTTTCACGTACACTAGTCGCCTCCGCTCGCCGCGGAGTGTTTGGGGGCAGAGGGTTGAATTATCCGCTCTCGCCTATTATACCCGGTCTGGACGCGCCGCACGCGCACTTTGACCACCGGAAGTCCCTCGACGGGAGTACGATTTGGCGATCTCGACACTTTAAGTCAAGTACGTTTGGAAGGTGCTATTCACTGGATTGGTCTTTACGTGGAGATATCGTTTGTGTAGTTTCACGGTCATATTGGGTGTTTACGTGGACATATTGGCTCATTGTAACATTGGTTGGAGTTTAGACCGGTTTTGGTCTTCTCTCATATTGGTCAGGGGCTAGACCGGTTGATTGGTCTACCCTCTGTTATTTAGTATTGGTCAGGTCTAGATCGTTTAAAAGATAGACCTATTGAAATTTATCTTTTGGAAGTTTTTCTGGTCTGTACGTACCTGGGGTGAAGAGTTCCGCCCCAGGTACACCTAGCCAGCAAGGTCTCATATTCAAGACCGAATCAGATCGATCTGCGATCCCGATCCACCGAGTGTGTAACTAGCCCATTCTATCGGGGACACAAGGTGATATGAACTAAAATGAATCGGACCAAGTGTCTCTGGATGATGACCGGTCGTCTGCCAGCAGCGGACGATCGGACCAGATTTCGAGTGAGAGGTCCGCGGGGTACCCCCCTGTAAGTTGGAAGGCTGGGCACGATGGTGGTGTTCAGGTTGTCGATACAAATGTATTCGATTTCGAACTTGACTCCACCACAATGGTGCGCGTGCCCGGATCACTTGGTGATCGTGGATATCGCCGCGAGGTGTCATCAAAGATTGAATTTAAAGATTTGAATTTGGAATCGTTCTGGAGATGGCGTAAGGAAGGCTATCACCTTACGTCTTCGTTCTCGATAAAGATGGCGATGTCCGGTCTGTCCTGGTGGAGGACCAGATCGGGATTAATATTTTTTTACTCCCCAAAAGGCTCCCACCGGAGCCGATCGGGACTATAGCAAGTCCTGCTATAGTCCTGGAAAGGATCAGGACCAAGGTCCTGATCCTATGTTTGTGCATAAAAAAGTTTATGGAAAATCAAAAGACGAAAAATAGTTGGAGGCTGATCGGAACGATCAGACCAACCTCCCCAAGGTTCCCAAGGTCCCCAAGATTCCCAAGAAAGAGTTGGGAATGCCGGCCGACGAAGACGACCTCGAAGAAAAGTCGCAGGTCGGAGATGGAGGTATCACTAATGAAGACCTAAACAAGATGTATTACATTTTTGAGCTGAAAAGATTTGTTCGCTTTGACGTGGTCTTTCGGGTGTTGAACCTACAGATTCCCGACCATCTTCTCGGTCCCACTACCGAGCCGATCCAGAGTGATCGCCCATTACTGTTGGTGAAGAACTTGGTGGCAATGTTGGCGGAAGTTGGCATTAAAATGCAGAACCCCGCCTATGTCCAAAAACTATTCGAATTTGAGACTTGGAGGCTGAAATCGTCGATGTCGACCTTCCACAACCATTTGGTCCCACTGGTGGGGGCGGTTTGGCGCCCAACTCCTACCGCAGCACTGAAGGTCGCTGAAGCCTCCACAGCGCTTGTTGACATTGGTTCTGATGTGGAATTGGTTTATCAATCTCCACCGGCCTCGAACAGCTCATCAGAGTTGGAGA
>CM047591.1:11040845-11051478 GCA_026184515.1 Peronosclerospora sorghi | reverse complement strand
TTTTTGGTCTGTTTGTGTCTGGGGTGAAGAGTTCCGCCCCAGAGATACCTACCCAGATCGGTCTTCTATATTCAAGACCACTTCGATCCAATCTGCGATCCCGATCCACCGAGTGTGTAACTAGCCCATTCCATCGGGTACACAAGGTGCGATGGACACTAAACAATCGGACCAAGTGGGTTCTGATGACAACCGGTCGTCTGCTTGCAGCGGACGATCGGACCAGATCTCGAGTGGTGGTCCGCGGAGTACCCCCTCCTAAAGTTGGAAGGATGGGAACGATGGTGGTAGTCAGGTTGTCGATGCTAATGTTTTCGATTTCGAACTTGACTCCACCACAATGGTGCGCGTGCCCGGATCACTTGGTGATCGTGGATATCACCGTGCTGATATTCTATCAAAAATTGGATTCGAAGATTTGAATGATTTGAAGATGGAGTCGTTCTGGAGAGGACGTAAGGAAAGGCTATCGCCTTACGTTCTCGTTGTTGATAAAGATGGCGATGTCCGATCTGGCCTGGAGGAGGACCAGATCGGTATTAATAAGTTTTTTCCTCCCCAAAAGGCTCCCACAGGAGCCGATCGGGACTATAGCAGGTCTTGCTATAGTTCCGGAAAGGATCAGGACCTTAGTCCTGATCCTATGTGTATGAATGAAAAAATTGATGGAAAACTAAAAGATGAAAATTACTTGGAGGCTGACTGGAACGATCCGTTCTACCTCCCTAAAGTCCCCAAGGTACCCAAGGTGCCCAGAAAAGGGATGGGAATGCCACCCGACGAAGACGAGTTCGAAGAAAAGTCGAAGGTCGAGGATGAGGCTATCACCGAACAAGACCTGGACAAGATGTATTATGTTTTTGAATTGAAGCGATTTGTTCGCCAAAACCAGGTCTTTCGGGTGCTGGACCTCCATATCCCCGACCGTCTTCTCGGTCCCACTACCGAGCCGATCCAGAGTGATCGACCATTACTGCTCGTCAAGAATTTCGTGGCGATGTTGGCGGAGGTTGGCATTAAAATGCAGAACCCCGCCGGTGTCAATAAATGTTTGAATTTGATGCTTGGAGACTGGAGGCGTCGATGTCGGACCTCCACGACCGTTTGGTGCCACTGGTGAGGGCGGTTCGCCGCCCAACTCCCACCACGGCAATGAAGGTCGCCGAAGCCTCCACAGAGCTTGTTGACATTGGTTCCGATGATGAATCGATCTACCAGTCTCCACCGGCTTCTAACAGCTCATCAGAGTTGGAGACCGGTGTCGAGCGGATGACCATGGGGGTGGACCATGCCCGGTCTGAACAAAAAAGGGACATGCGGCAGCAAAGGGCTGTTTGCCAGTCGGGGCTCCAGCAAGCCCCACAGGCCTCAGTTCCGCAAAAGGAGGGTATGAACACGTCGCCCATGACGCCAGCCAACGTCCAAGTCATGTTTGAGACGATGATGCAACGTTTCATGGAAGAACGGGTTAGACCACCCATGCGCCCACATGTCCAAGACCGGTCTACCTGTCAAGGTGTCAATGTTTGCAAAAAAAAAGATGTGGATATGGAATCGGTAACATCTATGGATAAGCCTATTAGAAGTGATAAACCAACCGGCAAGGGAAGGCGCAAGCCGCAACCGGCAAGACCGCGTAGACCAAGCAAGACAAGTGACAGTGATATGGAGTCGGTCGGCGGTCTTGACGACCATGGTGAGTCAGATCATACAGGCGCAGGCAAGGTGCGCAAGGCTAACCTAGCCTCCACTACTGCCTACGACTTTGGATCTGCTGCGATTCCGCGCATCCTTATGGCCGCGACGACCGACCTCAAGGACTTCACCGGCAAGGATGCTGATGAAGACCAGGCCCGGTCTTGGTTCGGTCGGGTCAAGTCTGCGTTCCTGCGAGACCATACCCCAAAAAGCGAACGTTGTTTAATCTTCCGGGATTTGTTAAAAGGAACGGCTGTGAACTGGATTCAACAGTTGGGTCAGGACGTCCGGTCTGACTGGGACCTGTTATGTGCGGAGTTTGAAGGTCAATATTGTAACTCCGGATTTCAAGCGCCCGTAAGTACCACCATATGCAGAAGCGGGCCGACGAAACACCGATCGAGTATATGCACCGGTTGAACGTGGCTGCACTTAGCGGCGGCATAACAATCAAAGGGAATAACCCGCCGAACGGTGCCGCCTTAGAACATGTGGGTCACTATATTAGTACCCTTGACGATCAAGAGCTGGCGGACCAGATTACTCTACTGCGTCGTAAGGATGCGGGCGAAGTCGAGCAGACCCTGCGCACGTTACAACAGTCGCGTAGTATGAGAGCGAAGACCGCTGGTGGATCAGGTCGCTATCGTTCCAAGACCCAGACCGATCCGGTCAAGAGGCCCTGGACCAGACCGACCCGAACGGTCAAGGCGATCGTAGCCGAAGACAGCACGGGATCGGAAGGGGAAAGTGGAAGTCAATCCAGCCAGGAGTCATCGGATGAAGACCAGTATCGTTACGTCTATGTTGCGGGACCTGCCCCGAAGACCAGGTCGAAGTCCGACCAGGTAGACCGGAAGGGAAGAACAGAAGCAGGTCCGATCCGGACCGACCTCGTCAGAAGTGCTCCCACTGTGGGTCGAGCAAACATGATGGTACAAACTGCTGGAAGAAAATGGTGTGCAAGAAGTGCGAGAGACGCGGCCACCCGACGGACCACTGCCTCTTCGTATGCAAGTCATGTGGAGAGATCCACGAGGCCGGCCACTGCAAGATTGAAGGTTTTTTTTAACATGATATGCAAGTGGTACGTGCCGGACAAGCACGCGGGGATGCTGCTGCCAGACGCGGAAAAGATGTTAAACTAGAACGCTCGCCAGGTTGGAATCTGGATCTAGCCGAGCGTTCTACGGTTCACATCTATGCATATGTCGGCAAGGAGGATAAGACCGACAATACACGTTCTATTCCAAATTGCGTCGACCGAGACCACCCGATCTACAGTCTGAAGACCGATGAGTACTCCCGGACCAAGGTGGTTATGCAGTTGGACTTGCTGCCTGGAGAATCCCGCGGATACTGGAAGTACCACGTGCCTGATAAATGGTTCAAGCAGTCGAAAGCCTGTGGCAAGACTAATAACCAGAAGGCGACGATGTTGTTCGACTCTGGAGATGAAGTATCGATAATCGAATCCGCCTTTGCTCGTAAGGTCGGATGTCGTATAGACGATACCCAGAGACAAGAATGCGTCGGGATCGGCGAAAACTCTTATATGACCGAAGGAAGAACGCGTGTGAAAATTAATTTGTCGGGATCGCTGGTCTACTTTTTCAGCGCTTGGGTTGGCAAGTTGGCTGGACAGTACGCTTTACTAGGCATGGGTTTCATGGTCCCAGCTGGTATTCGCCTAGACCTGTCACATGGAGTGCTTACGCTCCCGGATGAGGTCCAGGTCCAGTTGGCTGGTCGAAGACCTCTGTATGGTTCGTATACCGATCTGGTCCGGTGGGATCAAGACCTCACTATCCCAGTCGGTCGGTCTGACGATACCCCGGTTGAGAAAGGTTTCCGTTCGAGGAAGTTATGGCTGACCAGGGGCGATCGGTGGGTCTCGACCTTCGTAAAGAGTGCTGGTCGACGTGATTTTGTCCGTTTTACCAATATCGGTGACAAGCCGCTGACACAGGACAATAACACTATTGTGTCGGCATGTGGTTCGCAGAAGGGAAGGTACCAAGGAAGATGGGGTTCGTCTCGCTTGGGTCGAGGCGGTATGTCGAGTGGCAAAACCTGGCGTACCAATCGACGACCGATCTTATCAGCGATGATGGGTCGGTGGAAGAGGATACCTCACCTTTAGTGGAAAGACCAAGTTATGTCACCCCAAAAAAGATGTTGGTCCGAAGAAAGGCGCCGCAGTCACCAGGAACGGTGGACCATCAAGTAGACGAGCCGAGGCTAGCCAACGTGGTGTCAGCACAAGACCAGGCGACAGCGGAGCAAGAAACGGAAGAAGGGGAACATGAAGTTGCTAGGTCGGACCATGACGGTATTCCTAATCAGACCGATATCAGTGAAGGACAGCCCGTCGATCAAGACCAGGGCGTTCAGCCGGTTCAGATGGTCTAGGTGATATCACCCCAGAAGATGAACAAGTCTGTATACATGAAGGCGGGGAACAGTATATTCAGTAGCTGGAAAGCCAAATGGCAGTCCTCCCTGAAGTGTCTGCCGACTCTCCCGAAGTTACAATGGATGATTTACAAGTGGGTGATCAAGACCTTAACAGTCCAGACCAGATCGAGCAGTTGAAGAATATCATATGGAAGAAAAGACATCTGCTCATCGGAAGGGCAATGCCTTACCACCTGCAGCCCATGGTGCGATTTGCGATATTGACGTTGGAGATGCCAAGCCGATTGCTCAGCGATGTTGACGCGTGGCGCCACAGTACCGGGAAAAGCTTTCTGATCTTATCAAAGGACTTTTGGCTACCAAGATTATTAGACCGTCGACCTCGCCATGGGCCTCGCCGATCGTAATTGTTATCAAGAAGAACGGCGTCGACATTAGGTTGTGCATCGACTATCGGCTGGTAAATCGGTTAACTAAACTTATGGTGTACCCGATGCCGCTGATTAATGATTTGTTGGAAGACCTGGACAAGACCTTGTGGTATTGTTCGCTGGACATGGCAAGTGAATTTTGGGTGGTCTCGATGACTGATCGAGCCCGTGAGATTTCCGCATTTGTGACACCGTTTGGTCTTTTCTAGTGGAGCCGTATGCCGTTAGGTCTGAAGAACGCACCCCAGATCTATCAAAGGTTGATAGACAACGCACTGTACGGACACTTCAAAATCAAGACCGATCGGGACCCTGCCGAAAGTTATGATGTGTTTACAGAGGGTGAACCCGATCGGGAAAGAAGACCGTCCGTTCTAGAGATGCGGTCGTACATCGACGACATTCTGATACCTTCCTCGTCATGGAACGATCTGTGCGAGAAGGTTGAACGATTGTTGGAGACATGCGACCGCTGGAACCTATCTATCAGCGCTTTAAAAAGTTTTTGGGGTATGTCCAAGGTCGCCTATTTAGGTCATATGGTCTCGAATAATGGTCTAGAGGCTAATCCTAAGGACCTGGATTGGTTAAGCAACCTCCCGTTTCCCAAGTCTCTGAAGTCAATGCAGTACTTCCTAGGAAGTTTAAACTACTACAGCCGCTTCATCGAAGATTTTGCTATCTTCGCGGCTGTGTTGTATGAGCTCCGGGAAGTGGACTACCATATGTTGCGCGAAGAAGACCGGTCAACTTTGCATGGGGGCACCGACTCTGGTCTTGCTGCAGATTGTCCGCAAGTGAAGGCCGAAGACCATATGAAGCGTGCAAAGTTTGCTTTTGGTATGTTGAAGGCTAAGATGGTGACGGCACCGATTTTGAAGCATTTAGATCCCGAAAAGGTCCCGACCATTATTGTATATGCTAGTCATTGGGCCATTTCGGCCACTCTAGTACAAGATCATGATGGTGTGTACCATCCGGTCACGTTCACGAGCAGTACGCTGAAGACAAATGAAGTGAACTATGGAATTGTCGAGAAAGAAGTTCTGGCGTTGCTACGAATCTGGATGTGTGTTACAACCTGCTGGTCAGCCGACCTATAAAGGTCCTGTCAAGGCGGTCTACTTTGGCTTGTCTATTATCAGCCAATGGGATGGACGAACGTCTAGGCAGATGGTCGGCGGTCTTGTCGCAGTGGACCCTCGAGGTAGTTAAGTGCACCAGGGGCTAGGAAGAGATATTGGGCACATTAGCTGCCAGTATCACCCCTCGGTCTGAAGTGGACAAGGCATTGATAGCGATTTCCCCGAGGAAGCTACCTCGGCAGTCAGTTTCGAGACCGCCACCGACCGTCGACCATGATGAAGAGATCTTGGTCTTAAGTTTTGACGGATCAGCAAGCGTGAAGAAGAAGGTCGGCGCCTATAGTGCCATATTGTGGAAGTTGCCACAATGGTCTATAGTTGCAGCCGCTGCCGATTTCACGACGTATATTACTGTTGACGAGACGGAGTACCGAGATCTACTTCTATGTCTGGACCTGCTGTCGTCGCAAGAGAAGGGGCGAGTCATCATATGTGGTGACTCCAACCTAGTGATCCGGCAGATCACCGGAGAGATCGACGGCAAGGCTCCACGGCTGAGGTCGTTAAATGATCGGGTAATGAAGTCATTTAAAGACCATCCCAACCACGAGCTGTTGCACGTGAAACGGGACTGGAACAGAAGCGCCGACTACCTCGCGACCAAGGCCATGCAAGACCAGACCGGGGCTACGATCACCGAGAAGGCCGTTCTTGATGAATTGGTGAATATAAACAGGCTCCCCGAGGTGATCGGACCCAAGAACGCTCCGGACCAGGTGCATGTGATGGTCGCGACTAGACCGAAAGCTCGGAAGTCCCACCAACCGTTCCCAAAGGAACAGTTGAGTGAATCTGTTGTGCAACGAGTTAGGGAAGAACGGATCCTCAAGTCGCAGGACGAAGAAGAATGGATTGTGAATTTGAAGACCTACCTGCGCGGTGAATTGTCTAAGTTGACGAATGGTCAAGCGAAAGAATGTGCCAAGATCGCAGACAGTTACGAAGTGGATGAGGATGATTTACTATATTACTGCCGCGATGCCGACCAAGACAGTTCAGACCGGGACCGATTGGTGAAATTGGTGATACCTGAGCTGCTTCAGCCGGATGTCCTCCATCACTACCATGTGAGTCTAGAAGGGGGACATCAGGGCATAGGCAGAACGTATCACAAGATCAGGTCCCACTTTCACTGGAGAGGTCTTTTCCGAAGTGTACAGAAATATGTGGGTTGTTGTACGGATTGCGAGACCGGAAAGGGTAGACCGGTAATAAAGGGGCGATCGCCCGGAAATATCGAAGCTACCTACCCTTTCCAGGTCATAGCGATGTACCATATACCGTCTCTGCCTAAATCGACATATGGCAATACTGAGTTGTTGATCTGGGTATACCTGTTCACCGGTCTAGTTATTGCGAAGGCAAGTGTTTCCCGGTCTGCCGAGCAGATCGCCAAAAGTTACGAAGAATGCGTGTTCCGAAGGTTCGGCGCCAGCGAGGTCATCAGACACGACCGAGAACCCGGTTTCATGGCCGAGGTTTTCCGGTCGTTTAACAATATGCTGGGCCAGAAAGGGAGCGCGACGATGGCATATCGTCCGCAAGCGAATGGATCGGCAGAACGTATGGTACAAACTATTACAAGAGCAATCAAGATGTACGTTGCCGATCCAGACCAGCGCGATTGGGACGAATACGCAGAAAGGCTGGTGTTTGCACTCAACTCATCGACCGATCGGGTCCGAGGAGAAACGCCTTTTTATCTTGCGTATGGATGGGACCCCCGGTCCACTCTTGAAGCCTCGATACCTATTGGCTGCACTCGGACCCGCGATCGTGATGCTCGACGTTGGCGCATGCAGGTCCAGAAACATTACCAGCATGCAATAGAAATTGTCAACGAAAAGTTACGTCAAGCTACACAAGACCGGGCAGACCGGAACAACGACCAGGTCCAACCCCACGGTATAGAACCAGGGGCGAGGGTATGGTTGTACCTAGACCGAGTGAAGGAGGGCTATGCGAAGAAGCTGGCTCACATGTGGCATGGTCCTTTTCGTGTTGCCGAGCTGATTGGTGAACACGCTGCCCGTCTAGTAACAACCGGCACGGACTACAAGGTCTTCCCGATCGTACATATGTCCAAGTTAAAACTGGTCCGAGAATTTCCTGATCGTCCCAAATGCCCTGTCTAGTAGACGAGGCAGAACGATTTGATTTCGATGAAGCATTACTGCCGGAGGACAGTTGGGAACGACCGCTGAAGAAGGACGAATTTGAAGTGGAAAAGGTCTTAGATGTTCTATCGGTCAAGAAGACCAGGTTCGGCCAGACCCACCGAGAATATCTGGTCCGATGGAAGGAACATGATGAAACAACTTGGATCGATGAGTCCGACCTGAACTGTGGAGCACTACTATGAGAATTCGAACGGGACCGAGTCACAGTCGCAGTGATGCAGACCCATGAAGACCAAGACCAAGACATGCAGTAGCATCGGTCTTCCCGACCGGTGTGAAGAGGTGGAAGGTCTTGTGTCTTGTGTATTGTGTATTGTGAATATGTGACGAATTGGAATAGTGGAGTGACGAACGTGGATTGTTTTTTTTCGCGATGTAAGTGGAAAGGTTGGTGATAACGTGTCTAGTGCAACTCTGGAGAAAGTGGTGGAATTAGCTCAAGTGATTTGATGACCGAACATGTGAAAAAGAACGATGATATATATTAAGTGTTATCTGGTCGACTACCTACGACCTCACTCGCCATCACCCCACAGACGGCCGACGGTCAACGACGGATGCTTTTCAACTTGGTCCTGGTACTGGTTACGCCAAGGTTCTTGTTGGTCTAGTTGGACCAAAGCATCCTTGAGGTCCAAGACCGGTGTAATGCACCCAAGACCGGGGTACCATGTGCCACCGTCAGCCAGCAGCCGGGTCCTCTCGACGCGACGCCGCGGCATATGAAGTACAACTGGATATAAGAACACATCGACGTCTCACTCGTGGGCCAGCATCCCGTCCAAAACATATTGTCACATGGATTGCCAGGCCTCACCCGCTCTGATCCGACGCCGCTTGCGCTTGTTCTGGATGGTCGCCAAGCCAGGGTCTTGCCGAACTCGTTCAGGGGGAAGCACCAGATAGTGGGATGCCTCCCAGATGGCTTGAGCGTGAGTCTTGTTAAAATATTTCACCCGACTCATGAAAGCATTGGCCCACGGAGTCGAGTGGAAGATGAACCACAGCTTGGGATGCTCGAAAATCTTCCACGGCTCGTCAGCGTACAAGCAGGAGATCTGTGCCGACGTGATCAAGTCCGGCCGCCATTCCGACGCGGCAGGACCTTCTTCGCCGGCGGGAAAATCCAATGGTCTGGACGAGAGAAAGACCGGGCCAGGAGCTGCTTGGTCAGGGTGGACCGGCGTAAACAACCGATCTGCCCTGGCGACCACGGCAAAGTATCCTCACGCGTTCGTGGCGGAAGGGAAGAACTGTCGATTGCCACGTTGGCCAACAAAGCATCTTTGTGGAGCTTGGACGTCCCAGGCAAGACCGTAGGTGTTGACTTTGTCGACGCATGAGGTGGTGGAACGCCACCATGCGGACCGGTCATCTTGTTCTGCTCCGAAGTCGATGCAACTTGAACAAAACTTTCATGTGTACTTGTTCGCGACTTGGTTGGGATAGGGATAGCAAACTCCGAATCACCGGAGTCTTCGCCGGAGTCATCCCAGGACGAGACCTCTGAATACTTGGCACGGTCAGCACGAGGGCGCGAGGGCGCTTGAGTTTTGTCAGGATTGCAGGCATCACTCACGTCCAAGCTTGGGCCCACGAGGGGCGCCTGTATCTTGGCTCGCTTACGAGGCACCTCACGCTTCCCTTCGAGTTCAGTGTCGCGCGCTGTGCCCCGCGCCCTCGAGGGACTCGGCGCGTCCGCGCGCTTCTTAGACTTTTGACGAATTTTGGGCTGGGGAATTTCGGTCAATGAACGGCCTTGGTCTTGTTCCCGGTGTAGGTCCACCAAGGCGGCCGACGCAGACCGGTCTACGCTGGAGGCAGTAACCGGATGCCGACGAGGACGCAACAGGTCAACCAAGCGCTGATGACATTCTTTTAATACCGCCCGACGACCGTTCGCTGCCTGCGTCCAATCGTTCGACTTGCGTTCACAAGACTGGACCTCCTCGGTCTGGTCTTGAATCGAAATTCGGAGCTCTGTGAGACGCCTCTCGAGGTCGTCGCTTTGAATGCTCAACGTGGTCTGGTCAAGCAGGTCTTCTGCTTGCTGCTGTTGGACCAGCACAAGCTGCTCCCGAAGATGAAGCTGATGAGCCTCTAAGCGGGTCAACCTATTGCGCGCGTTTATTAGTCCGGTAAAAATCTGACGCAGCTGGAGGTCATGCGTGTTCGACTGCCGATCGGCGGCAAGCAGGGCATTGATCGCCTTGCTGATGCCAGGAGGTATACGGACTAGAGGTATACCGGCTGAAGACAAACGAAGGTTAGAACAGGTCCAAGGTGAATACCGGACATGCATGCTTGCGTTGTGTCGCCTGTTCAGCAATCTGCTCCTGGAGACGTGCGATCTCTTCAAGTGCGTCTTGAAACTGCGCGTCGGTCCCGGTCTGATGCCCTGCCGATGTCTGAGGTGCAGTAGAACAATGGGGGCTGCCAGACCGGACCGACCGGACGGGCGAAGTGACATGCGATGACGTGGTATGCGAGGTGCCTACAAGAACGGTCGTTAAGGAAATACAATAAGGACAAGTCCAGCAGTTCAAATACCTGGAACGGATGAAGATGGTTGATCCATGTCGGAAAGTCTGAATGACCAAGGTTCAACTGAATTTGATGGACGAGGTCAGACCGTTGTCGTTGTGCGAAACGGTCTGACACAGGGGCGGCTGTGGAGAAGCGTGCCCAAAATTTGGCACACTTCCGGTAAAGTTTCGTCAAGGCATTTGGTCTAATTTCGGATTGGTTTAAACAAGGGGGG
>CM047591.1:11003750-11031133 GCA_026184515.1 Peronosclerospora sorghi | reverse complement strand
TCTTTGATGACACCTCGCGGTGATATCCACGATCACCAAGTGATCCGAGCACGCGCACCATTGTGGTGGAGTCAAGTTCAAAATCTAATACATTTGTATCGACAAACTGACCTCCACCATCGTGCCCAGCCTTCCAACTTACGGGGGGTACCCCGCGGACCTCCATTCGAAATCTGGTCCGATCGTCCGCTGCTGGCAGACGACCGGTCATCATCAAGAGACACTTGGTCCGACTCATTTAAGACCATCCAGAGACACTTGGTCCGACTCACTTAAGACCATCTCACCTTTTGTACCCATTGGAGTGGGCTAGTTACACACTCGGTGGATCGGGATCGCAGATCGATTTGATTCGGTCTTGAATATGAGACCGTGCTGGCTAAGTGTACCTAGGGCGGAACTCTTCACCCCAGGTACGTACAGACCAGAAACACTTCCGAAAGATAGATTCCAATAGGTCGATCGTCCAAACGATCTAGACCTGACCAATACGAAATAATAGAGGGTAGACCAATCAACCGGTCTAGCCCCTGACCAATGTGAGAGAAGACCAAAACCGGTCTAAACTCCAACCAATGTTACAATGAGCCAATATGTCCACGTGAAGACCCAATATGCCCGTGAAACTCCACAAACGATATCTCCACGTAAAGACCAATCCAGTGAATAGCACGTTCCAAACGTACTTGACTTAAAGTGTCGAGATCGCCAAATCGTACTCCCGTCGAGGGACTTCCGGTGGCCAAAGTGCGCGTGCGGCGCGTCCAGACCGGGTATAATAGGCGAGAGGGGATAATTCAACCCTCTTCCCCCAAACACTCCGCGGTGGGCGGAGGCGACTAATGTACGTAAAAAGAAGAACGGCGACCTCTTGCTGTGGTATAGACCAAGACCAAAGGACTTCTACTTAGAAAAAAAAGCCGCAACCAAAAGACTCTTACTTGGCAAAACCGTAACTATCCAATAATACTACCTCCCTTTGGTCCCTAATGCACCCACACAAAATTATGTAAAATACCCAAAGTCAGGTGAATCAACCAAGACCAGCGTTCTTGATACTCTTTGAATTTGATAGGCTAAAAAGCCCCCCTTGTTTAGACCAATCCGAAATTCGACCAACCGCCTTGACCAAAAGTGACCAAATTTGTGGTACACTTCACCACAGCTACACAAGGTGAGATGAAGAACAAATCGGACCAGGCGTCCTGTGTTGATGATCGTTCGTCTGCCAGCAGCGGAAGATCGGATCGGATCGTAGTCGAAGGTTCGCGGGGTACCCCCCGTAAGTTGGACGGCCGGGCACGATGGTGGTCAGGTTCTCGACACTACGGTGTTCGATTTTGAACTTGACTCCACCACAATGGTGCGCGTGCCCGGATCACTTGGCGATCGTGGATATCACCGCGATGATATCGCGCGAAGAATTGATTACAATGAATTCAATGTGGAATCATTCTGGAGAGGACATAAGGAACGGCTATCGTCTTATGTTCTCGTAGATGGCGATGTCCGATGTGGCCGGGTGGAGGACCAGGTCGGGATTAATAAGTTTTTTCCTCCCCATAAGGCTCCCACCGGAGCCGATCGGGACTATATCAAGTCTTACTATAGTTCCGGAAAGGATCAGGACTTTTGTCCTGATCCTATGCATTTAAATGATGTTTTGATGAAAAGAAAATTAAAGATGAAAACGACTTCGAGGCAGATGGAAACGATCAAATCCACCCTCCCGAGCTCCCCAAGCAGAGGCTCAGAATGCCGTCCGAGGAAGACGATTTGGAAGAAAAGTCGCAGGTCGGGGATGGGGTTATCAAGGAAGAAGACCTGACCAGGATGTATTACATCCACGAGTTAAAGCGATTGATTCGTGAAGACCAGATCATTCAGATCTTAAACCCCCAGATCCCCGATCGCCTTCTCGGACCCACCACCGAACCAAACCAAAGCAATCGGCCGTTGCTATTGGTGAAGAACCTGCTGGCGATGTTGGCTGAGGTCGTCATAAAAGTGCGAAACCTCGCCAACGTGCATAAGCTGTTTGATCTGGATATTTAGAAGCTGGGGATGTCGATGTCGACCCTCCATGATCATTTGGTGCCGTTGGTGGGGGCGGTTCGCCGCCCAACTCCCACCGTGGCATTGAAGGTCGCTCAGGCCACGGCAGCACACGTTGATGTGTGTTACGATGATAAATCGCTGTATCAGTCTCCACCTGCCTCTAATAGCTCATCGGAGTTGGAGGTCGGTGTTGAGCGGATGACCATGGGAGCGGACCATACCCCCCATGGGAGCATAAAAAGGATGTGCGGCAGCAAGGGTCTGCATGCGAGTCAGGGCCCCAGGAGCCCCCACAGGATTCAGTACCTCCAAAGGAGGATAACAACACGTTGCCCATGAGCCAAGCTAACGTCCAAGCCATGTTTGAAGCAATGATGGAGTGTTTCATGGAAGACCGATGCCGATCGCCTCCGCGCCCGCATGCCCAGGACCGATCTGCCCGGCAAAATGTCAATAATTGCCTGGAAGTCGATATGGAGTCATTGGCATCAACGTAAAAGGCTAAACGAGGTGGCAAACCAGTTGGCAGAGGAAAACGCAAGCCGCAACCAGCCCGACCGCGCCGATCAAGCAAGAATAGAGATTACGAAATGGAGTCGATCGGCGATCCGGATGACCACTATGGGTCAGATGGTGCAGGGGCGGGCAGAACGCGCAAGGCTAACCTAGCCTCTACAACCGCTTTTGATTGTGGATCTACTGCGATCCCACGCATTCGCATGGCTGCGACCACGGATATCAAGGACTTTACTGGCAAGGGCGCCGAGGAGCAGCAAGCCAGGTCGTGGTTTGGTCGGGTTAAGTCTGCTTTCTTACGGGATCAGACACAAAAAAAAGAACGGTGTCTGATCTTCAGGGATCTGCTGAAAGGACTGGCTGCGAACTGGATCCAACAGTTGGGGTGGGGATGTCCGATCTGACTGGGATCTGCTATGTTCAGAATTTGAGGGGCAGTACTGCAACTCCGGATTATCTATCGCCCGCAAATACCATCATATGCAGAAGCGGGGCGACGAGACGCCGATCGAGTACTTGCTCCGCTTGAACGTAGCTGCATTTCACGCCGGGATAGTGATCAAGGAATTCAACCCGCCAACCGGTGCCGCTATGGAGCACGTGGGTCACTACATCAATACCCTTGATGACCAATAGCTGGCAGATCAGCTCATTCTGCTGCACCTAAAAAATGTGGGGGAAAGGGAGAAGACGTTGCGGACGCTGCAACACTCACGCAGCATGAGGGAGAAGGTCGCAGTTGGATCGGGCCGCTACAGATATAAGACCCAGATCGACCCTGTGAAGCGGCCCTTAACCAGATCGGCCAGTGCTGTTAAGGTGATCATAACTGAAGAAAGCACTGGATCGGAAGAAAAAAGTAGCGGCCAGTCCAGTCGGGAGTCAGACGAGGACCAATATCGTCACATCTTTGTCACGGAACCTGCCCCAAGAACCAGATCGACACCTGACCAGGCAGATCGGAAGGGCAGGAGTGGAAACAAGTCCGATCCAGAACGACCTCGCAAGAAGTATTCTCACTGCGGGTCAAGCAAGCACGATGGTCGGGGCTGCTGGAAGAAGCTGATATGTAAGAAGTGTGAAAGACGCGGCCACCCAACCGATCACTGCCTCTTCGTGTGCAAGTCATGTGGAGAGATCCACGAGGCCGGCTAGGGCAAGATCGAAGAGCTCTTCAATCTGATGCGCAAGTGGTATCTGCCGGGTAATCACGCGGGGATGCTTCCACCTGACGTTGAGAGGATGTTAAACTAGAACGCTCGCCAGGTTGGAATCTGGATCGAGCCGAGCGATCTACGTTTGGCATCTATGCATATGTCGTCAAGGAGAATAAAACCTACATTACATGTTCTATTACCAATTGCGTCGATCGGGATCATCCTGTCTACAATCTCACGACCGATGAATATTCCCGATCGAAGGTGGTCATGCAGTTGGACCCGCTTCCTGGGGAGTCTCGCAGATACTGGAAGTATCATGCGCCCGACAAATCGTTCAAGCAGGCGAAAGCCTGTGATAAGATTAAAAACCAGAAGGCAACGATGTTGTTCGACTCTGGGGCCGAAGTTTCAAGTATCGACTCCGCCTTTGCTCGTAAGGTCGGATGTCGTATAGACGATACCCAGAGACAAGAATGCGTTGGAATTGGTGAAAACTCTTACATGACCGAAGGAAGGACGCGCGTGAAGATCACCATATCGGGTTCGTTGGTCTACTTCTTCAGCGCTTGGGTTGGCAAGCCGGCCGGTAGGATGCCCTGTTAGGCATGGATTTCATGGTGCCGGCGGGTATTCGCCTAGATCTGTCTCATGGAGTGCTTACACTCCCGGATGAGGTCCAGATCCAGTTAGCTGGTCGGCGGCCCCTAAACGGATCGTACACCGATCTGGTCAAGTGGGACCAAGATGTCACCATTCCAGTCGGCCAATCCACTGATACCCCGGTCGACAAAGGTTTTAGATCAAGGAAGTTATGGGTGACCAAGGGCGATCGGTGGGTGCCGACCTTTGTAAAGAGCGCCGGTCGATTTGATTTTGTCCGAGTCACTAATTTCGGTGACAAGCCGCTTACGCTCGACAACAATACTATTGTTGGCATGAGTCTGGCGGAAGGAAGGTGCCAAGAAAGGCGGGGTTCGTCTCGATCGGATCGAGACGGTATGCTGAGTGGCAGAACTTGGCATACCAAGCGACCACCGATCTGATCAGCGATGATGGACCGGTGGAAGAAGATACCTCAGCTATGTTGAAACGGCCCAGCTGTGTAACCCCAAAGAAGATGTTGGTCCGAAGAAAGGCACCGCAGTCGCCGGACACGGTGGACCATCAAGCAGATGAGCCAAGGTTCGTCAACATGGTGGCGTCGCAAGAACAGTCGACAGCGGATCCGGAAATAGGGATTGCTGAGGCGGACCACGATGTCGCGCCTAAGGAGCTGGAGAGCCAGATGGAAGTCCTCCCTGAAGTGTCTGCCGATCCGCCCGAAGTCACCTTGGACGATCTACAAGTGGGTGATCGGGATGTCAACAGTCCCGACCAGATCTATCAGCTTAAAAAAATCATACGGAAGAAGAAACATCTGATGATCGGGAAAGGCAACGTCTTACCCCCTGCTGCTCGCGGAGCGATCTGTGACATCGACGTGGGTGATGCCAAGCCGATTTCCCAGCGATGCCGACGTGTGGTGCCACAGTACCGCGAAAAATTGTCTTATTTTATTAAAGGACTGTTGAATACCAAGATTATTAAACCGTCGACCTCGCCGTGGGCCTCACCGATCGCGATTGTGATCAAGAAGAACGGCGTCGACATCAGTTTGTGTATCGATTATCGGTTGGTAAATCGGTTGACCAAGCTTATGGTGTACCCGATGCCGCTGATCAGCGATCTGCTGGAAGATCCGGACAAGACCCTATGGTATTGCTCGCTGGATATGGCAAGTGAATTTTGGGTGGTTTCGATGCCCGATCGGGCTCACGAGATCTCCGCATTTGTTACGCCGTTCGGTCTGTTCGAATGGAACTGTATGCCGTTCGGTTTGAATAACGCGCCCCAGATCTACCAGAGGCCGATAGACAACGCACTGTATGGACATTTCAAGATCAGTACTGATCGGTAACCCACCGAAAACCATGATGTATTTACAGAGGGTGAACCCGATCGGGAAGGGAGACAGTCCGTTCTGGGGAGGCGATCGTACATCGACGACATACTGATCCCTTCCTCGTCATGGAGCGATCTGTGCGAGAAACTCGAACGGTTGTTGGAGACATGCGATCGCTGGAACCTGTCGATCAGTGCTGTGAAGAGTTTTTGGGGCATGTCCAAGGTAGACTATTTGGGTCATATGCTGTGGATCAGTGGGATGGAGGATAATCCTAAGGATCTGGAGTCACTGAGCAACCTCCCGTTTTCCAGATCACTGAAGGCAATGCAGTAATTTCTAGGGAGTCTAAATTACTACAGCCGCTTCATTGAAGACTTCACGATTTACGCGGCCGTGCTGTACGATCTCCGGGAAGTCGACTATCATATGTTGCGCGAAGGAGATCGTGCAACTTTACGAGAGGGCTGCGATCTGATCTTCCTGCAGATTTTCCGCAGGTGGAGGCAGATGACCACATGAAGCGTGCACAGTTTGCATTTTGCTATGTTGAAGGTTAAGATGGCGACGGCACCGATTCTCAAGCATTTCGATCCCGAAAAAGTGCTGACCATTATTGTATATGCCAGTAAGTGGACTATCTCGGCCGCTTTAGTGCAAGATCACGATGGTGTGTATCATCCAGTCACGTTTACGAGCCGGACGCTAAAACCAAATGAAGTGAACTATGGAATTGTCGAGAAAGAAGTTCTGGCTTTACTACGGATTTTGGATGTGTGCTATAACCTGCTGGTCGGCCGACCTATAAAGGTCCTTTCCAGAAAGTCGACATTGGCCTGGCTATTATCGGCCAATGGGATGGACGGTCGGCTCGGCAGATGGTCAGCGATCTTTTCACAGTGGTCCCTCGAGGTCGTCAAGTGCACCAAGGGAGAGGAAAATATATTGGACACATTGGCTGCCAGTATCACCCATCGGTCTGAAGTGGATGAAGCTCTGATGGCGATTTCCCCGAGGAAGCAGCCTCGACAGTCAATATAGATGCCGCCACCGATCGTCGATCGGGATGGGGAACTCCTGGTCTTGAGTTTCGACGGATCGGCTAGCGTGAAGAAGAAGGTCGGATCCTATAGAGCCATACTGTGGAAGTTACTACAATGGACTATAGTAGCAGCCGCCGCTGATTTCACGCCCGACATAACGGTCAACGATGCGGAATATCGGGGGCTCCTTCTATGTCTCGATCTGCTGTCATCACAAAAGAAAGGCGTATCATCATATGTGGTGACTCCAACCTAGTGATAAGGCAGATCACCGGGGAGATCGACTGTAAGGCACCACGGCTGAAGTTGCTGAATGACCGGGTGATGAGGACACTGAAAGACTACTCCAACCACGAGCTATTGCACGTGAAACGGGATTGGAATAGAAGCGCCGACCACCTCGCGACCCAATCCATGCGGGACCAGATCGGGACGACGATCACCGAGGAGGCCGTTCTACTTGAACTTATGGATATAAACAGGCTCCCGGAGTTGAACAAGCCCAAGGACAGTCCCGATCAGGTGCATGTGATGGCGGAGACTAGATCGCGAACTCAGAAGTCTCGCAGATCGTTACCAAAGGAAAGGCTGAGCGAGTACGTTGTACAACAGCTGAGGGCGGAACGGATCCTCAAGGCGCAGGACGAAGAAGAGTGTATCGTCAACTTGAAAGCCTATCTGAGCGGTGAACTGTCCAAGTTAACGAATGATCAAGCGAAAGAAGGAACCATGATCGCGGACAGTTACGATGTGGATGACAATGGATTGCTATATTACTGCCGTGACGTTGACCAAGATAGTGCCGATCGAGATCGACTGGCGAAACTGGTGATCCTTGAGTTGCTACAGCCGGATGTCCTCCATCACTACCATGTGAGTCTAGAAGAGGTACATCAAGGCATAGGCAGGACATACCACAAGATCAGGGCCCACTTTCACTGGAGAGGGCTTTTCCGGAGCGTGCATAAATATGTGGGCTGTTGCACAGATTGCGAGACCGGAAAGGGCAGACCGATAATCAAGGGGATATCGCACGGGAATATCGAGGCTACTTACCCTTTACAGGTGATAGCAATGAATCACATACCGTCGCTGCACAGGTCGACACGCGGCAACACGGAACTGCTGATCTCGATCGACCTGTTCACTGTTCTGGTGATCGCAAAGGCTAGTGTATCCCGATCTGCGGAGCAGATCGCCCGGAGTTACGAGGAATGCGTGTTCAGAAGGTTCGGCGCCAGCGAAGATATCAGACACGACCGGGGACCCGGTTTTATGGCTGAGGTGTTCCGATCGTTCAATAACATGCTAGGCCAGAAGCAGAGCGCGACGATGGTATATCGTCCGCAAGCGAACGGATCGGCTGAACGCATGGTGCATACAATAACAAGGGCGATTAAAATGTATGTGGACGATCCAGACCAACGTGACTGGGATGAGTATGCAGAGAGACTGGTATTCGCACTCAACTCTTCAAACGGGTCCGAGGAGAAACGCCTTTTTATCTGGCGTATGGATGGGACCCTCGATCGACACCTGAAGCGGCGATACGGATCGGCTGCACTCGGACCCGAGATCGCGATGCCCGTCGTTGGCGCATGCAGGTCCAGAATCATTATCAGCATGCGAAAGAAGTCGTCAATGAAAAGTTCGTCAGTCCACGCAAGATCTAGCAGATCGGAATAGCGATCAGGTCCGCCCCCATGGTATTGAACTAGGGGCGAAGGTATGGTTATACCTCGATCGGGTCAAGGAAGGTTATGCGAAGAAGTTGGCTCATATGTGGCACGGTCATTTCCGTGTAGCAGAGCTGATCGATGAGCATGCTGCCCGTCTGATCACGATCGGCACGGATTATAAAGTTTTTCCAATCGTGCATGTGTCCAAACTGAAGCTGGTCAGAGAGTTCCCCGATCGGCCTAAAATACCCTGTCTGGTGCACGAAGCGGAGAGATTCGATTTTGACGAAGCTCTTCTGCCGGAAGACAGTTGGGAAATACCATTGGAAGAGGAAGAATTCGAGGTGGAAAAAGTTCTAGATGTACGATCGGTCAAGAAGACGCGTTTCGGTCGCACCCACCGAGAGTATATGGTCCGCTGGAAGGACCATGATGAATCAACTTGGGTTGACGGGCTCGACTTGAATTGTGGGGCTCTTCTACGAGATTTCGAGCGAGAAAGAGTCAGTCGGAATCTCTTCGCAGTGATGCAGACTCATGAATATGAAGATCAAGACACACAGTAGCACCGATCAGTATATCGATCGGTGTGAATATGTGTAAGGTCTGAATTATTGTGAATTAGTGTGATGAACTGTGATGAACTGGAGTAGGTGAATGACGAACGTGGTGATGATTTTCGCAATGTGGATGGAAAGTGTTTATGATAACGTGTTGGTGCAAGCTTGGAGAAAGTGACGAGATTTGATTAAGGGATCAGATGATCAGGAGTTTGAAAAGAATGATGACATGTATTATGGATTATCTGGTCAGCTAACTGCCACATCAAGAATCTCAATCGCCCCACAGACGGCCGATAGTCAGAGCCGGATGTTCTCCGATCTGGTTCTGGTTCTGATTGCGCCAGGGCTCCTTCCGATCGATCTGGGTCAAAGCTTCCTTCAGGTCTGTGACCGGCTCGTCACAATGAAGACCGGGATACCAGACGCCGTCGTCATCTAATACCCCGGCTTTCTCAACCCGACGCTTGGCCATATGGAGAACCACAGGATATAAGAAGATGTCGATGTCGCATTCGCGGGCCAGCATCCCTCCCAGAACGAACTGGCATAGGGTCTGCCAGGCTTTGCCCGCCCGACTCCGGCGCCTCTTTCGTTTTTTTTGGAACGAGATCAGGCCTTGATCATGTTGCGCTCGACCAGGAGGAAGCACTAGATAGTGCGTAGACTCCCAGATCGCTTGGCTGTAGGTTTCATTGACAGCCTTCACTCGACCTAAGAACGAGTCGATCCACGATGTCGATGCAAACATGGACCCCAGCTTGGGGAGGACGAGCACTTTCCATGGCTCATCTTCGTACAGACGGGCGATTTGTGGCGCTGTTACCAGGTCCTCCCGCCATGCAGAAGCGTCAGGAGCCTTTGGAGCTGGAGTAAAAATCCAGGAGTCCGGGCGCGATAGAGATCGGGCTAATATCTGCTTGGTA
Source organism: Peronosclerospora sorghi (assembly GCA_026184515.1). Classification (NCBI taxonomy): domain Eukaryota; phylum Oomycota; class Peronosporomycetes; order Peronosporales; family Peronosporaceae; genus Peronosclerospora; species Peronosclerospora sorghi. The sequence goes on along the minus strand of CM047591.1, from coordinate 11,021,249 downwards.
AAAGCTGATTGGTACAAGATACCGATCTGCCACGAAGACCATGGCGAAGTGGCATCCGAAGTCTGCGATGGGAGAGGTCGATCTCCGGTCAAGAACCCTTTCAATCGGGCGTGGCGGTGCAGCCCAGATGTGCCGGGCTGGAACGAAGGCAACGGTCCGGTCGACTTGCGCGTCGGCGCAGCACCATCACCCTGGGAGCTGATCGCCTTATTAGCCCCCGATGCAGGTTTCGCAGGTACGGAACCTCGGCGTCGATCGGATCTGGACTTGGATAACGCAGTGATCAAGAACTCGGAATCGCTCGATCCGCCCCCCCCCGAGTCCTCATCTCTATACGCTTGGTGTGAGCGGCGTGGGGTGCGAGGGCGCACGAGATTTGGTGATGCTATATTTTTCACCTGCATCCGATCTTGGACTTGGGAGATGCACCAGCGTCTTGGCTTTCTTCAGGGCACCGCTCGCTTCTCCTCGAGTTCGGAGTCGCGCGCTATGCCCCGCGCCCTTGAGCCCTTCGACGCGTCCTTACGCTTCTTGGAAGTTTTCGGAATTTCGGGGGTGCTTACTTTTGGCCAATGAGTGGCGTCGGGTCTGATATTGATGCAGATCGACCAGAACGGCCGATGCAGACCGGTAAACGCTAGAACATGCAGCCGGACGCCGGTGCAACAAGTTAGTCAACTGTTGGTAGCACCGGTTTACGGCCGCCCAGCGACGATCTGATTCTTGGGTCCAGGCGTCCGATAGGGCCTGGAAGGACTCTACATTCCCGATCTGCTCCCGGACCACGACCTGCAACTCGCCGATCTGCCTCTCCAGGTCACCATGTTGGGTGCTGAGTAAGGTCCGATCGGACTGGTCCTCCAACCTCTTCCGGTCGACCACCGCGAGCTGTTCCAGGAGGTAGGACCTATAAGCCTCCAAGCGAAGACAGATCGTGCCGTGCGCCGATCAGCCCATCCAAGATAGGCCGGAGATGATCGCAATGATCAGGCGACTGCCGATCAGCCGTGAATAAGGCGTCGAACGTTTTGGCGATGTCGGCGAGCAACCGATCTACATGCAAAGTAGGGTCAGAGTAGACCCAAGATGGAAACAGACCGATGGCCTACCTTGCGTTGCTTGTTGGATGATCTGAGCCAGGAGACGTGCGTTTTCAGCGGTCACCTCCCTCAACCTCGTGGACATCGGGATCAACGTATCAACCTCCTTCCGCAGTTGCAGGATTCAAGAATCCCTGACGTCTAACTGGAACTGGAGCTCCTTGACTGTTTTCCGGAGCTGGTCGGCCTCGATCTGATGCCTTTCCGGTATGTCGGACTCTGAAGTGCTGTGAGGGCTGTCAGATCGGGCCGATCTGGTCGGCGAACCGATATGGGGCGATGAGGAACGCAGGGCACCTGTAGCAAATAATGTCAAGAGAGGTTATAAGAGGATTAGGTGTACAAGGCAAGTACTTGGCGAAGGTGGACTCAGAGATCCGTCCATTGGTGAAGTCCGCTTCTGTGAAGATCTGGATATGATGATATCGGGCCGCTACCGTTGCGCGGCTGCGACCAGACTCAGGGGCTGCTGTGGCGAAGTGGACACAATAAATTTGGTCGTTTTGCGTCAGCAGCACACCGATCGGCTTATCGGCGATCGGATTGGTGGAAATCCAGGAGCTTTTAAGCCTGTCATGTGCAAGAGGTGTCAAGAACACGGATTTTGGTAAGTCACATGAGATTGCGTGTACCTACATATTTTCATGTTTGTACATATTGGGGACCATAGGGGGTAGGGAGTTTAGTGTTGTTTTTTGGTTTTGCCTGCTAAGAGCGTTTTTGGTTTTACGTCTTAATTGTTGGGCCTTTTACTCAACCGGAAGTCGTTTCGCCTTGTACGTCAGTCGCCTCTGCACGCCGCAGAGTGTTTGGGAGCGGAGGGTCGAGTAATCCTCTCCAGCTCATTATACTCGACCGGGACGCGTTACAGACGCACTTGGCCCGCCGGAAGTCCCTCGACGGGAGTACACTTTAGTCGGCTTCTCAAGTTCAAGTTACGCACGTTTGGAACGTGTTATTAAGTTTTTTGGATTGTTACGTGGAGATATCGTTCGTGAAGTGTATCACGTTCTCATTTGTATCTCCCGATTGGATTATTGGAGTTTATTCTCATATTGGTTGGGCTCTACGATCGGTTGAGCGATCTGCCCTTTGGAGTATACTCACTCCAAGTATAACTGGTCTGCCCGTACCCAGGGTGAAGAGTCCGCCCATGGTATACCACCCAGCACGGTCTCCCACATTTAGACCACAAGTCGATTCCCAGCACCGGTCCACCGAGTGTTTTACCAGCCCATTCCATCGGGTATGCAATGTGAGATGAAGAACAAATCGTACCAGGCGTCCTGTGTTGATGATCGGTCGTCTACCAGCAGCGGACGATCGGATCGGATCGTAGGCGAGGGTTCGCGGGGTACCCCCCCCCGTAAGTTGGACGTCCGGGCACGATGGTGGTCAGGTTCTCAAAACTACGGTGTTCTATTTTGAACTTGACTCCACCACAGCACTGAGTGCGTTTTTGGCCCACCGGTAGGCGTAGAGTGTGAGAACTCACCCCGCAACTCCGCCCGCTGTGTCGGCGGTTCTTCTGTAAATGTTTTTTGGTATTGGGAACGTGATTGAGCAGTACTCTCGCCTCTTCCCCGTTTGGTTCACGTTTGGCCCCTAGAATTCGGCTGCTGTAAGCGCCCCACGGGAATGTGGTGGGGCGGCCGATCAAAGTTTTTACGCTTGACCAGGCGGTACCACGGCGCCCTGACTGCCGACTAACGAAGGGGGTCCTCCGGTTGTCCTTGACTGCTTGTGTTTCTGCTCACCTTGTGTACCCGACGGCTTAGGCGTGGGTCGCTCTCCAGGAGGTGGGGAAGTAAACACGGCCATTCCTTGATGCAATATTGTGGAACCTGTAATGAGTTGCTCGGGGTGATGATCAGGCGTGGTCAGGTATAATCGAGCTCGAATCAGGTGCGAACAGGCTTGATCAACAGTGATCAGGCTTGGGCAGGCACCGAAAGTCGTTGATCAGCTGTAATCAGACTTGATCAGGCTTGATCAGGCACTAAAAGTAGTTGATCAGCTGAGATCAGACTTGATCAGGATTGATCAAGAACTAAACGTAGTTGATCAGCCGAGATCAGACTTGATCAGGCTTGATCAGGCACTGAAAGTGGTTGATCAGCCGAGATCAGGCTTGATCAGGCTTGATCAGGCACCAAAAGTAGTTGATCAGCTGAGATCAGAATTGATCAGGTGCCAAAAGTCGCTCAGGTACAAGTTGGTGTGATCTGCGAGTTGTTGATGGCGGGTCACGAGTTGCAGAGTGTCGATCAGGTGTTGATCGGCGAAGGGGGTACTTGATCAGGCAGTGGAAGGCTTCACTGCCTGATCACGGAGCCTCTGGAGTCTTCAACAGCTAAAAGAACACCCAAATATCTGTATTCCTAGCCTCGATCTACGAGGGGGGTAAATTTCACTTAATCCGCCTAGAGTTACCGTGGGGCGCTTGCAGCAGCCGAACTCTAGGGAACAAACGCGAACCAAACGTGGAGAGGTGAGAGCACTGCTCAATCACACTCCCAAAGCCAAAAAACTTTACAGTGTAACCGCTGACACAGCGGGCGGAGTAGCGGGGTGAGTTCTTGACACTCTACGCCTGCCGGTGGGCCAAAAAATGCACTAGGTGCTCCCGCCCAGGACGTAGAGATGCGTAGAGGTAGGGGAGGCGCAAAGGTGCCGTCCCTGCAGTTCCAAAGGGGTTGAACGCAAAAGGAGAGCTTTATTATTGCTTAAATCCTAAGAACTACCAATTTCCTAATATCCACCAATCAGAACTAACTTTCCAGCGTCCTCCGTCGACCAGTCGACCTGATTTATCCGTCGTCCGTCGCTGTTCGTCGGTGTTCGCTGAGTACCTGTACGTAATCGTCCCATCTTCCTATGCGCTGTCTATGTCCCGACTATGTGCACGACGGCTGTACACGCAACTGTATAAGCCGTGGTACCCACAATCCTATACGATTACGTACCGATTTTGACCGTAATCGCCCCCCTAAATTAGGCCCTATAATTAGGCCCTATAATTAGGCCCTATAATAAGGCCCGTTATTTGGCCCAATTATAACACGCTTTACGAAAGCCTCCCCTGATCCTCGTCCAAGCCGTACAGCGGTTGGGCCGAGGGTCGATCATGCCGTTAGATATCGTGGATCATGCCACCGTAGGTCGGCTTGTCTACCATGACGTCATCGGCCAGGTGATAATCACCCATCAATCTGCCTGCCCCTTCTCCCGCCTATCAGGTCCCGTTATATCAGGCTGTTACCGTTAGTGGTACGACCTTCGCGATCCAACTATCACCCTTCACCAACCGTGTCATCTGCGATCAAGCTGTCTCGATCAGGCATTCCTGCTTTTCCATCATGCAAGCGATAACGGACGACACCCCGGCAAACGCCACCGACACTCCTTCCCTGGATCAGGCCGCAGCTTATCAGGCGATCGCTGCTATCAATCGGGCTTACAGATTGCAAGTGGCTCTACACGCGCGTGATGATCAGATCGCCACGTTATCTGACTAGCTCGCGATGAGTGAAGACACTGTCACGATGCTTCGGCAGCAGCTCGCTCGTGCCAAACGCGCCGTGGTGGAGCGAGATGTTGCGATCAAGCGGGACGCCTTCAAAAAGCTCAAGCCATTGCGTGATTTCGTCGACACCACAGTAAATGATCTCCAGACCAAGTTGAAGACCATCGAAAGCGCTATGGTCGATCAATAAAAACTCATGGTCGATCAGCGCGCACAGATCCGGGATCTGGAAGGCCGTCATGCCCGTGATAGGTATCTGCGATCGGTGCATGAAGACACCATCGCTGATCAAGCGCGGGAGCTGGATCAACTTCAGCGGCGCCTAGCCAAGTTACAAGAAGAATACGATCGGGCTGCTTCTCGGAATCAGCGCTTGTTCGAACAGGTGTTCAGGCTCTCCGCCGAGATTGATAAGCGCAAACACCAGTTTAACCGCCTTCGTAAGAAGAACAAGTCCAATTGCCTGAAGATGGACGAGTATACTGCCATCATGGTCCAGGCGCAGGAACTATCTGATCGGTTCAAGGGAGTGTCTGACCTCCAAACTGATCTGGAGGATCTGCACGCCGCATATTCTCAGCTGGAGAACGAACATTCCGCCATGCAATGCCGCTTCGATCAAGTTTCTGTAGAACGCTACACGTTGCGCCATCAACTGCAGGAGGTTCAGGGCTAAGTCACACAGTTGCGCTCGTTTCACTCGGACCTTCAGTATCAGTTGGCTGGTATGTCGTTGCGGATGCAGATCACACCAGTTATCCGCACCCCTTCGGCGGGTTCTGATCAAGCTACATCGCCAGCTGGCCTTACTGACCCTCCTGACGGCTCTATCAGCCACGCCGCCCCTTCGCCGAAAAGGCGTACTCAGCGTTCCCGATTATCCCCTCGGTTGAAGCGGCCACGCCTCCTTTCTCCTATTTTGGAGGCAAATACGGAAGACGATGATCCCCCAACTCCTGATCAGGACGATGAAGGCGGTTTTCCTGGCCCGATAGCTTCTATACCTTCCACTCCTACAATAAGAGAGTTAGGGAGCGAGGATCTACCTGATCAAGTCACTGCCGGGTCTCTTTTTCCGCGTACGGGTGATTTCCGGACGTTAACCGCGGTATCTGATGATGCCAGTGACGTCTACATCCTGCCGTGGACTCCGGATCAGCTTGGTAGGTTTGATCTGCGTAACGTCAAGTCCCAAGCGGTCTTTGACTACTTAACCCGCCCCGTAGGATGGTTGTTCCCGGCTGCCGTGCACGCCCCTCCGGCTGATTCATGTTCCAGTCATTTAATCACCCAACCGGAAGTGGAGCCGCTGTATTATCAATGCCCTTGGGGCGTTTTCATGACCATGTTGCACCCCCTTTCTTTTCGCTCAGTCGGCTGGTTTGCCGACTTCGAGACAAAGTACTGGTTGTTTCTCGAACATCACGCGCTGGCGATCTGGGAGTCGACACATTATCTCCCTATCGCGTAAGGCCTTCGCGACACGGTTGACTTCTTCCGGAACTACTACAACAGTCGCCGCCAACGCAGAAGTCGTGCCGGGGCGACCTGGAAGAGGGTCGTGGATTTTGTCCTGCGGGGGATGATCGACGGAAGATGTGATCTCGACATTTTCCTGGACCCGCCGATCACCCATTGTGTTCGCAACCGTCCTTTGAAGTATGCCCCGGCCGACGATGGGTCGTGGTACCCAGGGTTCCTTTCGGGCCCGCCACCCCGGACCCTATTGGACGCGTTAAAAGAGGTTGATACATTTGAGCCTTGGCGGGTTCAATATCGTTCCTCCCCTGAAAACCTCCCTGGCCTTAAAATCCCTCGTATTCGTCGCAAGTTCTTTGGGTCTAGTTAATCGGTTGATCGTTCCGTCCTTAATCAATAAACAATCTTGATCACGCCATTTCCACTGTACTTCTTTACTTCTCAATGAATGATATAAACCGGTATTCTGTCGTCTTATCTTTCGTTACTCCATCACCTTCTCTTGCAATATCCATCGTAAACACATCACCTCAAGTCATTTATCACTTCTTCATCAATTGCGAGTTTCGTTAATAATTTTTCTTCAATCGGTAATTCTTCGATCGTAATTCATGTCCAGTCTGCCGATCACGCATTAGTTGGACTCTTCTTCCACTTACATCACGTCAAACCGATGTCTGTTGATCATTTTCCTTTTGAAGTCCTTGATCAGAGCATCACAGCTCAAGTCTTCCTCGTCTACCCACGACGGCTCAGTATAACCTTTCCAGTAAACTTGATATTCGCGTAACGTTCTTCCATATCTAGTCTTTCTACCTGATCGGACATCGGTGATACGATCAACTTCAAATTCATCTGGATCTAGCGTCCTTTCCCAGCTGTTTTCAGGTAACAAAGCTTCATCGAAGTCAAAACGATTCTCTATCCCAGCTTTTAGTGCCGTAGTAGGGCGATCTGGAAATTCCTTGACCAATTTCAACTTGGACAGATGCACTACTGGGAACATACGATAGTCGGTGCCAGCCGTATCCAGTCTCGCCGCATGATTACCGATTACCCCATCGACTCTGAAGGGTCCATGCCACATGTGCGCCAGTTTCTTCGCGAACCCTTCTTTCACCCGATCAAGGTATAATCAGACCCTTGATCCAGCTTCGATCTTGTGTGGTGTCACTTGATCATTGTGCATTTCAGCTCGCTCAGCCATCGCTTGATGCAATCGAGCGCTCACTTGATCACGGGCGTAACGATAGTCCTTTTGCAGCTTATATCTCCACCGGTGAGCATCCCGGTCTTTACGCCGAATTCCGCCCAGTTGCAATGTCGATTCCAACGATGATCGTGGGTCCCACCCATACGCCAAATAAAATGGTGTTTCACCACGAATGCGATCGGGGGTCGAGTTCAGCGCGAATACCAGCCGCTCTGCATACAAGCTCCAATCTTTCTGGCCGGCATCTGCTACATACATCTTGATTGCTCGCGTGATCGTCTGCACCGTCCTCTCCGCCTTGCCATTTGCCTGTGGACGGTATGACATAAAGGCACTCTGACATTGTCCCAAGATTTTGTTGAACGCGCGAAATACCTCCGACATAAAACCTGGTTCACGATCGTGCCGGATCACTTCGCTAGCCCCGAATCGTCGAAACACACAGTCTTCATAATTTTCGGCAACTTTCTGCGCTGTGCGAGACGATCCAGCTTTCGCGATCACCATACCCGTGAACAGATCTGTCCAAATCAGCAGTTCAGTATGTACATTCGTCGATCGGGGTAGTGACGGGATATGATCCATGGCTATCACTTGGAATGGGTACGTAGCCTCGATATTCCCCGGCTACATGCCCTTGATTGTAGGTTTGCCTTTCCCCGTCTCGCAATCTACGCATTGTCCGACAAACTTTTGTACGCTTCGGAAAAGACCACGCCAATGGAAGTATCGTCTGATCCGCTGATATGTACGCCCTATTCCTTGGTGTTCTCCTTCCAAGCTCACATGATAGTGGTGGAGGACATCTGCATGTAGGGTCTCGGGTAAGACCAGCTTAATCGAAGAGTGTTATCGTCTTGATCATATTTGTCATCGTTGGCTTTTCTTTTAGCCATTTTTCCACAGTATATCAGCAATCCTTGTTCATCGACATCGTAGTTGTCAGCAATTTTCGCGCAGTCCTTAACCTCGTCTGCGCTCAATTATGAGACGTCACCATACAAATAACTTCGCAAATCATGAATCCATTTCTCTTCGTCCTGTGCCTTTTCACCCGTTCCGCCCTTATACCGGCTATATATATATCGGGCCACGTTGACGGTCGCGGCTGATGTAAGTTACGTGATCGTGTCATCACTAGTAATTGCGGGGAAGTGGGATCTTCATTCCAAGTGATCACTTCCGGCAACCTGTTGAGATCAGTCAATTCCTCCAGCTGTTTCACGTCATCGATTTCAATTCTTGTTCCAACCTGCATAGCCCTAGTGGTGATGTGATCTGCACTCTTATTCCACTCTCTTTTGACATGCACTAGATCATGATCCGACCATTCGCGAAGGAGATTGAACGCACGCTGTTGCAACACTTGCAATCGCGGAGCTTTACACTCTATTTCGCCGCGCATTTGCCGGATTACTAAATTCGACTCTCCACACACGATCATCCTTCCTTTGGGGTATCTCGACAGTAAGTCCAAACTTAAAAGCAATCCATGGTATTCCGCTTCGTTCACCGTGATATCAGGTGCATGATCGGCTACCGCGGTCATAATCTTCCACTCCGGTAATTTCCATCGATAGCGCCGAACACGCCTACACGTCGCTTGACATTTGCAGATCCATCGAAACTAATCACGTAGAGTTCTTCGCCTTTTCCGACCGTAGGAGGTGGTACTTCAATAATCTGCCGCGGTTAATTTTTCTGTGCGATCGCAATCAGTGCCTCATCGTTTTCAGTGCGAGGAGTGATACTCGCAGCTAAATCCCCCAGTACCTCCTCTTCTCCTTGTACGCATTTCTTGATCTCGAGGTCCCATTGTGATAAGATCGCAGCCCATCTGCCCAGCCGTCCGTCCAACCCGTTGGATGTTAGTAACCATCTCAGCGTGGATAAACGCGACAATACAGTGATCGTCTTTCCGACCAGCATCGTGAAATAAACATCCAAAACCCGTAGAAGCGCCAGAACTTCCTTTTCGACGGGGCTGTAGTTCAGCTCACCTTTCTTCAACGTTCGGCTGGCGAATGCCACGGGATAATACACTTGATCATGTTCTCGTACCAGCGCAGCGGATACTGCACACTTGCTGGCGTAAACCACGATCACTGGCGTTTTGTTCTGATCAAAGTGGCGCAGGGTTGGAGCTGACGCAATCTTCGCCTTCATCATGCTGAATGCTACTTTTTCCCTGATTAATCGGTCACCTTCCTCATCCATATTCTCCTTTTTCAACGATCGTCTCTTTAACTCTTGATACTCCATTTCCCTTAATTCGTAGAGCACAGCGGCATAAATCGCGAAATCTTCGATAAACCGACGGTAGTAGTTCAAACTCCCCAAAAACGATTGCATGGCCCGTAAGGTGCCAGGGAAAGGCAAATCAATCAGATCATCCAAATTTTTCGGATTTGTTTCCAAACCTCGGCTAGAGACATGATGCCCTAAATAGGGAACTTCGTTTCGCCCCCAGTACGATTTGGCCACGCTGATCGACAAATTCCATTGATCGCACTTCTCCAACAAACGATGCACCTTGTCACACAGGGTAGTGACACAGGGTAGTCCATTTGGGTGCAGGGATCAAGATATCATCGATATATGATCGCCGCTGTAGTACAGACGGGCCCGGTGTTTGGTCGGGCTCTCCCACAGTAAATACATCAGCCGATTCGTCAGCACCTTCCTTAACCTTGATATACCCATATAAAACATTATCAATCAACCACTGGTAGATTTGCGGAGCATTCTTTAGGCCAAAAGGCATCATTCCATTCGAACAATCCAAACGGAGTGACAAACGCCGAAATCTGACGCGCTCGATCGGTCATAGATACGACCCAAAAACCACTCGCCATATCCAAAGAGAAAAACCACAACGCTTTATCCAAATCTTCGAGTAGATCAGAGATCATTGGATATACCATAAGGCGCGTGAGTTGATTCACCGCGCGATAATCGATACATAAACGAATATCAACCCCATTCTTTTTACGATGATCACTATAGGTGATGCCCAGGGTGACGTAGACGGTTGAATGATCTTGGTATCCAATAGCCCTTTGATCAAAGCCGATAACTTCTCGCGAAATTTTGGAGCCACCTTACGACACTTTTGGTCGATCGGGAGCGCATTGCTTACATCGATATCACAAACAACTCCACGTGCATCAGGAGGTAGTGTGTTCCCCTTTCCGATCAACAGATGTTTCTTCGCCTAAATTATATCGAGAAGCTGATTAATTTCTTCTGGCGTGTTGACCAAGGGGTATCCGTCTAGAAAATCGTCCATAGTTACTACTTCGGTGCTTGCAGATACTTCGGGCAACGTAGCAAGCTGCTTTCTCCAGTTCTTCCAAATACAAATCTCCACCTTCATGGTAACAAACTTGATCATCGATAGGGATTACGCCAACTTCGATAGGATCGGCTGAGACAGGTAATCATGCGTATCTTGACTAGGCGTATCTCTTGTAACAGGTTGTTCAACTCCGTGATCAGGGGTCGGACCTTTCATCTCCGGCTCTTGATTGCACCGCGCTTGCACCTCTTGCACCTTTTGCGGCCCTCCGGTTACCAATGCCACAGATGTAGCGATCGGGTCCGTAGGGAGTACTAAAATACTTCGAGGAGTAGGATATTCCCTCTTCTCGACTAGGGGACCTTGATCGACACTTTCTTGGTCGTCATTCGCAGAATCGTTAGACGCTTCATACGCGAGATTTTGCCACTCCGTGTAACAATTAGACCCTATCGAAACAAATCCAGGGCGACGGGGCACATCATCTTTGTTCATCCAGATGCCTAAAATCGTCTCATCTTTCGCGATGATCGGATGATCAACAACGTTCGTAACCCGCAGGTATCGCAAATTTCCCATGCCCCTAGTTATATTGGGGACCCAATCTTTTCCACGAGTAATCCACAACTTTCGAGATCGCTGGTCATAAATTCGAACCTCGTCAGATCGACCTACTGGGATCTGTTCTTACTGATTGAGTTTCATATAATTACAACTCGATCCATACAGCTGTCGGCGCCCCTCAAATTGGGATGATCACCTCATCAGGCAAACTTAGTGCACCGTGAGCGAAATCTAATCGAACACCAGCTGGTATCATAAAATCCATACCCAGTATAGCATCTTGACCAACAATCTGCCCACCCATTCATGGAAATAATAGACCAACGAGCCTGCTAACGTAATCTTGATTTTAGTTCGCCCTTCCGTGAGGTATGCACTTCATCCAATGCCGACACATTCTTGCGTTTGACTCTTGTCGATCTGACAACTCACCTTACGAGCAAAGGTTGAGTCGATGATCGACACTTCAGCACCAGAATCAAATAATATCGTGGCACGTTCGTTATTGATTTTACCACTCGCCTTGGCTTGTTCAAACCATTTCTTTGTCGAGTGGTACTTCCAATATCCGCGCGATTCACCTGGAAGTAGATCAACCTCTATGATCACCGGGGACCGAGAAAACTCATCTATATGGAAATTAGCCCAGCGTGGTAAATCAGGCTGATCACATTTATCATTATCTCTTTCTGCTGCTTGATCAGACCTCTTCTTATCCCCATATGCAAAAATACACAAACCACAAAGCTCTTCTCGTACCAGATTCCAACCTGGCGAGCGTCCTAGTTTAACAAATCTTTAGCTTCCTTGGGCAGCATTCCAGCAGGCTTGGTGGGATTGTACCACTGGCGGATGCGGTTGTAAAACTCTTCCATAGGGCACTTGCCCGCATCGTGAACTTCGCCGCAGGATCGACAGACGTATAAACAATGATCGGTCGGATGTCCCTTCTTGCCACACTTGAGACAGGTCAGGCGCTTCCAGCAACGACGATTATCGTGCCTGATCGACCCACAATGACTGCATTTCTTCACCGCCCCTTCATCGACTGCACTTGAATCACTTCGATTACCCGATCGGGACTCGCCAGGCTGATCGAGCGCCCCTGGTTGGTCGCATATAGCAGCAATCTTGTAACGGCGCTGATCTCCATCGCTTCCAATGTCGTCGGCACTTGATTCTTCACTTCCAGACGACACCTTGATCGCGCGTACTGCCTTGGACTTTCGCGCTGGGGCAGGAGCCCGATCATCGCCGAACTTCTGGAGGAATCGGCTGGTTCCTACGGGCGCTGTTGGCTGGTACCACATATTACGTGCATACGCTCGCAATGTCTCTTCCAGGTCTGCCGCGGTGTCTAACCGCAAAAGCGCCAGTTGACCAGTGAGCTCGCGATTGGCCAATGTATCCAAGAAATGTTGTACATGTTCACTTAAAGTCGTGGGCGATCCATCCCTGATCGGCAACTTGGCTCGCAATCCCGCCACATTCAACCGGTGCAGATATTCGATTGGGATTTCATCCGACCTCTGCTTCGTATAATAGTACTGGCGGATGCCGATTGTCCACTTCCACAATATTGAACTTCAAACTCATCCACAAGATTTTTCCAACTTGATCGAGCGCTTCTACTCAGCTGGCGATGCCAATTGCGCGCTGTTCCTTTTAGTAGATCGCCTAGGATCATACACTTTTCAGGATCAGAAGCTTGATCCCGCATAAATGCTGACTTGAGGCGACTAATCCAATTCCGCGCTTGATCTTCATCCCCTTCCTTTCCCGAAAATTCCTTTATATCACCGATCGCAGACATTCGAATCCTGGGGATCGTCTGTTGATCAGGCATCCCAGTACGTGCGGACGCAACGGTGGCTCGTCGTGGTAGTGTGATCGGCTCATCTGGGTCAATGTACTCGCTCTGGGATCGTTGATCATGGAACGATTATACTGATTCATGTCAACGTCCTTGATCGTTGCCGATCATTCTGGATTCGAGTGCTGCTGGCGAAGTGAATGCACAGATTACATGTCAAATTCCTTGATCGACGCAGCTCTTCCAATCTTTAGCTGGCGGTTTTTTCCGCCGACGACTCCAGGTGTCAGCTTGCGTCTTTCTTCAGCCAGAAACTTCTCCATAGCCTTGTCAAAGAATGTCTGCAGCTGTGGACTTTGCGATACTTGATCATCTTCTACCTTGATCGATTGAGGTTCCATCTTGATAGCCGAAAACTTGGATTCATCCTTCTGGCAAACGGACATCCTGGTGATCTTGGGCTCTATACTTCCGGCACTACTCGACTCCACTTCAGGTTCATCGCCTTCGGAAGGGGCAGATTCGTAACACTATGATCCCGTGTGTTCTGCCACGTTGATCGACGGTCCCGCTTCAATCTTCAGCGGGGAGTGCGAGGGCTCCACCTTAGTAGTTTGGTCCACGATGGGTACCAACAGATAAAACAACTGCTGGGTAGATTCTGACAGATCTTCTGGATCCTGATCAAACACCTCTTCAGCATCGTAGGCGCCTGTAGTCAGACCTGCCTGCTTGATCAGGCGTGTTAGCCTCATTACGATCTTGAACTTGTCTCTCCCATCCGTAACTGGCTGATCGACCGGTCCGTTCAGCTTCCCGCTGATCATGACCCCAAGTAGGCTCATGATCGAATTCGTCAAAAAGAAATCTTACAGTTTTCCTTTATAAACCTTTCGGTAAAACGTCCTCACCAGATCGGCTTCCGTTGGTGGCGTACTTGATCGACTTTCGTCGCTCTCCGACCCAGGCGCCTTCATCAACACCTTCGGCTGGTCGGTCTTGTAATACTCCGCCACCGGATCCCAATCCGGATCAATATACACACATATTTTCGGCGGATCCTAACTTGCGTTACGATCCGCATGGGCTCCCGAAGGAGTCTCGGCGGGTGTTTGAGGCTTCTCCTCCTTTATTTCATCAAGATTCCTCCCCAGCTCCTGATGATCAGCATTTCCTTCGTTCTTCAGGCATGACGACGGCGAACTGCCTTCCATCGTCACAACCTCCTCCTCCTTTTCCACCTTTATCTTCACTTCTGCTTCCGATTCCGTTTTCACTTCCACATCAGCTCCATCTTGCGTAGAATCGCGGTGATATCCCGCGTCGCCCAAAGATCCGGGCAAGCGCACCATTGTGGTGGAGCGGCCGATCAAAGTTTTTGACGCTTGATCAGGCGGTACCACGGCGCCCGGACTGCCGACTAACGAAGGGGGTCCTCCGGTTTTCCTTGACTGCTTTTGTTTCTGCTCACCTTGTGTACCCGACGGCTTAGGCTTGGGTCGCTCTCCAGGTGGTGGGGAAGTAAACACGGCCATTCCTTGATGCAAGATTGGGGAACCTGTAATGAGTTGCTCGGGGTGCTGATCAGGCGTGATCAGGTATAATCGAGCTCGAATCAGGTGCGAACAGGCTTGATCAACAGTGATAAGGCTTGGGCAGGCACCGAAAGTCGTTAATCATCTGTAATCAGACTTGATCAGACACCAAAAGTAGTTGATCAGCTGAGATCAGACTTGATCAGGCTTGATCTGGCACTGAAAGTGGTTGATCAGCCGAGATCAGGCTTGATCAGGCTTGATCAGGCACCAAAAGTAGTTGATCAGCTGAGATCAGAATTGATCAGGTGCCAAAAGTCGCTCAGGTACAAGTTGGTGCGATCTGCGAGTTGTTGATGGCGGGTCACGAGTTGCAGAGTGTCGATCAGGTGTTGATCGGCGAAGGGGGTACTTGACCAGGCAGTGGAAGGCTTCACTGCCTGATCACGGAGCCTCTGGAGTCTTCAACAGCTAAAAGAACACCCAAATATCTGTATTCCTAGCCTAGATCTACGAGGGGGGTAAATTTCACTTAATCCGCCTAGAGTTACCGTGGGGCGCTTGCAGCAGCCGAACTCTAGGGACCAAACGCGAACCAAACGTGGAGAGGTGAGAGCACTGCTCAATCACACTCCCAAAACCAAAAACCTTTACAGTGTAACTACTGACACAGAGGGCGGAGTAGCGGGGTGAGTTCTTGACACTCTACGCCTGCCGGTGGGCCAAAAAATGCACTAGGTGCTCCCGCCCAGGACGTAGAGATGCGTAGAGGTAGGGGAGGCGCAAAGGTGCCGTCCCTGCAGTTCCAAAGGGGTTGAACGCAAAAGGAGAGCTTTATTATTGCTTAAATCCTAATAACTACCAATTTCCTAATATCCACCAATCAGAACTAACTTTCCAGCGTCCTCCGTCGACCAGTCGACCTGATTTATCCGTCGTCCGTCGCTGTTCGTCGGTGTTCGCTGAGTACCTGTACGTAATCGTCCCATCTTCCTATGCGCTGTCTATGTCCCGACTATGTGCACCACGGCTGTACACGCAACTGTATAAGCCGTGGTACACACAATCGTATACGATTACGTACCCGATTTTTTGTCCGTAATCGCCCCCCCCTAAATTAGGCCCTATAATTAGGCCCTATAATAAGGCCCTATAATAAGGCCCTATAATAAGGCCCGTTATTGGGCCCAATTATAACATGCTTTACGACAGGAACTCTAGGTGGATTAGAGAAAATTCCCCTTCCTCGTAAATTCTAGGCTAAGAATACATATATTTGGGTGTTCTTTTAGCCGTTTAAGACTCCAGAGGCTCTGTGATCAGGCAGTGAAGACTTCCGCTGCCTGATCAAGTACCCCCTTCGCCGATCAACACCTGATCGACACTCTGCAACTTGCGACAAGCGTTAATCTGTTCGCAACTCGCGCCGACTAGTCTCTGATCGACTAAATCGATAAGACCGATCAGACCGATCAGGCCGATCAGGTCGATAACGATATGACTTTTGTGACTATTGGCTCTGATCACCCCTGATCACCCCCTGATCAACGACCGGAGGCCCTGATCATCGACTATTTGCGCCTGATCAAGCCTGATCAAGTGTGATCAAGCCTGATCGCAACAGTTTCTTCATCACGAGTCACTCAATCTTGCAACAAGGAATTGCAGCGTGCCATCCCCGCCACCTGGAGAGCGACCCACGCCCAAGCCGTCGGGTACACAAGGTGAGCAGGAAAACAAGCAGTCAAGAGACAACCGGAGGACCCCCTTCGTTAGTCGACAGTCCGGGCGCCGTGGTAACGCCTGGTCAAGCGTCAAAAACTTTGATCAGCCGCTCCACCACAATAGTGTGGTGAAGTGTACCACAAATTTGGTCACTTTTGGTCAAGGCAGTTGGTCGAGTTTCCGATTGGTCCAAATAAGGGGGGCTTTTTATCCTATCAAAATCAAGGAGTGTCAAGAACGCTGGTCTTGGGTGAGTCACCTGACTTTGGGTATTTTACATAATTTTGTGTGGGTACATTAGGGACCATAGGGAGGTAGTATTATTGGTTAGTTGTGGATTTGCCTAAAAGAGAAGAAGTAGTTTGGATCTTTTGGTTTTGCCTTCGGGCTAACACCTCAACAGGAGGTCGTTTAAACCTTTGCTATGTGCATCAGTCGCCTCCGCCCGCCGCGGAGTGTTTGGGAGAAGAGGTTCGAGTAATCCCCTCTAGCTCATTATACCCAGTCTGGACGCGCCACACGCGCATTTGGCCAGCCGGAAGTCCCTCGACGGGAGCACGCATTGGTCTACTTACTCAAGTTTAACTCAAGTACGTTTGGAACGTGCTATTCACTGGATTGGTCGTTACATGGAGATACCGTTTGTGGGGTTTCACGGGTATATTGGGTCTTTACGTGGACATATTGGCTTATTGTAACATTGGTTGGAGTTTAGACCGGTTTTGGTCTTCTCTCATATTGGTCAGGGGCTAGACCGGTTGATTGGTCTACCCTCTATTATTTCGTATTGGTCAGGTCTAGATCGTTTGGACGATCGACCTATTGGAATTTATCTTTCGGAAGTGTTTCTGGTCTGTACGTACCTGGGGTGAAGAGTTCCGCCCTAGGTACACCTAGACAGCACGGTCTCCTATATTCAGGACAGAATCAGATCAATCTGCGATCCCGATCCACCGAGTGTGTAACTAGCCCATTCCATCGGGTACACAAGGTGAGATGAACTTAAGTGAATCGGACCAAGTGTCTTTGGATGATGACCGGTCGTCTTCCAGCAGCGGAGGATCGGACCAGATTTCGAGTGAGAGGTCCGCGGGGTCCCCCCCCGTAAGTTGGAAGGCTGGGCACGATGGTGGTGGTCAGGTTGTCGATACAAATGTATCCGATTTAGAACTTGACTCCACCACAACGGTGCGCGTTCCCGGATCACTTGGTGATCGTGGATATCACCGCGAGGTGTCATCAAAGA
>CM047591.1:10991213-11003650 GCA_026184515.1 Peronosclerospora sorghi | reverse complement strand
CGGATCACTTGGTGATCGTGGATATCACCGCGAGGTGTCATCAAAGATTGAATTTAAAGATTTGAATTTGGAATCGTTATGGAGAGGGCGTAAGGAAAAGCTATCACCTTACGTCTTCGTTCTCGATAAAGATGGCGATGTCCGGTCTGGCCTGGTGGATGACCAGATCGGGATTAATAATTTTTTTCCTCCCCAAAAAGCTCCCACCGGAGCCGATCGGGACTATAGCAAGTCATGCTATAGTCCCGGAAGGGATCAGGACCTTGGTCCTGATCCTATGTATGTGCATAAAAAAGTTGATGGAAAATCAAAAGACGAAAAATACTTGGAAGCTGATCAGAACGATCAGACCAACCTCCCCAAGGTCCCCAAGCTACCCAAGATTCCCAAGAAAGGGTTGGGAATGCCGGCCGACGAAGCCGACCTCGAAGAAAAGTCGCAGGTCGGAGATGGAGGCATCACTGAAGAAGACCTAAACAAGATGTACTACATTTTTGAGCTGAAACGATTTGTTCGTTTTGGCGTGGTCTTTCGGGTGCTGAACCTCCAGATCCCCGACCGTCTTCTCGGTCCCACTACCGAGCCGGTCCAGAGTGATCGTCCATTACTGTTGGTAAAAAACTTGGTGGCGATGTTGGCGGAAGTTGGCATTAAAATGCAGAACCCCGCCGATGTCCAAAAACTATTCTAATTTGAGACGTGGAGGCTGAAATCGTCGATGTCGACCTTCCACGACCATTTGGTCCCACTGGTGGGGGCGGTTCGCCGCCCAACTCCCACCGCAGCAGTGAAGGTTGCTGAAGCCTCCACAGCGCTTGTCGACATTTGTTCTGATGACGAATCGGTTTATCAATCTCCACTGGCCTCGAACAGCTCATCAGAGTTGGAGACTGCTGTTGAGCGGATGACCATGGGGGTGGACCATGCCCAGCCTGAACAAAAAAAGGGACATGCGGCAGCAAAGGGCTGCTTGCCAGTCGGGGCTCCAGCAGCCCCCACAGGCCTCAGTTACGCAAAAGGAGGGTATCAACACGTTGCCCATGACTCCAGCTAACGTCCAAGCCATGTTTGAGACGATGATGGAACGTTTCATGGAAGAACGGGTTAGACCACCTATGTGCCCACATGTCCAAGACCGGTCTACCCGTCAAAGTGTCAATGTTTGCCGGGATGTGGATATGGAATCGGTAACATCTATGGATAAGCCTACTCAAAGTGATAAGTAAGTCGGCAAAGGGAAGCGCAAGCCGCAACCGTCCAGACCGCGTAGACCAAGCAAGACATGTGACTGTGACATGGAGTCGGTCGGCGGTATTGACGACCACTGTGGGTCAGACGGTACGGGCGCTGGCAAGCCACGCAAGGCTAACCTAGCCTCCACTATTGATTACGACGTTGGATCTGCTGCGATTCCGCGCATCCGTATGGCCGCGACGACCGACCTCAAGGACTTCACTGGCAAGGATACTGATGAAGACCAGGCCCGGTCTTGGTTCGGTCCGGTCAAGCCTGCGTTCCTGCGAGACCAGACCCCGAAAAGGGAAATGTGTCTGATTCTCCGGGATTTGTTGAAAGTACCGGCTGCCAACTGGATCCAACAGTTAGGTCGGGATGTCCGGTCTGACTGGGACCAGCTATGTGCAGAGTTTGAAGGGCAATATTGTAACTCCGGATTTTCGAGTTCCCGCAAGTATTACCATATGCAGAAGCGGATCGACGAGACACTGATCGAATATTTGCATCGGTTGAACGTGGCTGCACTTCGTGCCGGCATAGCAATTAAAGAGAATAACCCGCCGAACGGTGCTGCTCTGGAACATGTGGGTCACTACATTAGTACCCTGGACGATCAAGAACTGGCGGACCAGCTTACTCTGCTGCGTCTTAGGGACGCGGGTGAAGTTGAACAGACTCTACGGACGCTACAGCAGTCGCGTAGCATGAGGGCGAAGAGTGCTGGTGGATCAGGTCGCTACCGATCCAAGACCCAGACCCAGACCGATCCGGTCAAGAGACCCTGGACCAGACCGACCCGAGCGGTCAAGGCGATCGTAGCCGAAGCCAGCACGGGATCGGAAGGGGAAAGTGGAAGTCAATCCAGCCAGGAGTCGTCGGATGAAGACCAGTATCGTTACGTCTATGTTGCGGGACATGCCCGGAAGACCAGGTCGAAGTCCGACCAGGTAGACCGGAAGGGAAGGAACGGAAGCAAGTCCGATCCAGACCGACGTCAGAAGGGCTCCCACTGTGGTTCGAGTAAACATGATGGTCCAAACTGCTGGAAGAAGATGGTGTGCAAGAAGTGCGAGAGACGCGGACACCCGACTGACCACTGCCTCTTCGTATGCAGGTCATGTGGAGAGATCCACGAGGCCGGCCACTGCAAGATTAAAGAATTTTTTAACATGATACGCAAGTGGTACGTGCCGGACAAGCACGCGGGGATGCTGCCGCCGGACGCAGAAAAGATGTTAAACTAGAACGCTCGCCAGGTTGGAATCTGGATCTAGCCGAGCGTTCTACGGTTCACATCTATGCATATGTCGGCAAGGAGGATAAGACCGACAATACACGTTCTATTCCAAATTGCGTCGACCGAGACCATCCGGTCTACAGTCTGAAGACCTATGAGTACTCCCGGACCAAGGTGGTTATGCAGTTGGACTTGCTGCCTGGAGAATCCCGCGGATAATGGAAGTATCACGCTCCTGATAAATGGTTCAAGCACGCGAAAGCCTGTGGCAAGATTAATAACCAGAAAGCGACGATGTTGTTCGACTCTGGAGATGAAGTCTCGATAATCGACTCCGCCTTTGCTGGTAAGGTCGGATGTCGTATAGACGATACCCAGAGACAAGAATGCGTCGGGATCGGTGATAACTCTTATATGACCGAAGGAAGAACGCGTGTGAAAATTACTTTGTCGGGATCGCTGGTCTACTTCTTCAGCGCTTGGGTTGGCAAGTTGGCTGGACAGGACGCTTTACTAGGCATGGATTTCATGGCCCCAGCTGGTATTCGCCAATACCTGTCACATGGAGTGCTTACACTCCCGGATGAGGTCCAGGTCCAGTTGGCTGGTCGAAGACCTCTGTATGGTTCGTATACCGATCTGGTCCGGTGGGATCAAGACCTCACTATCCCAGTCGGTCGGTCTGCCGATACCCCGGTCGAGAAAGGTTTCCGTTCGAGGAAGTTATGGTTGACCAGGGGCGATCGGTGGGTCGAGACCTTCGTAACGAGTGCTGGTCGACGTGATTTTGTCCGTGTTACCAATATCGTTGACAAGCCGCTGACACTGGACAATAACACTATTGTTGGTATGTGGTTAGCAGAAGGAAAGGTACCAAGGAAGATGGGGTTCGTCTCGATTGGGTCGAGGCGGTATGTAGAGTGGCAAAATCTGGCGTACCAATCGACCACCGATCTTATCAGCGATGATGGGTCGGTGGAAGAGGATACCTCACATTTAGTGGAAAGACCAAGTTATGTCACCCCAAAAAGGATGTTGGTCCGAAGAAAGGCGCCGCAGTCACCAGGAACGGTGGACCATCAAGTAGACGAGCCGAGGCTAATCAACGTGGTCTCAGCACAAGACCAGGAGACAGCGGAGCTAGAAACGGAAGAAGGGGAATGTGAAGTTGCTAGGTCGGACCATGACGGTATTCCTAATCAGACCGATATCAGTAAAGGACAGCCCGTCGATCAAGACCAGGGGCGTTCATCCGGTCCAGATGGTCTAGGTGATATCGCCCCAGAAGATTAACAAGTCTGTATACATGAAGGCGGGGAACAGTACATTCAGGAGCTGGAAAGCCAAATGGCAATCCTCCCTGAAGTGTCTGCCGACTCTCCCGAAGTTACAATGGATGATTTACAAGTGGGTGATCAAGACCTTAACACTCCAGACCAGATCGAGCAGGTGAAGAATATCATATGTAAGAAAAAACATATGCTGATCGGAAAGGGCAACGCCTTACCACCTGCAGCCCGTGGTGCGATTTGTGATATTGATGTTGGAGATTCCAAGCCGATTGCCCAGCGATGTCGACGCGTGGCGCCACAGTACCGTGAAAAGCTTTCTGATCTCATTAAAGGACTGTTGGTCACCAAGATTATTAGACCGTCGACCTCGCCATGGGCCTCGCCGATCGTAATTGTTATCAAGAAGAACGGCGTTGACATTAGACTGTGCATCGACTATCGGCTGGTAAATCGGTTGACTAAACTCATGGTTTACCCGATGCCGCTGATTAATGATCTGTTGGAAGACCTCGACAAGACCTTGTGGTATTGTTCGCTAGATATGGCAAGTGGATTTTGGGTGGTCTCGATGACTGATCTAGCCCGTGAGATTTCCACATTTGTGACACCGTTTGGTCTTTTCGAGTGGAAACGTATGCCGTTCGGTCTGAAGAACGCACCCCAGATCTATCAAAGGTTGATAGACAACGCACTGTATGGACACTTCAAAATCAAGACCGATCGGGACCCTGCCTAAAGTTATGATGTGTTTACAGAGGGTGAATCCGATCGGGAAAGAAGACCGTCCGTTCTAGGGAGGCGGTCGTACATCGACGACATTCTTATACCTGCCTCGTCATGGAACGATCTGTGCGAGAAGGTTGAACGATTGTTGGAGACATGAGACCGCTGGAACCTATCTAACAGCGCCATAAAAAGTTTTTGGGGTATGTCCAAGGTCGCCTATTTAGGTCATATGGTCTCGAACAATGGTCTAGAGGCTAATCCCAAGGACCTGGATTCGCTGAGTAACCTCCCGTTCCCCAGATCGCTGAAGGCAATGCAGTCCTTCCTGGGAAGCTTGAATTATTATAGCCGATTCATTGAAGACTTTGAATCTACGCGGCTGTGCTGTACGAGCTCCGGGAAGTCGACTATCATATGTTGCGCGAAGGAGATCCGGCAACTTTACAGTAGGGCGCCGACTCTGGTCTTGCTGCAGTTTGTCTGCAAGTGGAGGCCGAAGATCATATGAAGCGTGCACAGTTTGCCTTTGGTATGTTGAAGGTTAAGATGGCGACGGCACCGATTCTCAAGCATTTCGCTCCCGAAAAAGTGCCTATCATTATTGTATATGCCAGTAAGTGGACTATCTCAGCCACTTTAGTGCAAGATCACGATGGTGTGTATCATCCAGTCACGTTTACGAGCCGGACGCTAAAACCAAATGAAGTGAACTATGGAATTGTCGAGAAAGAAGTTCTGGCGTTGCTACAAATTATGGATGTTTGTTACAACCTGCTGGTCGGCCGACCTATAAAGGTCCTGTCAAGACGGTCAACTTTGGCCTGGCTATTATCAGCCAATGGGATGGACGGAAGTCTAGGCAGATGGTCGGCGGTCTTGTCGCAGTGGACCCTCGAGGTCGTTAAGTGCACCAGGGGAGAGGAAGAGATATTGGGCACATTAGCTGCCAGTATCACCCCTCGGTCTGAAGTGGACGAGGCATTGATAGCGATTGCCCCGAGGAAGCAACCTCGGCAGTCAGTTTCGAGACCGCCACCGACCGCCGACCATGAAGAAGAGCTCTTGGTCTTAAGTTTTGACGGATCGGCAAGCGTGAAGAAGAAGGTCGGCGCCTATAGTGCCATATTGTGGAAGTTGCCGCAATGGTCTATAGTTGCAGCCGCTGCCGACTTCACGCCGGATATTACTGTTAACGAGGCGGAGTACTGAGGTCTACTTCTATGTCTGGACCTGCTGTCGTAGCAAGAGAAGGGGCGAGTCATCATATGTGGTGACTCTAACCTAGTGATCAGGCAGATCACCGGAGAGATCGACTGCAAGGCTCCACGACTACGGACACTAAACGATCGAGTAATGAAGGCATTGAAGGACCACCCCAACCACGAGCTATTGCACGTAAAACGGGACAGGAGCAGAAGCGCTGACTACCTCGCGACCAAGGCCATGCAAGACCAGACCGGGGCTACGATCACCGAGAAGGCCGTTCTGGATTAATTGATGAATATAAACAGGCTCCCAGAAGTGATCGGACCCAAGAACGCTCCAGTCCAGGTGCATGTGATGGTCGCGACTAGATCGAAAGCTCAGAAGTCTCGCCTACCGTTCCCGAAGGAAAGTTTGAACGAATACGCAGTGCAACAGTTAAGGATGGAACGGATCCTCAAGGCGCAGGACGAAGAAGAATGGATTATGAACCTGAAGACCTACCTGCGTGGTGAACTGTCCAAGTTTCCGAACGATCAAGCGAAAGAGTGCATCAAGATCGCGGATAGCTACGAAGTGGATGATAATGGATTATTGTATTACTGCCGCGATGCCGACCAAGACAGTGCAGACCGGGACCGACTGGCGAAATTAGTGATCCCCGAGTTGCTGCAGCCGGATGTCCTTCATCACTATCACGTGAGTCTAGAAGGGGGCCATCAGGGCATATGAAGGACCTATCACAAGATCAGGTCCCACTTCCACTGGAGAGGTCTTTTCCGCAGTGTGCAGAAATATGTGGGCTGTTGCACGGATTGCGAGACCGGAAAGGGTATACCGGTAATCAAGGGGCGATCGCCCGGAAATATCGAAGCTACCTACCCCTTCCAGGTCATAGCGATGGACCACATACCGTCACTGCCTAGATTGACTCGCGGCAACACTGAGCTGCTGATCTGGGTAGACCTGTTCACCGGTATAGTTATTGCGAAGGCAAGTGCATCTCGGTCTGCGGATCAGATCGCCCAGAGCTACGAAGAATGTGTGTTCCGAAGATTCGGCGCCAGCGAAGTCATTCGGCACGATCGAGAACCCGGTTTTATGGCCGAGGTGTTCCGGTCGTTCAATAACATGCTGGGCCAGAAACAGAGTGCGACGATGGCATATCGTCCGCAAGCAAATGGATCGGCGCAACGCATGGTGCAGACCATAACGAGGGCGATCAAGATGTACGTTGCTGACCCAGACCAGCGAGATTGGGACGAGTATGCAGAAAGGCTGGTGTTTGCACTCAACTGGTCGACCGATCGGGTCCGAGGAGAAACGCCTTTTTATCTGGCATATGGATGGGACCCTTGGTCGACATTCGAAGCTGCGATACCTACCGGTTGCACCCGGACCCGTGATCGTGATGCTCGACGCTGGCGCATGCAGGTCCAGAAACACTACCATCATGCAAAAGAAGTCGTCAACGAAAAGCTGCGTAAGGCCACACAAGACCGGGCAGACCGGACCAATGACCAGGTCCGACCCCACGGTATAGAACCAGGGGCGAGGGTATGGCTATACCTAGACCGAATGAAAGAGGGCTATGCGAAGAAGCTGGCTCACATGTTGCACTGCCCTTTCCGTGTTGCCGAGCTGATTGGTGAGCACGCTGCCCGTATAGTAACAACTGGTACAGATTACAAGGTCTTCCCGATTGTGCATGTGTCCAAGTTGAAGCTGGTCCGAGAATTTCCGGATCGACCCAAAACGCCCTGTCTGGTAGACGAAGGAAAAAGATTTGATTTCGATGAAGCGTTACTGATGGAGGACAGTTGGGAACGACCATTAGAGGAAGACGAGTTTGAAGTGGAGAAAGTCTTGGATGTTCGGTCGACCAAGAAGACCAGGTTCGGTCGGACTCACCGAGAGTACCTGGTCCGATGGAAGGACCATGATGAATCAACTTGGGTCGACGAGCTCGACTTGAATTGTGGGGCTCTTATACGAGAGTTCGAACGAGAACGATTCATTCGTAATCGCTTCGCAGTGATGCAGACCCATGAAGACCAAGACCAAGACACGCAGTAGCATCGGTCGGTCTAGATCGGTGTGAAGATGTGGAAGGTCCGGAGTTGATGTGAAATTGTAATGAACTGTGACGGATTGTAATAGCGGAATGATGAATGTGATGACTATTTTTCGTGATGGGAGTGGAACTGTTTACGATAACGTGTTCGGTGCAACTATGGAAAAAGTGGTGAAATTAGTTCAAGTGATTTGATGATCAGACATATGAAGAAGAAATGATGACATGTATTACGAGTTATCTGGTCGACTACCCTCGACTTCACTTGCTATCGCCCCACAGACGGCCGATGACCATCGACGGATGATTCTCTACTTGATCCTAAAACTGGTTACGCCGTGGGTCCTTCCGGTCAAGCTGGACCAAAGCGTCCTTGAGGTCCGCGACCGGCTCAGCGCAATCAAGACCGGGGTAACATGTGCCGTCGTCGGCCAGCAGTCTGGTCTTCTCAACGCGACGCCTTGGCATGTGGAGGAACACCGGGTACAAGAACACGTCGACGTCACACTCGCGAGCTCGCATCCCGTCCAAAATGTACTGGCACAGGGATTGCCAAGCCTCGCCCGCTCGAATTCGACGTCGCTTGCGCTTGCTCTGGAACGTCGCCAGGCCCGGATCTTGTCGCAACCGGTCGGGAGGAAGCACCAAGTAGTGGGACGATTCCCAAATTGCTTGGCCGTGGATCCTGTTGAAATTCTTCAACCGGCCTAGCAAAGTGCCGATCCATGGAGTCAAGTGGAACACAAGTCCTATCTTGGAGTGATCGGAGATTTTCCATGGCTCATCTCCGTACAGGCGGGAGATCTGCGACGACGTAATCAGGTCCGCCCTCCATGAAGACGCGGCAGGGGTTTTCTTGACCGGTGGAAAAAGCCAGGAGTCCGGAAGAGAGAAAGACCGGGCCAGAAGCTGCTTGGTCAGGGTAGACCGGCGCAAACAGCCGATTTGCCCCGACGACCACGGCAAAGTGATTTCAAACGTCCGCGGCGGAAGGGAGCTGGTGTCAATCGCCATGTTCTTCAATAAGGCGTACTTATGAATCCCGGATGTCCCGGGGAGAACCGAAGGCGCCGGAGTCACGGATGTTGATACTGGTGCAGCGTCGCTTGGCAGACCGGTCTTCTGCTCTGACCCCACTGTCGACGCCACTTGGACGAAACTGACACGCAAATTCGTTTGTGATTTGGACTGGATGGGGATCATTAACTCGGAATCTCCGGACCCTTCGCTGGAGTCCTCCTCAGACGAGACCCGTGTGTGCCGGATGCGACTTGCAGTACGGCGCGAGGACGCTCGACTTTCCGAGGGGTTGTAGATGTCTTCCATATCCGAGTCCGAGTCCATGAGAACGCCTGTGTCTTTGCTCTCTTATGGGACACTGCACGCTTCCCCCCGATTCCGGGTCCGCGCGCAGTGCCCCGCGCCCTCGAGCTACTCGGCGCGTCCGCGCGCTTCTTTGATTGTAATGTAATTTCGGGATGGTGAATATCGGCCAATGAGCGACGTCGGTCTTGGTCCTGCTTCAACCGGTCTTGGTCCTGTTTCAAGCGGTCTTGGTCTTTCCCCGCGGCGACTAAGGTTGCCAATGCGGACCAATCTACGCTGAAGAAAACAGTCGAACACGGAGGTAGCAAATTCATCAAGCGCTGGCGGAACTGGTCTAGTGCCACCCGACGACGACCCTACTCTTGCCCCAAGCGTCGGACCTGTCTTGACAGGACCGGACCTTCCCGGTCTGGTCTTGAATCGCAATTTGCAACTCGGCAATTCGTCGCGCGAGGTCGTCGCCTTGCATGCACAGTGAAGTCGCATCAAGCTGTCCGTCCAGATGCTGCCGTCGAACAAGTGCAAGTTGATCCCGGAGATGGGAATGATGAGCCTCCAGACGGGACAGCTCATGGCGCGCGCTTATCCGCTCCTCCAAAACGTGTCGAAGCTGGTCAGCGTGACCGTCAGACTGCCTATCAGCATCGACCAAGGCACCTATTGCCTGGACTATGTTGGGAGAGATGAGAGCTGAAGACAAACGAGGGTCAAGAAGAGTACAAGGTGAAGACCGAAGATGCGCACCTCGTGTTGCCTGGTTGGGCACCTGGGTCCTGAGACCCATTTTTTCTGCAAGCATATCCTGCATCTGCGTGTCGGCTTTAGTCTGACGCCCTTCCGATGTTTGAAGTGCACGAGAGTTACGTGGGCTGTCAGACCGAGCCGACCGGACAGGCGAAGCAAGGTGGGGCGACTCGGCGCATAGAGTTTCTGCAAGAACAACAAGAACAAGCGTCAAAGGGAAGAATAAGAAGATCAAGTGCAGTAAAGGCAGTACCTGACGCAGGTGTCGAAGATGTTTGATCCATGGGGAAGAAGTGTGAGTGACCAAGGTCCAGTTGGTCGAGTGATGGGTGAGTCAGACCGTTATCGTTGTGCGACACGGTCGGACTCAGGGGCGGCTGTGGTGAAGTGTACCACAAATTTGGTCACTTTTGGTCAATGCAGTTGGTCGAGTTTCGGATTGGTCCAAACAAGGGGGGCTTTTTAGCCTATCAAAATCAAGGAGTGTCAAGAACGCTGGTCTTGGGTGAGTCACCTGACTTTGGGTATTTTACATAATTTTGTGTGGGTACATTAGGGACCATAGGGAGGTAGTATTATTGGTTAGTTGTGGATTTGCCTAAAAGAGAAGAAGTAGTTTGGAATCTTTTGGTTTTGCCTTCGGGCTAACAACTCAACAGGAGGTCGTTTAAACATTTGCTATGTGCATCAGTCGCCTCCGCCCGCCGCGGAGTGTTTGGGATCAGAGGTTCGAGTAATCCCCTCTAGCTCATTATACCCGGTCTGGACGCGCCACACGCGCATTTGGCCAGCCGGAAGTCCCTCGACGGGAGCACGCATTGGTCGACTTCCTCAAGTTTAACTCAAGTACGTTTGGAACGTGCTATTCACTGGATTGGTCTTTACGTGGAGATATCGTTTGTGGAGTTTCACGGGCATATTGGGTCTTTACGTGGACATATTGGCTTATTGTAACATTGGTTGGAGTCTAGACCGGTTTTGGTCTTCTCTCATATTGGTCAGGGGCTAGACCGGTTGATTGGTCTACCCTCTATTATTTCGTATTGGTCAGGTCTAGATCGTTTGGACGATCGATCTATTGGAATTTATCTTTTGGAAGTGTTTCTGGTCTGTACGTACCTGGGGTGAAGAGTTCCGCCACAGGTACACCTAGCCAGCACGGTCTCCTATATTCAAGACAGAATCAGATCAATCTGCGATCCCGATCCACCGAGTGTGTAACTAGCCCATTCCATCGGGTACACAAGGTGAGATGAACTTAAGTGAATCGGACCAAGTGTCTTTGGATGATGACCGGTCGTCTGCCAGCAGCGGACGATCGGACCAGATTTCGAGTGAGAGGTCCGCGGGGTCCCCCCCCGTAAGTTGGAAGGCTGGGCACGATGGTGGTGGTCAGGTTGTCGATACAAATGTATCCGATTTCGAACTTGACTCCACCACAATAGACCACCAGTAAGCTAGAGCGATATGCCAAGCTTAATCAGATGAAGTGATGATAGATGTTGATATATTCTATCAATGTTTTTCGATGTATTTTCTATATAGATTGCGGAGTCTGGAGTCCTGTATTCTTATACTCATTTCCCCATCTCAGTGTCCATTCATGCCAAAGAGGCTATTCTATGCTTCTAGGATGTCTAACCTATCTCCTTAGCTTTCGCCAGTCTGGTCCCACGATGGAGCAGAGGCTCTGCAGTAGAATTGGTTCCTGGTGGCTGCAGTCGAGAAGCTCGACAGCGGGCGTGGCTGGCGAACACCTCAAAACACGAGTAGGGGTTACAAATGGGGTCCGGAAGTGTGGACGGACTAAGCCCACTTGCTTCTCATCCTAAGCCGTCGGAGTAGACGTCGACATGTGTCGGAGTATGCTGATGAGGGAATATTACCATACTAATAGTGGCAAACCTGCGAGTACTAATAGTGGCATTAGGTGGCATTTTTGCCGCAACTGCCACTATTACTCAGGCCTGCTTATAGCCCATATGTCCCAATATCACCGCGAAAACAGGGGCATTTTAGAATTTCTTGAAAAAGAGGGGCATTTTAGAATTTTTGGGCCAAAACAGGGGCATATCAGACGTTATCTCAAAATTTTATCCAGAAAAAGTTAGGTTTTATACAGCATGCGCTATATCTGCCCTAAATAGAATAATGTAGGCCACCCTAATCTATTTCTTATGTAGTGCTTGATTTCGCTAGGATTATTCCTACTTTTTTTGCGTAAGAAGTGATCAAAGGGTGCGTGATCTGTAGCCGTACAAGGTTCTTCGAAACTTCTTTTTCCACCAATATCTCTATCCCCTCCTGGCCCGCCATAATTCAACCTTCAGCGTAGCGCTCGAAACCTATAGATGGTACTACTTCGCGGCACCCTTGCGATCTCTTTGGCGACTCTCGCCGTGTTTCAACCCGCCAGCGTGAGCGCTGATACCTGCACAAGCGACGAGCAAACCACGATCGAGAACGTGTACAGTGACTTGGCCAATAGCACTGCGTGCAAGGATCTCCTCTCCGACACGGACGCCTCGTCACTCGACTACTGCATGAACAAGGACTGTATCTCGGAGATCAGTACCGTCGTGGACAAACTGCCAGAGTG